>CM053509.1:57072787-57387783 GCA_028627145.1 Eidolon dupreanum
CTTCTTCTTCTTCTTCTTCTTCTTCTTCTTCTTCTTCTTCTTCTTCTTCTTCAAGTGTGGAAACTGAAAACCAGAGAAAGGAAATGCAGTGGCCAGTTCTATATGATACAGTAAAATGTTTCTCATCTTGATTTGCTCCTGGATGAGATGATGGGGCTTAGTGAGAAGCATAGTTCATAAAGGTTCTTAAAGCCAGGGACCTGACTAAATTTAGATTTGGTTCCTGCTTATGTAATTTTCCTTGTGTTTTCAATTATTTATACAAATACATTATTTATATATGTCTGGAACTTGTGCTTTTAGCACTCAATAAACAGAAATAATTTATAGGATTATGGAGTGCTTCCTGTCCTTACCTTTCAGAGCATGTTCTTTTGCATTGTTAATTAGTTGTTATATTTCAGCCTGGTGCAATTTCCTTTCCCAGCAATCTTGTGGTGGTACTTAACTAGCCAGAGAGAGCTATGTTAGGATCTACCTTTATCATCATATGCCAATTCCAAAATCCAGGTTAATTATTCTTTTAGCCATTTCCCTAGCACAGCTGCCTGTGGGGGCTTTAGTGGCATGACCCAGCAGATCATGGTCCTTATGTAGAGCAAGACCACACTGAAAGAGGAAGCTGGTTTCTTGTCCTAAAGAGAAGTTGCTTCTGCCTCAAGTTTCTTCTTTGCCTTTGCTTTTCCTTACTTCTTCTTTTTTTCCTTCCTTCCTTCCTTCCTTCCTTCCTTCCTTCCTTCCTTCCTTCCTTCCTTCCTCCCTCCCCATCTCTTTTTCTTTCTTTCTTTCTTTCTTTCTTTCTTTCTTTCTTTCTTTCTTTCTTTCTTTCTTTCTTTCTTTCTTTTTTCTTTTCTTTTCTTTTTTCTTTTCTTTTCTTTTCTCTTTTCTTTTCTTTTCTTTTCTTTTCTTTTCTTTTCTTTTCTTTTCTTTTCTTTTCTTTTCTTTTCTTTCTTCCTTTTTTAAATCAAGTTCTTGACATACACTTTCCTCTACCTTCTCTCATCACTATTTCCTTCTGCTGCCTTGCATTGACCTCGGGTACCTATGTCATCCTGGTTCACGGCCATGGGTCTGTCAGAAAAGATCTCTGATTTTTGCCTCTTTTTCTACACTGCTCACTTTCAGGTGCTCTGCATGTCGGATCCTTCTCATCTTAGATTTCTGAGGTTCTAGCTCTGGCACCCATAGGCCTAAATGACAGTTGCTGGAGAAGACAACACAGCAGGTCCCCCAGAATGGTGCTAGTATGTAAAGAGGCAGGGTTGGGGCTGGGTAAGGTGGCAGCACAGCCTCTGCTTCTGTACCTTTTCTTCACAGCTTCCTCAGCATTTCCCAGTACAAATGGAAAGAGGTCCTTGGTTTTTTCACCATCAGCCTAGAGGATGTAGCTCTCTCATCAGCTGGAGAATATAGCTCTCTAATCAGTTTTTAGAAGAGTAAATATAATGAGATAAATAAACTTTCCCTCCATGGAAAGAAAGGACAAAGATTTGCAAACTGAGATGGGCTGTCCTTTTTGCTATTGTCACTCGAAAGTGAGAGGTCCTGGGCTGTGGCTTAGGCCTTGAAGCATGCTCTTTCCTGGATTTCTTCAATCTCTTTGTTGGAACTACCAGGTGAGCAGCCCACTCTCAAACTGTTTAATCTGAAGGGAAGAAACCACCCTGCCACATTCGTGAGCGATTATGAGGACATACCACATACACTATGGACTTGATATAAAGGACTACTGCAATGTAAAAAAAATAATAATTCTTAGGAAAAGGGGCCATTGAGGGAAATTTATTTTTTCTTAGTATTTTACCAATTTGTTTTCTACCTCATGGTATGGTACATACTAGTCAATCTTAACACTAAGTGTTGGAATGTACTGAACGAAGGATTAATAGGTGGATGAATTAGCATCTCAGTTGAAAATGTGAGTCTGAGCTTGTTCACACTGGGAATCCTTGCGATACTTTACATATGTGTCAGAAGTCCTGACAGTATCTTCAAAGGCTTAAAAAACACACCTGGGGATGTACCTAATTCTGTAAGACTGACTGGCCACAGCACCAGCTATCAGGAGCCTCCCTCTTAGGGCTATTTGTTCTCTAGCATACTTGAATGGATAGATGCCAGAAGGTTCTGGTGCATATGGGGCCACCTAGGTGGCCAGGGAACTCCACCCAATCCTAGCTGATTAGGCCAAGTAGGCGGTAATTAACTGTGTTAAAGGTGGAGAGGATTCTGAGAAAGAGACTATAAATGTCCCAGGCAAAGAGTTTTCATAAGTTCATCTGGCTACAAAGTGCATATAAGCTCCATTTTAAAACAACTTAAATTTTAAGAGTGATTTATGTTTATTGTAAAAGATGCAAAAAGTATCAATGAATGAAAGTAAGTCCCTCACCTATGCAACGCTCTATTCTCACACCTTGAGTAAGCATAGCTAAGAGCTTCTTGTTTATCTTTTCAGGAATGTTTATTGCATGTAGCACTGGTATATCCAATGGGCTAGACTAAATGGGGGTGAAATCAGAAAAGTAGCTTTATTTTTTCTCTTAGACCTGATCCTGATTCAGAAACCTGTAGGGAGAAAGAGAAGTGCAGGATGTGGTTGTTCATTGTCTTCCACCTTGCCTTTCCACTCCTCTGGATCCAGCCCTGAACCCTGCTGCCCCTGGCTCCTCCAAGATAAGGCTGTGGAGACCTAATGGAAGGTCAAAGGACAAGGCCTTGATCAATGGGTACTATGCTATAAGATATCTATGCCCTCTGGGTGGTGGATACATAATGCTGGCTTTGTCTTACATGGGATGGTTCTGTGGGTTTTTCAGACTCTCTCTGCCCCAACAGAGACTCTGCTCTCTGTTCTCTTGAGCTATTATCTGTGGTGGAAGATGCTCTATCAGCCCAGCTTCTCACGACTCTCACTCAAGTGCAGTCTTACTATTCCTTTCCTCTTTCAGAATATTTCTGCCTGGGTTATCTTGCTCCAGCAGGCAGGGCTCTGGGGTAAGATCTTTTCAAGATGGCATTAGCATGGCTATATTTCAGGGCAATAGGCAGACAGCTTGCTCTGTGCCCCCAAGTTCTAGAGAAAACAGATAAACTTTACCTAAGAGTTCCTTTACCACATTCTATTGCACAAGCAGCATGGAGGGAGCCTTCTTAATTTTTGTAGATTGGCAAGCAATGAGATGGGGGTGAAATGCTTTTTTCCCTCTGGCAGGCCCTGCCATTCTTTCTTTCCTTCTCTCTTGGTGCTCTGATTAGCCTCTCTCATAAAAAAGAAAACCCATGGAACTATTATGCTATTAAACCAACAACACTTATCCGAGCTCTCCTTTTCTTCCTCACTCTAACCATCCTCTAACATTCTCTTCCATAGAGACTAAAGGTGGATAATGAGCTAAAAGTCATAGTTTAGGTTGTTGTTTACCTTTTAGTAAGCCCCACATGGGTATTTAGAATTTGGGGGAAGACCTCACTTACTATTATTAATGTTGAAACCTCAGTCCGGATTCCTATACAATACAGTTGTTTTAAGCAAAACACACATGCATACACATACAACACACATTTCTAAATATTATAGATCTTTTTCTTAACCTCAAATGGGAGTATACTATGTTCACTGTTCTAGAGCTTGTTTACTTAGGAATATGTCTCAGACAACTTGTATTGTCAGTCCACATGGATCAAAGAGATTATTACACTATATAGCTGTTTCCAGATTTCTGTTAGGACAAATAATACTAAAGTAAAGAGTCTTTGTACATTTTTGTGAGAACATCTGCAGAATAAATTCCTAGAAGGAGAATCACTTTGAATTCACAAGTAAAATTTTAATGTATGTTGCCAACTTGCCAAGTTTTTAATCAGTTTTCATTCTAATCATTTGAATGTGGAATGCCCATTTCTTCACACCTCCACTAATCAGGGGATTAAGAAGTGCTCAAATATGCATCAATCTGATAGGTTAAAAAATTGGTATATCTACTTTATTTTAGTTTATATCTATTAAATTATGAGCATGGAGGAACATCTTTCCATACATATTGGTCTTTTGAATCTTTTTTTTTTAGCTGCCTGTTCATTTCCTTTGCTCATTTTTATATTCATGATTTTCATATTGATTTTTAAAATCAATATTAATTGATTGAATAGTAAGGACGTTTGCCTTTTTCTGATATGTGAAATGAAATGTTGCCTCCAGTTCTTCTTGGATACAATGACTTTGTGAATATCTTTTATTTTTTCCTGTAAAGAAGTTTTACAATTTTGTGTAGCAAATTCATCAGTTTTTCCTTTGTGGCATCTGGATTTTATGACATCTTCCAAGGTTCTAAAAATATTCACCCATTTTCTTCTAGTGTTTTTATGGCATCTTTTTTACATTTAAATTATTGATTCTTGTGGAATATATTTTAGGGCAAAGTGTGAGCCTTTTTCATCTAACATTAAATGTGAACTTTTTACTCCTAGACTTCCCTAACTCTTCTTTCTCTTCTTCACATCACTAAATGAAAATCTAAGTTATACTCGGAGTGTCTCTTTAAACACATAGCTTCTCATATAATTAAATAAAGGCAAATTAAAAAGGCAAAACACTTTTTGTTTTAAATTATGCCCGCTGCCTACTTTTCAGGATTCTTAGCCTGAGTTTTCTGGGCATTGGTCTTTTGGACCAGTGCTTATTTTTATGGCAGTTACAATGCACTTTAAAAACCAGTGGTGAAAGAAGCAAGAGTATTTGCTCCTCCCCATTTTTACAGCCGATGCCAAGAGAGGGGAAGTAACAGACCTAAGGTCATAGAGCAATTTAGAGTTTTGAAATCCAAGGTTCTGTGCCATCAAGCCTATTACAGTAATCATCAGCCATCATGTACAAAGCACAGGTAGAAAGCATTCTTCTGATTGCATCACTCACAAAATTACATAATCCACAATAAAAACAGCTAGAGGGCAGTGGACAGAGTAAAGCTTAGCTATTGAAATGTGCAGATGTTTCAGTGAATTGAAAAAATGGCCTGCTCATAGAGATCATATATAATATTTGACAATGTGAGTCAGACTTGGGCATCATTCAAGATTAATCTTATCCGTTTAATGAAATAGCTGATTGTTTTGACTTGTTCTTCTCTGCCTGTTCCAAGTTGCCTGACAGTGTGTTATAGAGACAGTCTTGCTGGTCTGAAACTCTATTCTCAAATGCTGAATTATGGAGTCCATTAAGAAGTTCAGAAGATCTGTTTAGAGAGGCAGGAATCCAGTAAAGCTTCTAATTTTTCCATGATGACTGATGGATTTGGAGCACTCTTAAGGGGTGGCTGTATAATGCTAAGTGTTTAGCGTGTGCCAGCTTTGTCACCTTACATGAACCCTGTAGCTACCTTTTATTCCAACCCCATCTTCACAGGCTGCCTATGAGGGAAAGAGAATTTCTGACTTTGGACATTGGGAGAGACTGAAAAGAGGGTGAGTACAGGATGGGGGAGGCACTGAAGAAAACCTGCTTGTGTCTTAATTACCCGGCAGATTCCTGCTTTAGTTTCATAGGTCATTGGATTTCTTCCAGAAATGTTATTTTGCAAACGGTGTGTGGAGTCATGGAGTCCCTCTGGTGAATAGGATACTCCTTCCTAGCAACAGGATATGGGAGAGTTCAGCACCAGGAAGATCCCTGTGTCAAAATGGTAGGGGGGAAGTCGGAAATGGTCTCTGCCTGACCAGCTGCTATTTTCTCTAAACTCAAGTGGCTCTGGGGATTGGCCTCAGCACCTCATAATACTGGGAGACTGTGTTTAATCCTAGGTGCCTGAAGTTCTTCAGTTAGTCTGTGGTTTATGTGGTCAGTGCTGACAGCACCAGCTAAGTTGGAGTTACAGGCAGTGATTGTGCTTGTCATAGAAATGGTTCATTCCTTGATGTGCTTTCAAGTGCTGTGTCCTATGAATCCTGTTGGCAAGAAAACCATCCTCCACCCTAGCACTTAGTTAATAAATATGACTTGAAAAGCAGCCAAAAATGCATACGTTTGCTGTGCTGTTAGATTTCTTTTTGAAAGGGAAAAGCTCTTCTGGTCGTGATGCACAAAAGATTCTATTAATTAGGAGATCTTATAATGTCTCCCTATAGAATAAAATAAAAATAATAGCCTACATTGCTACTCCACTGGTTCTTTTGTTGGACAAAGTTTATTGCTCTTGATTCTAGCAAAGAAATTGCCACTCTGACCCGTCAGTTGTCTCTCTTATCCTTGCACTGTGCACACACAACTATTCATTAATGTCAACAAGACTTATGAGTGCATATCCGGTGGGGTGGAGGCAAGGGGACCAGATCCCAAAGTCAACATCTTCGCAATACATTCCAAGATGAAAATGATCAAAGTCCCATTACTCTTCGGTGACTAACAGAAAACAAAGTAGAGCATTCAAGATGCAGGTTAAAGATGAAGCAGAAGATTTTAATTCATATAGCACCAGATTCTGAAACATTTCAAGCTAAACTTGTCCCTAGGTATAGTAGGATGGGGTCATTGGAGCTCACTTGGAAATAGAATTTCTAGAATGAAATTTAAGTTTCCAGAAAACCAAAGGTAAAAAGAACAGCCCCCCACCCTCCCAGGCAGAAACCAGGTGCTAAAGATCCCAAAACAGTCGAAGGAGAATAATCAGAGGAGATGTGTGTTGGATAAAAGGGCTGGGGAGGGGCCTTCATTCCCCTGAGGAAACAGAGAAATTTCTTAGCTCATTCTTTCTGATGAGTCTGTGGTAAGACTGAGGAGGGCTACAAAGACACCTAGTCTCAACTCTAAGTAAACAGTGCCCTCAAATCCCCATCTTATTTTGGGGAATGGCACGCTCCTATTATCCTTTGTTTGTTGCACTGTATGTTCTATGAGTCCCCAAAGATTGACACCCCACTCTTTCCACTCTGAGCCACATGAGGCTGATGTATAGAGACTGAACCAACTGGGCTTCCTTGCCTCTGGTTTCTGTTTGGGTTTAGCTAGTGGGAGGGACTGGCAAGAAGTCAGAAGGCAGCAGGAAAGCAAGATGGATATCCTATTTGCTGTGTTCTTCCTGCCAAGCCTCGGGTGTGTTCTTCTAGAAAAGTCTAAAGCTCCTCTTGGGGCCCTTTTTACAGTGCAGGTCTCACTGGGATCTAGCATCCACTCCCTTCCCTTGCTATTTGGAGCTAAGATTTCTGGTGTAGTTTCTCCCTTGCTAGTCCAGAGATGGCTTACCATCCTTTGTCACACTCCTTAACCATGGCTTTCATACTCTTTGAGTGGGCCATTTCTGCTAGAACGATGACATGTACATCTTTCCACATCTGCAAAACTTGGAACAGGTAGCAAGCAGTCAGCCTCTGACTTGAGTCATATTGGATAGTGTTGTGGTTCCTGGTAGTTGTTCTATCTTTGGAGATGTTGTTCCTAGGCCCCCATTTTGAATCATCATTTTGTGCTGTGCTCTGTCTCTGTCCTCTGGCCAAGTTAGCTATTAAGTGCAAGCTTGGCTTACCTGCTCTCTTTCTTGCTTTGGATAATTTAACAATGCTTCCTAGAAGGCAGGTACTGTGCTAAACTCTTTACATATATATTTTATTTATTCTTTACAATAAGTAGTTACTATCTTTATCCTCATTGCACAAATGAGAAAACTGAAGCTCAGAAAGAAGTTGCTGAAGGCCACACAACTGAAGAGAGCAGGTATTCAAATCCTGTCTGCTTGAAACCACTAAGCTATACAACTAGCCAATCCTCTAGCTTGGTTCTCAGAGCTCACTGTAATTTCACGCCACGTTGCCATATACACTGGTGCTTCCCTTGTGTTTCCTAAATCATGGGACATTCTAGCTATTCAAATTGCTCACTGATCTTCCAGGCCTGGCGCATCTTCTGCTCCTCTCAATCTGGAACTTGATCTCTGTCTTAGTCTGTGAGGGTTGCCATAACAAAATTCAACAGACTGGGTAGCTTAAACAACAGAAATTATTTTTCATAGTTCTGAAGGCTGGAAATTCCAACATCAAGGTGCTGGTAAGATGGG
This sequence comes from Eidolon dupreanum, assembly GCA_028627145.1. NCBI lineage: Eukaryota > Metazoa > Chordata > Mammalia > Chiroptera > Pteropodidae > Eidolon > Eidolon dupreanum. Next base: position 57,080,833 of record CM053509.1, read on the forward strand.
TTTCATTCTGAGGCCTCTTCTCTTGGCTTGTAGGTGGCTTCCATTTTCTGCATGCTCACATGACCTCTTCTTTATGTACATGCAGACAGAGCGAGGTCTCTGTTGTGCTCTTCTTAGGAGGACACCAATTCTGCAGGGTTAGGGCCTTACCTTATGACCTCACTTATCCTTTATTACCTTCCTTAAGACTATGTCTACAAACACAGTCACCTTTGGGGTTTGGGCTTCAACAAACAGATTTTAGAGGGGACACAATTCAGATAAAAGTCTCTCTAGGAACCTGGACCTAGCATTGACTCTTGATCTATCATGTCAAAAACAAAAATTCAGACTCTATGGCAGGAAAAAAATTCCCTTTCTCTTATACCTACGAAGTGATTAATCTTTCCCAATTTTTCCAGTTGGGTGTAAAATTAACAAAAATATGTCAGGATTTAGAAATATCACTTAATCAAACTCAATTTAAATTATATACAGCTGAGGTCCTTGACAGAATATTTATACGTAGAGCATCCTAACCTCAGGCGGAGTGATGTTACGTTATCCTAGTAAGATGTGGTTTATGTCACACTTAATCATTCTATGTTGAATTTATACATTTCTGAAGGGACCAGGTTTACTTCTACAACATGAGAAGGGTGTGGAAATGAGAGCAGACAGTCATAGATAAAAATTGATTATGGATGCTTAATTAAGGGAAGAAAAAAAGAAAAGCTGCGATGGTAGAGAGATGATGTAGATGAAACGTTTTGTCCTTTGAGATAATTCTTTTAGTGATAAATCATAGGATGAGAAAAGTGGTCACATAAACAGTTTACCTCCCTTTTCCTACATTACCTACCTTTCCCTTAAATCTGATCAGTTTTTTGTTTGTTTGTTTTTGTTTTGTTTTATTTTCATTTTTTGGTTTCTGCTCACTTCTGCCCCTAGAGAAGAAGATAGATTTGCTGTCTACAGTAGACCAGGTTGGAATTAGCTAGTTCCAGAAGTAAAGCTGGCATTCATTGATGAAGAATCTTTAAATTTCAGGTTGCCTCAACCTCTAAATAACTGGCTAATCTGGTAGAAATATCATAGCTTCCAGAAGAGCAATTTATCACTTTGTTTAGAAAAGAAAAACCCATATGTTTTTACACATAAAAAAAATTATAGAACATTATTTAGAATTATTTACCATTTATTTACATTTTTCAGTTGGTATGTGTAGTTCCATGGTGGTATAGAGTACACTATAAAAAGGAAATCTAATTAACACTAAAGGTGCTAGTTATTGGAGTAGGGGCACACCTCAGAGCAGGCAACCCAAACCATTTGTGTTTCCCCAAAGTACTAGGTATTTTTTGAACTGAGAGGGTAAATAGCAAGAAGGAAAGAGTTTGGAGGCCTCTGGACAGTTACAGGCCTGGGGCAACTGGCTGCCCTGATAGGTGAGGCAAAAATCCTTGCTGAGACACACTGATAAGATCTTTAACACATCAGCACTGGTGTGGAAAATCCTGGTCTATTATGACTCTGATCTCTTCAGAAAGCAGAGTCCCCATCTTTCTCAGATCCTATTTTTAGTTTGTAGTTCTCTCAGTATCACATAGATCTCTGTAAGTCCAATCACTTATGCTAAGTCTAAGCTCATTGTGTCTTGTTCTATCTGCAGTGAACCTAAAAACCAGCTAGTCTGCATAATGATTCTTGTCAATGAAAACTTTTTCTTTCCTTAATTAAATATGCTGTTCCTCTTTGAGTTATAAAAATAGAAAGAAAAAAGAAAACAAAAAATGAGTGTGGTATTAGTTTGAATGTCTTCAGAAAGTTCCTTATATCCTCTGAATTCTGACTTTATCCTTTTGCTTATCCTCTTGAGTAAAGGAATATATGGACAGAGAATCATAACATGTCATTGTTTTTTTCTTTCTTTCCTTTTTTTTTCATGAGCGTAAGGGTGGGGTTTTGTGAATTAAGAAGTCAGATATAATGCCATGGGGGAAATTATGCAGTCAGTGTGGTTAAACTATAATATATAGTCCTATTTCTTAAGACAAAACACAAGTGTATCACAGGGAAGCTACTTACGTGAGAAGTCTTTTTTTCCTTTTCCTTTTCTTTTTTAATGAGAATGTGGGGGAAGAGTTTCAGCTCTTAGATGTTGGCCTTTATAACTTCCTTATTGAAATTGTGAAGTTTCAAAGTTAATGTCTGTCTCCCTCAGGGAATTTCCTTGACAAGCTAAACAGTTCTTGCCTTATTCTTCCAAGATGGGAAACTCTCAAGGAGGAGCTCTTTCGGCCACACCTCTTCCTGGAACATCTCACCACTCCACCCAAGCAATGTGGGACCTATAGGGCCTGTGGCAGGTGAGAATCCTGGGAAACACAAAGCCTAGTTGTACTTCTTCTAAACCTTTGCTTTGTCTGTTCAGAAACTGTCTTGAATGAGCTGGTGCCGCAGCACAGAGATACTCTAAGAATCTTTGGGAGTTCATACACTTAAGAGTAGATCCTAAGGATATTTGGATTAGTCAGTGTGCTCTCCATAAACCAGAAAGGTCAAAACCTCACTCATTCATGCACCTGTACCAATAGGTGCTTGTGATGGATGGTTAATTCTATGTGTCAATTTGGCTGGACCACAGTATCCAGATAGTTGCTCAAACATTATTCTAGATATTTCTGTGAAGGTGAGATTAACAGATGAGATTAACATTTAAGTCTGTTGATATTGAGTAAAGCAGATTACCCTTTATAATGTGGATGGGCCTCATCCAATCAACTGAAGGCTTTAAAAAAAAACAAAACCCTGACCTTCCCCAAAGAAGAGGGAATTTTGCCTGCAGATTACCTTTGGACTTGAACAGCAACTCTTCACTGGGTCTCCAACACACACACACACACACACACACACACACACACACACACACACCCAATTGGTTCTGTCTTTCTGGAGAATCCTAACTAATATATCACTGAACATATCCTAAAGTTGGTTCTTAAAACTTGATTAGAAGTCTATTTGTGGAAGATAATTATTTGTATTATACTTTAATAAATTTGCAATACTTCTCTTTTCAGGCTGTGGTTCCATGTGAGGCTGATATGAAATATGCAGTCATGGGAGAAACCTTTGGTATAGGGATTTATTTTCTACACACTGGCTTTCTAAAAACATTATGTTATTCTCATGCTTAAAATATCTTACTGCTTTCAAGAAAAAAGTCAAAATGATTAACGTGGCCTATGAGTAGTGTGATCATATAATTATCCAAATGGGGACATTTTTGACAGTTAAAGTAAGTGCTATAAACAGGATCATCATATCTTCAACACCTTGTTCTGGCCCCTACCTTGCCTCCTCTAGCTCCATGTTCCCTACTAAGATGATTTAAAGAAAATACTGATCTGTGGACTTCTCTTATTGCTTTATCTCAAAAAATACACCCCGATTCTTGACACTACCAGAGGAATGAGAAAACTGTGTGTTTTAGATTTTGGAAATCATGGTACCAATTGCTTCTGAATAATCAAGCATCAGAGTGAAGCATATCACTTGAAGGTGAGAATAAGCATGTGAAGAAGCATGAAGGAGAGAATCAGACAAAATATATAACACCTTTATATTTCACTAAAAGTGGAGTTTAAAAATCATGTATCTAAAATTTTCATACAACTCTAATGTGTCTTTGATATAATTCTAAATCATCAAAGCAGTTAATTTTTAATTGATTCCTAAATAGCAATACTAAACTCTGCCCTGATTTTCAGGTAGATAATTCCATTTCATTTTAGAAACACAACAGCTTAAGAATTGTGCAACCCTTCTTGCCTATCATGTAATGAGGAGATAGCTCAGACAGAGAAACTTGCAAAAATCTAATCAAAATGGCCTTATAATACTGTCTCCTGAATTTCAGACCCACAGGGCAGTTTCACAGCCAAGTCTGAAAGACTTGAAAAAACAGGGTTAGATTGGAAGTGCTGACACAAACCCAAGCAGAGAGAATGGCTTCACTATACTGCTGTAACAATCTGAGAAAAAAATGAATAATTTTTTTTGTGTACATTAGTCTTTAAGCTGCTTCTACGTGACTTGAGAATATGCCACTGAAACCAACATAACTTGGCCACGTAAATTGTGTGTACATTGCTAGCGAATAGGGCCCTTGATCACATTCCTACCAATTATGCTGTTCTCAAAAAGATCTGAACTAAGTCCTAACATGTTAAGAATGCCCAGAGCAGTTGGGGGAGGGGCAGAGGGAGGAGGAGGAATGGTGGAGAATTTGCTTAGTTGTTATAAAAATAGAAGAGGGAGGGACTTATGGCAAAAGCAAGTTAAGACTTTTTCAGGCAACTTCTACCAAGGTGAAGTAAACTGATATACAAGTTATTCAGTGAACTTAGGATTAACTTGATGGCAAAGAGCTTCAGGTACTTTAGGAAAACTTATTTTGGTAATGCCTATGCTGCCACAGGACTTGGTTTTTCTCTCATAGCCTTTATCTTACTCTGGACTGAATAACAGACTTATGTTTTTGCTTTAGTTTTCATATCTGCACCCCCAAGCCCAGCCCTTTAGATTTGAGTTGCTGGAGGACAGGAAATATGTTTCATTACTCTTTTAGTCCTATATGACAATTACAGTGAATACAGCAAATACAAAATACACATTAACTGACTTTAGTACTATTTAGTTACTGGCAATCTGTACAGTATGAGATAGGGGCAGAGGAGATATATTCCAGCAGGCAAAATTATGACAACTCTTGAAATTTATAGAGCCACCTGGGCCTGAGATTCCTTGTATGTTTTATAATTAACCTTTTGAATACTAGTACTCTTAGCCTAGACCAGGTCATCTGTCAAACCAAATTGGCAGCATTGTTTTTCCTTTAAAGAAATACTTAGAATCCCAGTTAACAATGCTATCATCATCACACAGGCTCTGCAATTGGCAAACTTAAATTTGAATCCCAATTTTGCCAGTTCTTGGTTGTGTGACCTGGGGCAAATTTCTTAATCTAAGGGAAATGGTCTAGACGAATTCCAGAGGTGAATGCCTGTGGCTAGCGGGTGTTTCATGTGCACCTAGCATGCATTTGTGTGGGAGCTGGGTTCGTGTAAAGGCCCCAGCACAGGATCCTTTGGGAACTTGGGCACAATAGCAAATTTTGAGAAGAGTGAGATTTGGAGTTTGGTCTATAATTTTGGCATTATCTGTTATCCTAATTTTATCTGGGGAAGTAGGACAGAGACTAGCAATCACCTACCATGTCTGGATCCAGAAATTGCTTCTTGTACCTTGAAGGCTGATGGCAATCTTGAGCATGCACAAAATATAATCCTCAGACTTCACTACTGAGGTTGCTCCTGGGAATTCCAGTGTTATCCCCATAGCCTTGAACTGTAAAAGAACTATGGAAACCCCCAGATGTTCCTTCCTCCACATTGACCCATTATAGGAAATTACCATGCTATATACTCTTTTAAACTTTTTAGGATTGGGGAAATGGAATTAACTGACATTTCTGAGAAGTCCATATGAATCATTCTAAAAACCCGAGGTTTCAGGTTAGACAGTGGCATCTCACATCCTAACCTTACCCCATGCAGTTTAGCATTCTGTTTGTATTGATACACTGATGAAGTGTCACCAGTGGCACAAAGATGTGGTAGCTGCTCCTGGGAAGATATTATTCTCTTTTTATAGACTGTTAAAAATGAGACTTTGGAGTGAAGCTTCTTGCCCAAGGCCATGTAATGGGCATGTAGTGGAGGATTTTAGGTCCAATTGGCTTGATGTCCCTGAAGAGTCTTTTTACGGTTGGAAGGTGAGGAAGCTGCAACATGGCAGAGACTTTCCTTTTTGACTCTTTCTGAAATGGGTCATATCATCTGACTCTCTGAAAGTAAGTTTACTTTTAAATAAATTAATGGGGATTTTTATTACAAAGGATGCAGCATTTTAACACTGCATGATTCAGTGAGTCATTTCAGAGGTTACTTACATAACCGGGATTTCCCTCAGGCCTTACAGTCATGGGGTAGAGCTGGGATGTCCTACTGTAGCAAATTGATGTTTCTGCTTCCCTTGTCCCGGCCCTGTGGGAACTTCCGACCCAGTCCAATCCTTACCTCTGCTCAGACAGAGGAGGGGAATCCCTGAGGGGTGAGTGTCTTAGGAGCTGCAGTCTTTCCCACACTCTTCATCTCTGTGTCTGGCAATGCCAGTGTTCCCTGACCCAGCCATAGACCACAGAAGAACGCACTAGTCTTGTCTGCTCTTGTTCAGATGCTTTAACTTTCCACATGCCAATGCAGAATGCCTTTCTCTTCTTTATTTCCAGTGAATGCAGCCATTTTCTCTGCTACAGAAGGCAAGGAAGATGATGGACTCTATGTGCAAGGGTCTTTGTCAGGAATTCTTCTCTTCTTGCATCTTGTATCAGCCAGTCCATCTAGCTCCCCTCTTAAGGAATGGAGTCCCTAAGAACCATACTGGTCTGCCCTCCTTTCTCCCTTTAGGACAGTCTCAGGGTCTCTTCCACCAGCTATTTCTTTCTACCTCCACTAGTAGATGCCTTCCAAAAAAGAGCCAGTAAATTTTTGGAGGGGCAGGTAGCTTTTGTTATATTTGCTTGAATGGGGAGGAATCCAGGATATCAGTATATAAAACAAGGAAATTATTAATATATATTTATCATCTTAACTCTGGTTACCTGTGAGGTTTTTGTTTTGTTTTTAATTCATAGGCTTTATTTTTTAGAATAGTTCTAAGTTTACAGAAAACTGATCAGACAATATAGAGACTTTGCATATGCTCCTTCTCTCCCCTTTATGAGGTTTTAAGTGCTCAGTTTTGGAACTGATGAACTGCTGAAGAATAAATGCAATTTTGCAAGTAAGTACAACATTCCTAACGTGCTGAACCACTGAGAGACATGCAGGGAAATGAATAAAATCAGCATTCTAAGTAGATCACTTATCATCTTGGTTATTTATAAAAACAAATTACTAAATGTGCTAATTGCAGAGCATTTTTAATTATTCATATACAAAACACAAATAGTGAAGAATGTTTATTTTATAGTTTGACCCTTTTTTTTTGGTTTAAAAGAGATCTAATATAATTGAGTAGTATTCTAACCCTAACTAGAATTTTCTAGCTTATCTCCTTTTTTTTAGTTGTTTCTGTTCTGGGTTTCCATTTTAATCCAGCCCATTTGTTCAGAACCACAAATTGTCTTTTAAAAGCTACCTGAGGTTGAAGTATGGGAGCAGAGCTCTATTAACTGTATGTGGTTTTATCTTTCTGCAGCTAAATCCCTAAAGCCTTAACGGGGCCTGGGAGTTTGAAGTCTTCTCTAGTGATGTAGTATGGTTGAAAAAGCTTGTTGAAAAGGTTGTAAATATTTGTTGATTGATTATCAACAGAGAAAAAAGCCTTTTACTCCTCCATAGTGGCTGAGAGGAGGGTGAGGGAGGAAGTTTTTACACACCCATTTGAATTCAGCTTTTTTATTTCTCGTGATTTGAGGTTATAGGTACATTTCAAGAATAGACTTTTCTCTTTCAAAAAAGAAAAATTAGAATAAAACAAGTTTTCTTAAGTTGTGCTCTATAACACAGGGAAATGTACAAATAGTTACCAAGTTAGATAAGGCTAAGTACAGCTCTTCATGAATAAGAACAAAATTTTAGTTTCAATCTGCTGAAGGGAGATGGAGTAGGTGGAGTAGGCAGCTGCTGATGTTGTGAGATATGAATGTTACCAAAAGACTTGCCTGCACAAAAATATCTTTCTCCAGGGTCTATCCTAGATAGAAAGGCAACCAGTTATTGGAACTGCTCATCTGACTGGATAAAGATATTGTCTCCTTTATGTGCCATTAAAATATTCATCTATTCCTTGGGAAAGATAAATGTCAACACATTAGGAAATATTAAAGTGTACGTGTATGAAATTTTTATTTTGAGATAATTGTAGATTTCACATGCAGTTGGAAGAAATAATACGGAGATCCCATACACCCTTCCCAGTTTCCCCACCTTGCATAATTATAGTACAATAGCATAACCAAGAAATTGACGTTTATATAATCCACAGACCTTATTCAGATTTCTCATTTCACAGATACTTATTTGTGTATGTATGTTTAGTTCTGTGCATCTTTATCACATGTATAGATTGGTGTAGCCACCACTATAGTCAAGGTACAGAAGATACCAGATTTATCACAAAGTCCACTGGGAGCCCCAGAGCAAGTGTCCCATTAGAGGAGCCCTACATTGGGCAGGAAGAGCCTAGCTGTAGTACTCCTTCCATGTCATTGGTTGGGAGCAGCATGTGGGGAGTGTGGTCTCAACGTAAATGCTGAGCAGATACAAAGACATGGCAACTGGAGGCCACAGGCCAACTACATTCCTTGCAGCAGGTTCTTTCTTGACAGATCTAACAGGCACACTACTATGACTGTCATGACTCCCTTTCTTTATCTTTCATGGCATTGACATATTTGAAGAATAATCTTCCCTCTCCTTTGTTTTTAATAGAGCATTATTCATTTTGGGTTTCTCTGATGTTTGACCCAGTGTTTTTTCAAACACTTTTTTTTCACAGACTCTTTTACCGATAATCACCTATTAGCATCCCTTTGAACAGATACTCTACAGAACAAACTTTGGGAAACTGCACATTGATGTTGCTGTGGGAAATGGTCTTGCTCCCTCTTTTGATCTTCCTCTTCCTTCAAAATTCACACGCTCCAGTGTTTTAGGTTGTCATTCTTCCTTCCCATAACACTCTGAATCTCTCTGCCATCATACCTGTCAGACAGGATGTCAGCTAGTGACTCATCGAACTTCTTTAAGCTCGGGTAGAAGATGATCAGCAAATGAATGTATAAAGTACTGTACTCTTTGGAGAGGGTGATGTTTCTAGTAATTCCAATACTATTATCCAAATTTTATTTATATAAAACCCAAATATTAAGGTCTAATAATATGAACAATTCACAAGAAACAAGAGAGGGAGAATATAGCACAAGAGGAGAGAATATAGTATATCCTCTTACACTCTAGTAACAAAGTCATATTAACGGGAATTCTTAAGGAGTTTTTGTAGTAGGTTACTTATGAAGATGCCACTTGGAAGTAGAAGCTCCGGTACTGTTATTGCTGATGAGACTTTAAGCTCTTAGAGTTTATGTGCTGGATTCAGAGTTAGAATGATGCATTTGAATGCTCTGGGCAGGCTAAAAGTTTGGCATTCCTACAAACTGATTTTCTTTAAATATTTAAGTATTTATGTAGAGGAGAAGCTGAGCACTGCAGAGGAAAATTATAGAAGAAAGACCACTGGAAGTAAAGCTCTGCCTGTTCTTAGGTCCAAGCATTTTAGTGCTGTCCGCAAATTTATGTACACCATTTAGCAAATCAGAAACCCTGAAGTCAACTTGGCCCAGCTCTTTAGAAAATGGGAACTTAAGCACTCCCTATCCCAACACTTGCCTTATCCAAGTATTTCTTTAAACCACATAGTTCACTTTTCCTGAGAAATTTTTTGGTAAAGATAATGTTCTCCAACTCATTACATTAACAGCAAAGGTTGATTGCTCTTTAGAATGTTGACTCCCCATAAAGTAGTTTGGTTGGCAGTCTCTTAATCTATTTCGATTGAATTTGGGGAATGAAGAGACATTATCTTGGCACCAAAATTTCTACTCCTTATTTATCTTTTGTTGTTGGTACAGCTATTGACCTCCATTTTCATTTTAAAATAATTAACTACAGTAATGTACATATTGAGCTGTAAGATTTGTGCACTTATAATATTTCGGCAATACAATCACCTGCTACCTCTTAAAACTTAGACTATCCATGGGTGGAATGGATGGCTGATTATGGGATAAAATTTGAGGGGCAATGAAAAACTATATCTGGTTAAAATGCATTTTCTACTGACTTACCACTAATTTATAACTTAACTAAAAAAGAAATACAAGTAATATTTATTTTGGGGTAAAAATAGAAAATTCACATAAGCAAAAACAATAAAAATTAAAATAATCCCAAAGCACCTGCCAAAAGTTTTATAACACAACATTTTGGTGTATATCTTTCCAGAGTTTTCCTAGAAGGATATGCATATGAAAATATATACATATAAAAAATACATTTACAAAGACCAGATAGTTTTCTATATTGTGCTATGTGGCCTACTTTTTATATTTCATAATGTGTCATCAAAGAATTTCCACACCAATAAATATATTTAATTTATCATTTTAAATGTTTGCATATTATCCCATTATGTGGATTCTTAGCCATTATTTAACTAATGTGATATTCTCTACTGTACTTAACCATTACTCAATTTTGGGATATTCAGATTTTTTCCATTTTTTCATTATGATAAGTAACGTGGTGGTAAACATCTACATTACACACATCTTTGGGTTTAATTATTTACCTGGTGTATATTCCCAGATGTTTAATTGGTGGGTCAAAAGGTTTTCACATTTTTAAGGATTTTGCTGAGTGTTGCTGATTCTTGCTACTGATTTTTGAAGGTCTGAGGATCTAGGTCCCCAGAAGATCCTAATAACAAATAGTTTACCTGGAAGAAATAATTAATTATCCAATTAACTAGGACCAGTGGAGCAGATTGGATTCTGGATTCTGAGAAGCTGGGTGAACAGCCAAGAAAAATCATATATTTTATGTAAAGAGGACTCAAGAAATTTTCTTAGCATACTAGAAGGTCTGAGTGATTAGCTATCATGGTAGCTTGTGCTATTAAGTGTGTACAGAGCAGGAAAGAGTACTAACAGGGTGTGTGTGTGTGTGTGTGTGTGTTTGTAAATGCGTGGGGAGCAAGGGTAAAATGCAGACTTCCTTATCTCACAGTTTTGCCTATTTCATGACTTGGAAGAGAACAAGTATTCTGTACTAAACTGACCATGTAGAACTTCTACTATGTAGCTTTCCTGAAGAAACTTGCTTCATTGTTACCATAATACATTTCTGCAGATTATTTTTTCATACTCTGGGGTCTGTAATACCTTTATTTGCCACCTTATTCACCTTTGTTTGTTTTTTGGGGGTTAGGTGTCAAGAAGTATTGATAAAAGGGAGTCCTGAACCTTTCACATAAAAGTGAAGAATGTATAAACATGAAAAACAGTCTTCGACTCTCTCTTAGCCATGAATCATCAGTAAGCTATTGAGCATTACAGCATCCTGAATAGATTGTTATTAGAGCTATGGAAGGAGTTCTCAGTCAGGGAAATCAACCAGGGAGACAACTTTGTGGTATTAACAAAGATAAGCCACCTTTGGGGGAGCAAAAGGAGCTCCAACCAAATGCCAAATATGGGACTGCTTATTTATTACCTAAATAGTAACCAGTGATTCTGTTGCTCTGAATATCCAGTTGACTGTTCACTGGAGAGGGGTGGATGCTTGAACCCATCCATGCTCACTATACCCTTGTCTTTTCCATGCCTCTCTTTCTCAGTTTGCAAAACAAATGACCTCTAGGTTTCATGTCACCTATTTAGAGACTTAAGAGTAAGACAGGTCCATGAGTTTAAAACACAGACAAACTTGGTGTTATTTCATCAGAACAATAAAGGCTTGTGTCAGATTACATTTTCCAAAAATGGTCACAGCAGTGTTTCCACTGCTACATGCTCCTTCAGAACCAGGCTACTTTGCTATTGAGAGGTGGAGTTTATTTCCCCTCCCTTGAATCTGGGTGGGCTCATGACTTCTCTGAATAGTAGAGTATTACAGAAGTGATGCTGTTGACTTCTGAGGCTAGATCATATAAAGGGCACAGCTTCTTTCCTGACTATCTTTTTTGAAGCCACAATATTGTGAAAGAAGCCCAGGTCACATGAAGAGGTCATGTATATATGTTCCAGTCAATAGCTCCTCTTAAATTCCTAGGTGACAGCTAGCATAAATGTGAACAACTGAACCTTCAGATGATTCCAGCTTTCAAGGCTTTCAGTATCAGACATGTAGGAGCAGATAAAAATCATTACCACTGTGCCCTTTCCAAATTTCTGACATATAGACTCCATGAGCATAGTAAATTGTTGTTTCACTCCACTAAGTTTTCTGGTAATTTTTAATGTAAGCACAATAACTAAGACAAAGCTTTTGGCCAAAGTCAGTACTATAATTGGTCACTGACTCAACACACAGGTATTTTGAACCTGCTCTGATCAAAGTACTTTACTGCTAGATTAGTGAAATTTGAGGGGGGAAAATAAAAAGAAAAGAAAGAAAGAAAAACAAACAAACAAACAAAAAACCCCCCAAAAGCCAAAAAACAAGAACAACAACAACAAAAAAACCCCACAAAAAATGAAAACCATATTTTGTCTTTGAAGAGGCCAGTGATCTAGTAGAAGAATCCAAATGTAAAACTGCAAAACATGGTAAGTGCCAAATGAGATAATAAACACGTTTTGTACAGGAACTGGGTGAAGGACCAGACCATGGTAGGTAGAATAGAGACTTGTCTTCATTACGTAGCATACAGCAAATACTAAAGGATTGTTCACTTGACCAGAGAGAAGGACAAGACAGGAATTGAAGGAAGAGTGTCAGGGACTTGGAGAGGAAACACAAAGGTAGTTTAAGCAGATTGGAAAACAATTATTGAGACTGCAGTATTGGGATGTGGATAATAACAATAACAGTATTAAACTCTTATGTGTATAACAGTGTATACTTAACGAAGCGCTTCCACAGACACGATCACATTTAATTTTCACAGCGACAGATTGAAGTAGATTATTTTGCTTCTATTTTATGGATAAGGAAATTTGGGCCCAGTGGTCTAAAAACCACTTTGATTTTATTAGAATTTTCTAGTAGGGAGTGTGATGAATGAAAAGGAAAACAAAGAGAACTAACATTTAATGAACACCTACCAAATGCCAGGCATTTTGCTTGCTTATTTTCATAATTTATTTAACAATCTGGAATATAATTTTATAACAACCTTGGAAGTAATTGTTATTTTCCTGGTTATATAGATGAGGAAATTGAGGCTCAGAGACATCCAATAACTTTCTTGAGGTCATGCAAGTAGTAAGTTAGGGCCTAGGGATAGACATTTTCAAATGTGATGGCAAGTTCAGCAAGTCTCCTACATTCCTGTGGGATCTTCTCTCTGCTCTACTTTCTGTAGTTCAAACAAAACTCCCTTTCACACTTTCACAGAAACATCTAGATGTTGCCTGTCTAAAGTACTCAAGGCATTAATATGAGAATGACCAATGGGCTTGGCATCTTCCAGAAAAAAGATCTAGTCATTAACCTCAAAGAATTTCCAGTTGGTAGAATGTGAAAGGGAAATCTGTCTCTTTGTCTCTCTCTAATAAACTAGAGCACTGATGATATACCCAGTAATTTAGCAGAAGACTAGAAACATGGCCTTGAATCAGCTACTTAAATCTAATGGGTCTGAGTTTCCTCATCTGTAAAACGAAAGGGTTGCTGCATGACCTTCGGGGTCCCTTCCAGATGGAATGTTTTATGATTCTATAAACCTATAACTTAGATGTAAAATGGAGAATTCACTTTTTAAAAAAATGTTACATCATTCAGCCTTTTACCTTTTTTCACCTTTGCAAAGTGAGTCTGTTCTCAATAAGAGCAGAGAATCATTACTGAGAAGAGTGGGTCTTGGTGTAGCGATGTTCCCAAGCGCCAATATGTACCAGATCCTCTAGGAGTAGTGCTTTCTGATCTACCATTACTAATTGGTAGATCACTCTAAGCCTTTAGTTTCAAAGGTATTTATGTAAAACTGCTCTACATATAGGGGCGATTTTCCATATGTTGCTATTCTAGGTTTTCCTTTGCTGTGTACATGCTCATTTTTCAGCTGATGCTTTTGAGATGTTTATAAGAGATGAGATTGCTCTGAGAATAAATCCCAACAATTTGTTCTCAATAAATAGCAGAAGGTTCTAATTGTATAAAACTAACCACTAAAAAAGTCTGTTGCAATTTGGACTTGATAAAGCAACAGAAATTATGATGTTAATTGCTCTCTACCACTTTCTGTGTTAATTGCCTCTTCCCGGAGAATCATAGAATATGGGGATGTTAGGTAGGTTGCCCTCCTTGTCTATATTAAAGCCAAGTAAATATGCAAGATCTGGTAGACAAATAAATTTATGACCTTAATTTTATTGCTTGAATTGAGTTTATGTGTTCTAAAGCTGTTCTTTAATTGCTATGTCTACTTTTGAAAACTTGAGCAGTTATAAGTTGTTACATAAGATCTAAGGTATACCTCTTATCTCCAGAAGTTGACTTATTTATATTCTTTTGCATTTATATTTAGGAGATGTCAAACAACTCAACATCAATACATTTCTTGGTAATTTTCAATTGCCTATGAAACAACATATTAGTACAGAGCTTCACATATGCCACAATCAAGTAAATGATTGATAGATGCTTTATAAAGCTTATGAAGCTTAATTTCATTTTTGCCTTCTACTTAATGGCTCAATACTTAAGGAAGATGGAAGAATGCTGTTTCTTTTATGGCTCATTTCATATAGATAGCCCTTGAATGATGGTCTTTTGCCCCAAATGCAAGAAAATTTAGTTTTACGTATAATCATTTTAGAATAATCCTCTGAATAACATGAGTTTTAATTGTTGCCCGCAAAGGATAAAGGACCCACCCAAATTTATCTATCCCACTTTGTTTCCAAATACTCAAAAGTTCAACTTCCGGTTCTTCCAACCCTCCATGGTTTTCCCAAACCCATTTTCCTACAATAACCAATGCTAGTTATAAAAACATTTAAAACTGTTGACATCATGATTAATAAGATTGTCATTCTTTGATGATGTCCAAATCTGTCCCAAACCACAATTTTTGTAATGGTATTGAGCAACTGACCTTTATTAGTACTTACTTAAATAATTTTTAAGAATCCAAAAAATATGGACGTGGTTCCATAGTGCAGCGGTTAGCATGTCTGCTTTACACGCAGAGGTCTTGGGTTCATGCCCCAATGGAGCCATAGTCCATGGTCTATGGCCATGCCACCCTGAACAAGCCCGATGTCTGATCTCGTGAAGCTAAGCAGGGTCGGGCCTGGTTAGTACTTGGATGGGATATCACCTAGGAAGACCAAGTGCTGTAGGCATAAAAAAAAAAAATACAAAAAAATACATGCTAAAATGACTGAAGTTGGCAACTAGGTTCATCTTAAACAGACTTACCACAAACAACAAGGCTAGTACAATATGTTTTAATACTTTTTGGAGAATACAACAATCCTATAGGCCATCGACCAGAAATGGTGACATTTCATAAGTTCCCTGAATTTGGGATTGGTGGAGTTCCACCAAGATAGAGTGTCCTCTCAAACTTGCTTCTTTTAATTAGCATCATCACTGTTTTCCCTACTTTGCTTGTTTGCAGCAGTTTAAATAAAGATGCTACACATTTCTAGGTAAGGAACTGTATGCAGACCTGTTTAGAAGCACAGGAAGTAGCATTTAGGCTACACAAATGTTTCCAAGTCCTTGCCATTGAACAGGTCCATTGTTCTTTATCCAGACAGCATATTATAATCATCTATGGGGCTTAGAACATGTTATAGATTTCCAGGCTTTGCCCTGGATATTCTCACTTAGTAGTTTGGGGTGGGATCCAAGCTTCTATACTTTAAAAAAGTGTCACAGATGGTTCTGCTGTGCAGTGATCATCAGGTCTTAGGTGTAGTAAAATCATATTAGGAATCTTAATTTCTTGCCTATAACTTTTAAAAGGCTGTACCTACATGTTAGACTTTGGAATAAGGTAGTCTTGGGTCACAGTCTAGGCTCTACCATTTATTGTGTGAACTTGGGTAAATCACTTACCTCCTTTGAATTTCATGCTTTTCATCTGAAAAAACTGAGGATAATAGTTTCCTATTGAAATGCTATGAAAATTAAATGAGATAATGTATGTGCATTTCTTCCCATAGTACCTGGTGCTTAGTGAATACATAATAGAGTAGAGCTGTGATTTGATTTTTCTTCAGATAGGTAATCTGAAGAAACTTGGACCTGAGTGATTAAAATATACTGTTAATATATGAAAGGCTATTTTATCTGTCTGTGACAGGAGGACTGGAGGACTTTGAGTGACTGAAAAATATAAAACCTGATAGTTGATAATCAAAACATTTGGAAGTCAAAGGTTAGTCACTTTTCTGATGGAGGAAACTAGGAAAACAGAATCAGTCTTCTTCACTACCAGGGGAGATACCTAAGAAGAATGGTTCTTTCCATGAAAAACAAGATATAATAATGGCTGCTGGTTATTGGCCAACTTCAACTGGAGAGAGAGCTGATCTCTTCCTACTCCCACCTTCTACCCTAGGGGCAATAAGGCAGGTCTCTACCCTATTCTCTTTTATACCATGGTTATTCCTACTTCATTGCCTCATTGTATTCCTTTTCCCTCTTGCAAGAACACTTAAGTCCACATCCTCTGTCTCTTTCCATCTGTCCAGGCTTTAGTGAAGTTTTTTTCCATCTCTTAAACTTCTGTTGTCTCAGTTAATAAATTAAACTGTATCTATTTTATTATTTTGGGGATATTAGTTCTGTCTTTCCAAATGAATTCAAATTTTCTCAAGGGAAAGATATATATATATATATTTTTTACTTTGCTCTTTTTTTTTAAGTTTATTGGGGTAACTTGGTTAATACAATTATATCATTTTCAAGTGTACGTTATAGTTTAACATCTATATATTCTATTGTGTGATTACCACCCAAAGTCCAATTTCCTTCAGCTACCATATATTTGATCCCCTTTACCCACTTCACCTGCCTACCCCTTATATTTGACCCCTTTTACCCTATCTACCCCCCCCACCACCACTATCTACCCTCTGGTAACCACTAATCCATTGTCCATGTTCCTGAGCCTCTGTGTGTGTCCTGTTCCTTTGTTGCTTTTAGGTTTATATCCCATATATAAGTGACATCATGTGATTTTCAACTTTTTCGCTTATTTCACTTAGCAAGATTATCTCGAGGTCCATCCATGTTGTCGCAAGTGGCAGTATTTCATCTCTTCTTATGGCTGAGTAATATTCTATTGTATATATGTGCCACAGCTTCTTTAGCCAGTCATCTATCATAGGACACTTTGGTTGCCTCCATGTCCTGGCTACTGTGAATAATGCTGCTTGAACATTGGTGTGCAAATATCTATGGATATGAGTTTTCAAGCCTTTGGGGTAAATACCCAGTAAAGAGATTGCTAGATCATAGGGTAGATCAAGTCTTAGTTTTTTCAGGAACCTCCATACTGTTTTCCATAATGGCTGTACCAATTTGCAGTCCCACCAGCAGTGTATGAGGGTTCCTTTTTCTCCGCATCCTCTCCAATGTTTGTTATTACTTGTCCTGTTATTAACAGCTATTCAAATAGGTGTGAGATGGTATCTCATTGTGGTTTTGATTTGCATTTCCCTAATAGCTAGTGATGTTGAGCATCTTTTCATATATTTTTGCCCATTTGTATGTCCTCTAGGGAGAAGGTTTTGATTGGACCATTTTTTTTTGTTGTTGTTATTGAGCCATATGAGTTCTTTGTATATTTTGGATATTAGGTCCTTATCGGAGGCGTTGCTTGCAAATATATTTTCCCATTTGGATGGTTGTGTTTTTACCTTGTTGATGGTTTCTTTTGCTGAGGAGAAGCTTTATAGTTTGATGTAGTCCATTCATTTATTTTTGCTTTTACATCCTTGCCTATATTCAGGTCCTTAATCCATTTTGAGTTAATTTTGGTGTATGATGATAGACAACAGTCTAGTTTCATTTTTTTGCAGGTAGCTTTCCAGTTTTCCCAGCACCATTTATTAAAGAGGCTTTTTCTTTCTCCACTGCATATTTTCGGCTTTTTTGTTGAAAAGTATTTGCCCATATACATATGAGTTTACTTCTAAACTCTCGATTCTGTTCCACTGGTCCATATGTCTGTTTTGCTGCCAATACCATAACGTTTTGGTTACTGTCACTTTGTAGTATAATTTAAAATTGGACAGAGTGATGCCTCTAGCCTCGTTCTTTGGGAAAATATATTCTTAACCTGTATTTATATCTTTTTTTTCTTAGCCCAACACACAAAGCCCTAGGCATAAAGAATTGTCTCATAAAAATGGATCAAGTGCCAAAGAAGGTCATCTACATGTGAAAAAGAGAGCCAGTGAGGCCATCTTTATTGGTTGGTATGCTAGCAACTTAAGGTTCAATTTTACCAGCTGTTCTTTGCTTTCCAAGAAAGATAATGCAAAACACACAGTATTTTAATTGTTCATTGACTTTCCTTATTGATTGATTCAGACTTAATTTTCTTTCTTCCTTTAAATAGTGATTCTCAAAATTGTTTATAAGTTAGAATCACCTACGGAATTTTAGAAAATCTTCTTGTCCAGACTATACCCCAGAACAATTAAGTCAGAATTTCTAGGAGTGAGGCAAAGCCATAAGTATTTTTTTTTTAATCACTCCCAGAAGATTCTAATGTACAGCCAAGATTGAGAACCACTGTTTTATATCAAAGTATGTAAAATCTGATTACTAGAACCATAGATTGGAAACAGATAGCAAATACTAAATAAACATCTAGAAATGGAATTTCTTAATGGATCCCACCAGTCCTATGAACTCTCTTCTGATTCCATCTGTTCTTTAACTAAGCTGCTTTAAGGCACACTACTTAATGGACCTGAAACTACAGTTTGAGAAAAAGAGTGTGCAAGATCTGTAACTCCTTGTGGCCATAGGTTTCATGCATTCACTGTTAATAGCTCTTGGATTGCCCATACTGCTAATTGGTACCCATTATTTAAATCTCAAATTGAATGTCATTTCTAATAGAGGTCTTCTCTGACTATACTCCATCAATATTTGAAGCACTAGTCATGCTTTCTCAAACACCCTATTTTCCTTTACAGCACCTATGATATATAGAAATTTGAGTGATCATTTGCCTAATGTACTGTCTCCTTCTCCTCCAACCACGGGGTTTTAAGCTTAGTGATGGAAGAGACCATATCTGTTTTATTCATTGTGGTAAAGTTGGCACCCATCATAGTGCATGTGGTAGAAGCTTAATAAATACTTGCTGAAGGAATGAAAATCAGAGTAATACTAATTTTGATGGGTATTTATTGGGGTGGGAGAATAGCAGACTCCTATGCCTCTCTTTGGAACATTCTGTCAACAGTGAGATAATGCAGAGTGGTGGGCACCTTCAGTCATCCAGTTTGGCCAGTGGTTCTCAAATATGATCTGCTCATGAGAACCATATGGAAGTTTTATTGAAAATACAAATATCTATGCTTTATCTTCAAGAGATTTGACTTCAATAATATAAGGTCAGAACCAGCAGTAAGTTTGCCCACTGATTCTGATGCCATGGACCACCACCCAGTGTTTAGAAATGACATTCAGAATTACTATTAAATTTGGAGGCTATGTTCTCCAGAACTCAGTTGTTCTTTTTGTTTTGTGATGGAATTGTAAAGGTGAGGTTAAAGGTTTTCTCTGGAGCAGAGACACACTGCTTTACACAACAGTCCTGCAGAGATAATGCCCCAAATACCATCCGCCCCCAAATACCATTTAGTAATCTGGCTGGCTAAGCCTTATGATTTCTTAAAAATCAATGTACTGAAGTCTGATGATAATATTAGAAATGTATCAAGGTATCCTTTTCCCCACATGCTTGGGAAGCTTACCATGTTGGCCATGGTCAGTGGCCATGTTGGTCAGCTTTGGCCAGAGAAAACCTATATATGTTTTCAGAGACAACATGGAAATATTATATTAGGTAAACTATTTATGGCATTTGCATTTATGCTAAGATGAACAGATTGTAAAACTTTAGTTATTCAGAGGTCCCTCATCTAGCAAACTCAGTTAGCCAGAGAGAGCAAAGAAGGAAAAAATAAGCAAAAAGAGAACTCCATATACCCAAAATGGATAATATAAAACCATATAATTAAGAGTAAAAATTATTTTCCATAAGAGAATCCATTTATTTAGAATATGTTTACTGTAACTTTAAGTGTAATTTAACTGCTTTGAGAACTCATGATTCATATGCGATAAACAGAAACAGCAAAATCATAGCTACATAATGCTTTTTGGGCTGATTCGGCCCTCCATTTTAGTATCTCCATTGTTACAGTTGATTGACACCATTTACATATGTTTTGTAATTTCACATTTTCCATAATCAATGTGAAATTCAGGGATATTATTTCCATTTTACAGATAAGGGAACTGTGTGTCAGGAAGCTTGAAGAACTCGATGAAGTCATTGTGATTTCTAATCTAATACTCTTCCTATCACACTTTTGCCTTGTAAAATATAAAACAACCTTTAATAATCATAAAGATAATCTGGAATCATCGAAGTTCAAAGTTTAGTGCGCTTAATTAAAAAATGTAGAGCAATCCATAGCATTTTACAAAAATGTTCATTAACAGTTGTTAAATTAAAATAACAATATTTGTGTACCTGAAGGAATCATATTTTTTAAACTGAACTTTTCATCTACTATGAATTACCATTATGTGTATGCACACATATTTCTTATGTGGTATGGGCTATTTATTATTTACATGATTCACAAACCATTCTTCCTTTCATGCTCAAAATGGCCCAGGAAAGGAAGGGAAGAAGACAACAGCAGTCAATTAAAACTAGATAGGGATTTGTAGCAGACAGATAGCACATACCCAAACTGCAAGAGAGCTTGGACTCTGAGACTAAATTCTTCACGAAAAGTGGGATAGGGACTTTGGCTAAAGTTTAAAGTTCTGCTTCGCAATATATCTGGTGGTAATATTACAATAGATTATGTACTTTATACCTTTTCAAATTCTAACCTTGTACTTTACCCACTTAATTCTCCAATCTTAGGATTAGATATTTGGCTGATACAAATAGGCAGAGAAAGTAAATCCATGCACTCTTCATCTTCTGCCAGCAACCCCAACAATGTGTGGATAGACTGAAGAAGATTTTTTTTTTCATATATATACAGGGCTATTGTAACCCCTCCAAAGATGGAAGACATTATTATTCTGCAGCTATTTTATTCATTACCTTATCCACTGATGACATTAAATTATATATATCTCCATCCCCCTTGCTGTTGGTCTTGACCTTCTAGAATTTGATATTATTTTTCTCTCAGGCTATTCTCGGGTAGAGAAGCATTTATAAACATTACACCTCTATGTCTTTGTTGATATTCAAGCAGTAATCTCTCCAGATATTAATCTACTGTTTAATTCTTTATTATATTACTCTTAAACTACTGTGGAGTTATTTTTCTTTCTCTATTCTAAAACTCAGAAAATTGATTTTGATCCACTATATCAAATTCTTCCTCATCCTCTTATACATTAATTTTTTATTTGGTTATGTGCTGGTTTTAAAATAGGTCCACAAATTCTTTGACACAATTCCTTGCAAAGGTGGGGAGTCTAATTCTCTGCCACCCAAATGTAGGCCAGATGTAGGGACTTTCTTTTAATAAACAAAATGTGGCAGAAGTCATGATTTGTGACTTCTGAGTCTAGATCATAAAAAATAATATTTCCATTTAATCTTTCTTGGTTTGCCCACTCTGGGGGAGGCTAATAGTCATCTTGTGAAAATATCCAAATAGCCTTGAAAATCACTCCCATGGGGAGGAAATGAGATCGGTCAACAGCCAGCACAAACTTGCCAGCCAGTGAAAGATCCACCATTAAAGTCCATCTTCTAGCCCTAGCCAAGCCTTCAGACAGCTGCAGCCCTGGCTGACGTCTTGGCTGTAACCCCATGAGGGACCCCTAGCCAGACCGTTTAGCTAAGCCAGTCCCAAATTCCTGTCCCATAGAAACTATGAGAGATAACGTATGATTATTGTTGTTTTCAAAGCATTAAATTTTGGGGTGATTTGTTATGTAGCACTAGGACAGTTATCTTAACTACAAACCAAGTTATCTTGTTACCTTGTTGCCATTATTTATATAACAAATATTTACTGAGCATCTAATATATAAGCAGTTTGTTAGGTGCCAGGTATACTAACATGAATAGAAGAGACATAATTTCTCCCTTTAAAGAACTCATAATCTTGTGATAAGTACAAATATTAAATAAGTGATTATATAATTATTAACAGTAAATGTGAGAGGAACTAGCAGGGTTACGAATGCAATAATCCTTAACCTGAAGGTCAGGAAAGAGTTCCCTGAGGAATTGTCATTTAAGCTGACAAAGGAATATATAGTTGTTAACCAAGTAAAGAGGAGTGTGAAGGATGAGAAAGAAGTTTCCAAGGCAGAGGAACACTATAGACGAAGGCCCTTGTTCAATGGTCCCAACTAAGAAATTTTTGTGCTAGAAACTACTAGCAGATTTTTTTACATTTATTCAATTTCTTTAAAGAAGTATTACCTGAGTGCCTACTATGTGTCACGCATTGTCATGAACAAATCAGACAGAAATACCTGATCTTATAGAACTTACATTCTAGTGGGTGAGGAGGACAATAAAAAAAATAAATCAATAAAAATATGTAATATGGACTTTCTGTTTCTGGTGCAGACTTGGAAATTGCCTCCTCCACACAATAAGGAAAAAGCTGAACAAACTGAAAATTTACAACTCTTCTTAGATCTATCGGAGAGCTGAGGTCATAGAGAAAACTGCTGCTCCCCAAATCAGAGAGATTAACAGGCAGGTACGGAGAATCAGAAGCCTACGAACTCCTATTGCTAAAGGTTCAGTGTGGACTAACCTGAGAAAGAAACACTCCGGAGGGGCTCAGCCTTATGGAGAAGGCCTCACACTTTTGTGAGTTTTACCTCTAGGACCCCTCTCAGGTTCTCAAAGCAAAGATCAGAGAAAAATTCCTTTGTGTTTCTGGCAGGGGAGGAGAAAAGTAGCCATTTTGAAATATGCTCAAGACACTTTTCTGCTTAACAAGATCTGTCTTCAAGAGAAACTACTTTACCAGAGCCCAACCTACTGGGGCTTTATAACTAACCCAAGGGAAGTGAAATACCCAACTCCAGTACCCTTTACGCTTCTTGTCTGTGCTAAGGAGAGACAAACCAAAACACAACATAACACAACTGAGATGCACTTGTGAAGGTCACAGCCCAGGGGTACAGGCTCACTAAAAGACTGAGACCTAATCACCAGAGCTATAGAATGCTTCCTCTTTCCTGACACCTCACCACCACATCAACAGGGCTCCTTTATAACAGCAATGGAAAGAATTATGCATCTCAGACAGTATTTAAAAGACCTTCTGGAAACCCAAAGACAAGAAGAGAGGCAAAACAAGGACACAAGAGGAATTTTAACCTCTGACACCTACAGCTACAGTAAACAGTAAACATAGCCTAATCCCTGGCCAGATAAAATACATAATATAGCAGATGGTGATAAGTGCTGAGAAGAAAAATAAAGCAAGTAAAAGGTACAAGCTGTGTTGATGGAAAGGGCAGGTTGCAGTTTTAAAGAGAATGGTCAGGAAATGCCTCACTGAACAGGTGACATCTGTGCAAAGATCTGACAGAGGCAAGAGAGTGAGTCATGGAGGTAGCTGGAGAAGAGCAGAGGGAGACAACATCAAACAAAGGGTTTTTAAGAGGGACTGTCCCTGGTGTGTTGATAAACTAGAGGAAAACCAGTGTTACTGGAGCACAGTGGACTGAGTGAGGGGAGAAAATCATAGGAAATGAGGTCACAGAGGTAAGATTTGCATGGCTTTGTAGGTCATTATAAAGACTTGAGTCTCTCTGGCTTCTGTGAGAATACACTATAGGAGAGCAAAAAAGACCAATCAGGAGGTTTTTGAAATAATTCACAAGAGAGCTAACGACTTAGGTCAGGGAGGAAGCAGTAGAAAAGGTGAAAAATCATTGGATTGGGGATACTTTTTGAAGGGGGAGCTGACAGTTGTTGCTGATGGACCAAGGTACAAGACAGAAAGAGGAATCAAGTTTGCCTCCTTGGTCTCAGCAACAAGAATAAAAAAACTGAATGAGGAGCAAGTCTTTTATGGAGGAGGTCAAGTGTTAAGTTAGAGATGTTTACCCAAGTGGAAACATCGAGTAGGCAGTTGGACACCCAGGTATGGCAGTGGGAGAGAAGGTCTGGCCTGGAGAAATGAATTAAAGAGTAGTCAGTATATAGATAGAATTTTAAGTCACCAGGACAACTGCAGTCGCAAAGGGAGTGGATATATATGAAAAAGAGAAGAGAAACAAGATCTGAATCCTGGGGCAGCCAATGTTAAGAGGTTGATGAAATAAGAAGAAATGAGCAAAGAAGACTGGGAAGTGGGAAGAAAACCAAGAATGTGATGCCCTGGAAGAAAAGTCAATAAAATATTTCCAGAAGGAGGGAGTGGACAATGGTGTTAAACCTTACTGAGGAGTCAAATAAAGGAATTGCCCATTAAATTAGCAATGTGGATACTGTTGGTGAAGAGCAGCTTTGGTGTTGGGAAGAGGAAAAAGCCCGAATAACGGAGGTCCTAGAAAGAATGAGAGAATACAGTTTAGAGATATGAGTATAGATAACTCTTGATCGAAATTGCTGTACAGAAGAATGGAAAAATGAACTTGCAGCTGGAGGAAAGCATAGATGAAAGAAGTAACATCATGTTTGTATGTTGATGGAATGATCCAGTCAAATGGAAAAATGATGATGCAGGAGAAGGAAAAAAGAGAAATTTCTGGAACAATCTTCCTGAATATTTAAAAGAACTGGGATCTAGTGAACGAGTGGAGAGTTCAGCCTTAGATAGGAAGATGGACAGTTCGCTCCTGGTAACAGGAGAGAAAAACAGCATATCGGGTCCAGATGCTGGTGGGCGGGTGGAGGTGTTGGTGGGAACTTGTGGAAGTTCTCTTATGATTGTTTCTATTTTCTCAGTGAAATAACAATCAAGGTCAAGAGCTAAGAGGGAAGATGGGGAGGAGGTGTTGGAAGCTTGAGGAGAGAGGAGAAAATGTGGTATCATAGTCCTAAGATTGTAAATGGACTAGGGAAATGCCCTATGAGTGCATGGCATGGAGGGCATGCTTATAATGAATGATTGTGAATGTCATGAATTTAAAGGGAGACCTGTCAGCATGGATGATTGTTTTCTTCTAGCTCCACTCAGCTGTATGTGTTATGATTGAGAGTAACATTTCTGCAAAGGAAGAAAACATTGTTGATTGTTTACATCTAACAACCAGCTACTAAAACAATTAAGAAATGATTAATTTGTTTAAACTCTACTTCATTTAGCACTCTTAGAGAATTGAGGACGGGAGTGGGTCCTCTGGTTAACTGAAAATTTTAGATAATTAAATCCATTATATCTCTTACATAAACTAATTTTTTATGGAATTAGAAGATAAAAAAAACCCTACCATCACATTAGTTCGGGGATAATAACAAATGTCTAAATACCTAATAGCACTTCAGTGCCATTGTTATGATTATGTTAATGATTATTGCATATCCTGGCTAAAAATCAGGTTATTTTAGTTTTCTGGTAGTTTGGGATCTGGATACATTACATCGAGACTTAATGTAATATCTTCATAGAAATCCACATGTTGTGTCTTGGTGGTACCTATGATAGTGTTGGAGTTACACTTATTTTTTTCCTCTCAATTGCCTTTTTCTAGGGTAGTGAAGTGACAAAGAAAATATAATTAGATTTTAAATCTTGGCAATGGCAACGCCAAAGCGAGTGTCGGTGACGGTGAGATTATCAAGACTTGCTCCATCTCTGATTGCCGCAAGATAGACATTTCTTTCTCAGCTACATGTGTTTTCTAGTAGCTCAAACTCTTTTTATACTTGTGAATCTGCTTTATATTATTCACTTATTTTTAAAAATAACTCTGATTATATAAGCAATGCATTTTTCACTGAATATAATTTGGAAAATATGGAAAGAGAAGGAAATAAAAATTATTATCTCACCACTCAGAAATGAACACGATTAACATTTTGGTGAATTTTAATCTAATATTTTAATTCATGTGTATGTTTATTTAGAAAATTTATATCAAACTATCATTTTATGTCCTTTTAACTTAATATTTTATGGTGAGTTTCTCCCATGCCATCACATAGTCTTTCAAAATAGTTTTTAATGACTACATAGTTATCCATTATATGAATGTACTATAATTTATTGAACAATTCTCCCATTATTACACATTTAGGATGTTTTTTAAATTTTAGATAACACTAAGTGAGCATACCTGAGCATAAATCTGATTATTTTCTTAAGGCAGATTCCCAGAAATGGAATTCTAGGGTAAAAGGTTACAAAATTTTTAAAAGTTACATGCACGTATTGCAGCAGCCTCCTAAAAGATCATGCTTTCTGCAGGACCCTGGAAGTGAACAAGGTGCTCCACTTCTCTATACTCTTGAGAATTCCATCAGTCTTTTATAGCACCTCTTTGCACACCTTATCAGTGATTACTTCATTTCAGTTTAGTTTTCAAATATGTAATTCATAAGGCTCCGAAGAGGTCTTCCTGACTTCTCATTCCCACCATCAAAATATTCTGCTGTCAGAGGTGTCTTTCCACATCACTATCCTTGTCACTTCCCTGATAAAAAACCTTGGGTCTTCCTCAGTCTCAGTAGGTTACATGGCTGCACACAAGGCTCTTCTCAGTCTGTCCCAGCCTCTCTTTTCAGCCTCACTGACCATTCACTTCTAAATGCTTCAATGAAGCCACACAGAATGTCATTTTATTTACAAAACGTACAATGCTCATTCATGCCTCCAAGCCTTTATACATTTTCACTCTGTCACATTTACTCCCTGAAACTCCAGTTCATGTTTCAAGACACAAGGCAAAGTTCCCCTTTGGTGAGGCTTCCCTGACTTCCCAGGGCGAGGCAGCTGGCACTGAGCTGCCCATATTCACACTACAGAACTAATCGCTTTGCTTAGCAATCATTTGCTTACCTGACCTCCCCACTGAGTACCTCAAGGACCTTGTCTTATTTATTTCTATCCTCAGTTCTTCGTCTATTACATAGTTGATGACCAGTAGATATTTATTGACTCAATGTCTAAAAGCATAGAATTGATTTTAGTATTCTGTCATTATCTACCTTAGAAGAGCTGGATTTCAGGGGTAGAGTAGGTCATTGCTAACTAGTCTGCAGTAAGGGCGCTTTCCTTAGCTAGCAGCTAAACATACGGTCTATACAATGCTGGCTTTGATCACAAGCTTCTGCTTATTTTTCAATCTCTTCCTATAATTTGTCTTAATTCTATTCTGTAGTCTATTGACCCCGATTCTTTCAGTCTATCCACCCTGATTTGCTATCACTCATTTGACAAAGCTCAGTGCCATGAGCAGCTAATGGCTTCAATTCCATACTTTCCCCTTTGTTCTTGTACTGTTCCCACAGAATATTCTGATGCAGGTGGCTGAGTGCTGGCTGGAGAAACACAGAATTGTGTTGCCTAGAGCATTCTGCTAGTGATTCTATTCTGTTACATATTTATATATTTTCTCTGCTTCTGATTTATTTTTTATTGTACTGTTCTTATGTACACCCTGTAAGCAACCTCTGTCCTTTGTTGAACAAGGCAGACTATAAACACACACATAAATCAATGCATAAATGCATAAACACATGTTGTTTTCCATTATTGATGACTTCATGCTCTCGAAAAAGGCCACTGGGTACTCCTTGCTGCTCACCTATATACAAATTGGTTTGTCTTTTCTTACAGCTCCTCAGGATTGCTGTCCCAAACCTGTTCTGTTCTCTCTTTCACTGACTTGGCCCTAAAGTTTATTTAAAAAATAGAAGCCATCTGAAGAGATTATTCCTAACTTCTGTCTCTCCCACCTTGGCCTCTCTTTCAGGGTAGTTGAGTTGGGTAGTACCCATATCATGGTGCTTCTAGCTTTGTTCTTTGCCGTCTTCAAAACCCCTGCTCCTCTGCCTACAAACCTACTCTAGTAAAGCTCAGTCCACAAACTCAGAGGGCAACTTACCTCTCTGTCCTTTCTATAATGCAGCTTAATTTCTGACTCACACCGTTCTACTGATGTGGTTAAAAAATATTAATTTCTTTCTTTCTTAGGGTTTACTCTTTTCCCCCAGTGGAACTTCTGCAGTAGGAAAACTTGAGAATGTGGGGAGAATGAAGAAGGAAGCAACTGTTCTCTTGGTCATTGGTCTTCCAGGTCACCACTCAGGAGTCTGTTTCTATGTTCCTTGGCATAAGGCACCTTTGCTGAGCCTGCCTGGGGTTCTGTATCCCTAGACAGACTCCCAGCCTGTTGTTTCTAATGTCTTACCTACTTCTGTGGGGCTTCTGGGAGGCAGGCCCCCATCTCTGCTCTTAGAACCCATATGTAGCATTCTATTTTTTCCTCCTGCCCCAGCTATAGAAAACTCCAGTCTGGGGGAAATATTTCTCTCTTCACTTTTTTTCAAGTAACTGCTTTTTTTTTTTTTAACAACAAATTTCGTTATTTCTCTTAAGGGCTTAAGAGTTTGTGAGAACAACAAAAATGCTGAGAAGATTTTGTGTAAGGATAGAGCTGACTGCTTTAAATATCAAAAGAAAAATTCATAGAGCAATATCTCAAATGGTATTTTCATCATAGTAAACAAAAGAAAAGCAAGTAAACAATCCCTGATTTTTCTCCACTGATTCCCATTCTCTTCACCATCAACCTATCTGAAAAAGCAATCTGTATCCATTGTTTTCATTCCGTGTTAGTCACACCTGTTGCAATGTGTCTTTTACTTCTACCACCCTGTTGAAAACACTCTCCTAATCACCAATCCAACTGTTTTTATTTTCTTCATCCTTCCTTCCTAACTCCCTTTTTTTCCTTCCAACCTCCCTCTTCCCCTCCGTATTACAGTAGTCCCCGCTTATCCACAGGGCGTACATACCAAGACACCCAGCAGATGCGTGAAACCAGGAATAGTATTGAAACTTGTATATAATGTTTTTCCCCCCTTATGTAGAATCTATGATAGTTTAATATAAATTAGGCATAGTAGGACATTAACAATAACTAATAATAAAAATAGAACAATTACAACAATATACCATAATAAAAGTTATGTAAATGTGCCATTATTTAAAATAAGGGTTACTAGAATATGAGTACTGTGATACCAAGACAGTTGATCTGATAACCAAGATGGCTACTGAGAGATAAAAGGACAGGTAGGTACACAGTCTGGATGTGCCATACAAAGATATGTCCCAGGCAGGATGGAGTGGGATGGTATAAGATTTCATCATGCCAAATTTAAAACCTATGAATTGTTGATTTCTGAAATTTCCCATTTAAGAGTTTCAGACTGTGGGTAACTGAAATCTTGAAAAGCAAAACTACAGACAAGGAGGGACTACTGTATTTGACTATTCAGTGGCAGGCATTGAGCTATGCATTGGAGACAAAAGAATGAATTAGAATCCTGTGTTTAAGAAATTTAGGATCAGATGAGGGACATAGGTAATAAGTGAACAATGCACAAAAATTAGTTTCTTCTGTTTTTGATGCCAGAAAGGCCATGGTCCTTTCCTGCTGATGTTCACATTTCTAACTCCCCTTCTTTACATTTTCTCTTTTTTTTTTCACTGGCTCCTCTTCAATTTTCCACTCACCAAACTTCTTCCAAGAATTCACCCTAGGCTCTTCTCCTTAGCTGGCTCCTTCAGAGAAGTTCTTCGGGTCCATGTGGGTGAATCCTAAAGCTGCATCTTTGGGTTGGCAGAACAAATTCCTGTAGACATCCTCTTCACACCCCACACCCTCCTGCTAATAACATCACCATGCTTTCTGTGAAGCTTAAGACTGTCACCACCTTTTCTCTAGTCTTAGCACCCAGCCAATTGCCACATCCAAATGTTTCCTCCTCTCCAGGGTCTCTCTGATTTAGCCTTTCCTTTTCCTGCTCACCCTATCATTTGACTGAAACTATTACAGCTCTAAAACCTTCTGCGTTGTTCTGCCTGGAATGTGGATTTCTTCCCTAAACAACCACAATATCCTGGAAACTTGTCTTCCTGTTCCAAACTTGTTATGTTTCAGAATATACAAATATGTATATATAATATATAATTCTATATTATCTTTACTATTTATATATAATATATGTTAATATATAATATTGTACATTTTAAACTAATACAATATCACATGAAAATTTAAGGGTTCTACTACCAGTTCCAATCTGGTGGGGTGGCTCGCCACACCATCACGTAATTCTCCAATATCAGCTGGGTGTCCTACCATTCAACTTAATTCTGACACCATCTACTTGGAAATAGCATCAGATCCCACAGATTAAGGACTCAGTCCTGCAAGACTGTCTCCCACTTCACTTCAGATGCCAGCCACAAGTCCATGTTGTCATCTGGGCTTCTGACTGACTGGCTATATATTGGAGGTTCCAATGACTCCCTCCTTCAGGTCTGATTAATTTGCAGAATTTGGAGAAACATTCTATTTACTAGATTACCATTTTATTATGAAAGAATATAACTCCTTTATATCCTTTGGATGGAAGAGATGTATAGGCCAAGCTGTGAGGAGAAGGCACGGTGCTTCCATACCTTCTCTGGGCTACTGTCTGTGAATCTCCAATGCTGATGCTCTCCAAATCCCATCCTTTTGGGTTCTTATGAAAACTTCTTTACAAAGGAATGATTTATTAAATCATTGGCCATTGGCGAGCAAATTCGATCTCCAGCCCTTCTCACCTCCCCAGAGAGGTGGGGTTGGGAGGGTGGGACTGAAAGTTCCAATTTTCTAATCTTAAAGTTGGCAGGCATGACAATCAGCACCCATCCTTAGATGTAATCCCAAAGTCACTTCATTAACATAACAAAGGACACTTTTGTCACTTTGTTAATTTCAAGAGTTTTAGGAACTCTGTGCCAGAAACAGGAATAAAGACCAAATATACATTTTTTATAAACCACAATATCACATAACTATATCAATAAAACGGGGTGGGGAATATCACATCCATCTTGTCATTTCACTGACCCAAATCTTTCATTGTCTTTTGCCAATTGAATTAAGTTTGAATTTTTTACCCAGCATTCAGTGCTCTTAGGATAGAGTCTAAATTTGTTTCTAGCTTTACCTCCAAGTAGATTCTTAAAAGTATCTGATACTATAGAATCCAGTTATTGTTCCTCAGATACCAGACATATTGTCTAATTGCTTTTGCTGGTACTTTTATAGCTAGAATATACTACTGCCCATTGCTGCTTGTGGAAAGCTTGGCTATTTTTAAAACTTCAAAAGTTTTCATCTATGAAGCCATTTAGGTCTCCCTAATAGATGTAGTCTTTCCTGCCTTTGATTTCCCAGAGCACTTTGTTTGATCTTCTTGCATGGTTGTTATCTTACTTTTCCCTGTATTATGGCTATTTTTTTTTAACTTCTTTTATCCGCTTGTTAAACTTCAATCTCTCAGAGATGGTGCCTTTTCTTACCAATATTGCAGATTTAACAAATGCTTATCATTGTGCCAAATTTGACACTATCTATATAGAGGGACCCAGTATCTATTTCCTCTTTGTCCTGAGTAACGGAACTTCTGTTTTTTCAGGGCGATAATGTTTCTAGCTAAAAATACTTACTCTCTAAATTCTCTTGCAATCAGGTGGCCAAATGAGTCAGTTCTACACAAGGAAATGAAAGCTGAGGGTTTCTTGCTTTCTGGACATAGGCATTGCACTTCTTTCTGCTTTGTTCTTTGTGCCTGGACATGAACCTGAAGGCCGTTAGGCTAGTCTTATGGTAATTAGGTAATAAGCTTCAGGGTGAAGATTAAAACATTGATTTTTTCATTCAACAGATATTTACTGAACACCTACTATAGTGCCAGGCACTATTATAGATGCTTCAAAAAATGTCAGAGCGGAAGGATAGAAAGAATCTGGATCCCAGATGGTATCATTAAACATAGAAACAGCTTTAACTGCCTACCTTTACCCTTCAAAAATCCCCTTTGCTTTAAGCTACTTTTACTCAGTTTTATTATTTTCTGTTACTTTTAGCGAAATTCTTATAGTGCCGTTTACTTTTTTAAAGCCTAGAATTTTAAATAAGATTGACTCGTTTATTTTCCTATTGAAATAATTATTTGAATTTTTCCCTTTATTCTATTAATTATTATTGATTTTCCAATATTCACCAACCTTGCATTCTTGTAATAAAAGACTTACCTGATTGAGATGTAATTATTCTTATTATAAATCCATGGATTCAATTTCTTAATATTTGTTTGGGATTTTTGCATTATGTCCATGAGAGATACTAGCCTGTAGTTTTTCTTCCTTGGAATGTTAGTGTCAAATTTGGTATCAAGGTTATGCTGGCCTTATAAAATGAGTTGGGAAGCAGTCCTTTTTTATTATCAGAAAAGGTTTGTATAAGATTGTTCTTACTTCTTTAAGAGTTTGGTGAAGCATCTGGACCTGGAGTTTTCATTGTTTTAAGTATAAATTCAATCTTTGATATACATAGGATCATTAAGGTGATCTATTTATTTTTTTAGTCATTTTTGGTAAATTGTGTTTTTCAAAGAATTTGTCCATTTCATCTAAACTCAAGCTTATTTATTATCTGTTTATCTTTTTAATGTCTATAGAATCTGTAACGAAGTCTCCCTTTTTATATATCAGCAAGTTGTATTTTCTCTTTTTTTTCTTAATTAATCTTTTATGGGGTTTATCGATTTTTAAATTTGTTTTCAAAGAGCCATCTTTTGCCTTTGTTAATTTTTTCTAGTGTATGTTTCCTCTCTATTTTATTGATTTCTGCTCTTATTTCTTTTCGAGTTAATTTACTGTTATTTTTTTCAGTCTAGTTCCTTGAGATGGAAGCTTACATCCTTGATATTTAACCTTTCCTTCTACCTAATATGTACATTTAAAGTTATATATTTCCTTTTCAGCACGGCTTTAGCTACAAATACGTCTTCATTTTCATTTAGTTAAAAATGTTTCTTAATTTCCATTGTGATTTCTTCTTTGGCCCATGGGCTATTTAGAAATATATTGCTTAATTGAAAGTATTTTGGGATATTTTTTGGTTACTTTTCTGTTATTGATTTCTATTTCCACTCCGGTCCAAGAAATCATTTTGAGTGATTTTATCCTCTGAAATTTGATGAGACTTTCTTTATTGCCCAGTATAAGACTCCATTTTGGTAAATGTTCCTTGTGCATTGTAAAGAATGTGTATTACAAAGTCAGTTTTACATATACATGTATAGTGTTATGTATGTATTAATTATATCAAGGTTTTTTTAATATAATAAATGCATGACCTATCTTTTTAGATATAGCATTTTCTCTCATTTTTATTTTTTATTTTATTTTTTTTTAAGCGAGGCAACCCTAGCTTGACTTCACAGATTGTAAGGTCCTTGTCAGTTTACAATCCCTTATTTTTTATGCCTACAGCACCTGGTCTTCCTAGGTGGTCTCCTATCCAAGTACTAACCAGGCCTGACCCTGCTTAGTTAGCTTCCAAGATCGGACGAGATTGGGCTTGTTCAAAGTAGCACAGCCGTAGAATTTTTTTTTCTCATTTTTATTTCAATTGAGTACTATTTCAGTGTCATCCTTATTATATGGTAATATCATTTTATATTAAAAGAAAAATACCACTCTACTTTTGTTTTTCTGGTCTCTCATTATGAAACTAAATCTGGGAGAAATAGTCATGCAATTGTATACTTTCTACTTTGTAACTGCTTCAGAAAGGGAAATTAAGAAAGTCCCAGTATTTTACCTCCATGAGTTCCTAGATGATACTTGAAAATATTCTCAGTATGAAGACCAAAAAGAAAAAAAAAATTATAAGCTATGCATAAGCAGAAGTGACTCACTAAAGATTGTCATTTTCTTCAGTTTGAGGGTCTAATTGCACTCCATTCATCCATCCATCTATCTAACCAATCATTGATTCATTTAACATGTATTGAAGTTTATCATGTACTAGTAGGGACTGTGCTAGGAGCTCAGGTACAAAAAGGGGTATGACAAAGTCTCTCCTTCTGGAAGAGAAATAGGGAAATCTAGTAAGAAGATAAATACTAGACAAGATAAATATTTCCTGATATTTATATTTAGACAGGAAAAGATAAATATTAGGAAAATCTTATATTCTGTGATACATATGGTTATAGCAGAATGTGTAGGATACTATGAAAGTATACAGGAGAAAATGTAAACTCCCACCTTAAATACTCTCCTGATTGTTTTTGCCTATCTAGAGGATGATCAGATTTCCTAGATGAAAAGGCATTTGAATTAGATCCTGTAGAATGGTTTGGCATTAGAAAGTGAATGAAACAAGCTTTTACATAGGAAAAAGAAGGCACACTAAGTATTTTAAGCAGAAGGGAATTAAATATAGGAATATATATATATATATATATATATATATATATATGCTTATCAAATTATTGGAATAGCTAGAAGAATGAGCTATAGCTTGAGTCTCCAGTAATGACTTACAGCATGCTACCTATTATGGGAGCTACTATCTTGTCACATTCTGAAAGTGGGAATTAAGAGATCCACTTGATCTATTGATTTCAAAAACATGGTGCTGTAATTGAAACCCAGGAGTCAGGAAGCTGGAATTAGGAAACTACTGCTGCTGACAACACTCAGGAAGCTGGAAACTGTGTACTGAAATGCAGAAACATCCCTCTCTGCACAACTTTCCTTGCCCATAGGAAACAACCAAGCTCAAATATGGCTTCTCTTTCATTTCTACTTTCTGATCTTTGAGTGATTGGAACTGATTAATGAAGCCTATTTCACACACAGAATCCTAGTTGTAAGGGAGTCTGGACAATGTGATTTTCTAGCTTTCTAGGCTTTGCTATATAAAGGAAGGTACACTGGGAGGAGACGGGAATGGATGCAAAACACAGATCAATTATCAAACAGCAGGTGAAGATGAAGAGGAAATAGGAGAGACTGATGGGGAGAATACTATGTGAAAAGGAGACAAAATAACAGAGATTTCCAGGAATTTCTGGAATGACTGGATAGGAGAAATAACAAAAGATGAATCTGGAGGGAAGTATCCAGATGAAGAGAATGAACTGAGAGAAGGTGGCAAGGGGGAGGAATATTAAACATAGACCAATCAATAAGTTATTGCATTAATCAAGGTGAGTGACAATAGTGGCCTAAACTGGGGCTATAGTGATAGAAATGGAGAGAATAGACAACTTGGGGAACGAGTTAAAACATCATTATCATTTACTTTGCTTTTTTAATGGTATTTTTTCTCTCTGAAATCCCTGTTTTTTTTCTAGGTTGTTTTTTTTTCTTTTGCTTGCTTGCTTATATAAGGCTTATGAATGTATTATTTGTATTATTTATTATTCTAACACATGGTGATTCTCTATCTACTGAGCATCTGCAGTACTTGGGGTTAATGCTGTTTCTATACTTATGCAGTTCCATATGCTGGTTGCCTTCTCAGTTAGAAAGGAAACTTTAAAAGAGTGGAGATCATGCTTTATACTTACTTGATGTAATAGGATATAAAATTTGAAAATTTCAACTAAGCCAGGTAGAGCTAATAGATACATTTCCTGGAAAGGTTCCAGATCCAAATGAAAAAATTCAATGGATATGTCTAAAAACCAATTATACTCGATTTTAAGTGTAGAATTTCAACTCTTACTACATTGAAGGTCTAAAAGAATAGGATTGAGAAAGGATTTTAAAGAGGATTTCTTTGGAGAGGACTAGGCTGGGATTCTCACTCTCCCCAAGGGTGCAGGATAAGGTAACTACACCTTATCTTAAGCCCAGTGCAAGGGCTTAGGAGCTCTCATTGAACTTGTTATGAAATTAGGATACAGGGAAGACCACTGTTTTATTCCTGCATGAGAAATTTAAAAGGCACCAGACAGGCTTGTTTGCTTTAGATGCATGAACTGGAGGAGTGTGCATGAGTCATATCAAGGCAATCTCAGATGAGAATTCCTCAGTGAGGGGGCTCTTTCTAAGAATCCACAAAATAGCTCTTAAGAGTCAATGTTATTTGACAGAAAGTGGAGGACCATTTTAAGATAGTACTAACTAGGTGAGAGTTTTCCTGTCTACTCCAATCCCTCCTCTCTCTTCTCAACACCATTTGGCTTTAGAAAAAAGGATCACAACCAGATTAGCAAAACAGAAAAGAGAAGGTACAAGGAAAAAGGATCCCCCTCCCATCCAATACTTTTCTGACCTCTAAAATGTCAAAAATATTACAGGAGAAGAGGAGGGAGGAGTTTCAATTTCAAATCTTGGTTGAAGTTTTGACTATTACATGTAATTGGATACTCTTAATTATGAACTTGAGATCGTATTTGCAACTTGAAAAGACAGTTATTTTTTATTACCGGGGTGATCAGAAGAATCACGAGACTTGAGTTTTCAGCCAAGTCAGAGGAAGAATGTTCCCTATTGATCAATCTTTAAAGGAAGGGTATGAGACAATACGAAGCTGATTGGTGATTATAACTCATGAATCCCATTTAGTTAAACTTTGTCATTCCCAGAGAATATTCTGGTGCAATCCTGGGCAGTAAGTGAAAAGGGCAACAGTATGGTACAAAGAGGCTGCTGCTACATCTTAGCAATGCAAACTTTTGAAACACACTTAATTCCTACAGATCATGGTTTCCTAATAAAGTGAATATGTAATACCTGCCTTTTTTACTTCACAATGTTATTGGAAAGATCAAATAAGATTGCATGCTTGAAAATGTTTCTAAATTCCAATAGGTGCTCAAAATCAATTAAAGACTTGATGATTAATGTGCCTTGACTAGATAGTACTTTGAAAGCTCATAAAATCTTTTCCTCTTGCCCACAGACTGAGCCATCCTAAATCTATGGCCAAATAAGAACAACGAAAGAAGAAGAAAACTCCAGAAAAGGCTAGTCTATAGGATCCCCAAGGGTACCTTCCTGTTCCTAACACTATCAGATCATCTGTTCTGCCTGTGTGTTCTTAATGTTTTATCATCACTTATAAAAGCCATCGACAACTTAGCACTAATGAAAGTTTTCTCCCCTCATCAGTTTTTCAGCACCTTCTCCAACATGAGTGTTGAATTACTTACTGGCCAATTATTTGGAAATGAAAGTGAACCCAAGAGAGTCAGTGAATTACTAAGAAAATCATTTAGGGGGGAGATTACATCAGTGGAGAAGGTTGATTGGAAAAGTGTCATTTTCCTCATAGAAGAGTTGGGAAAGTAAAAGAGAGCATGAGGAAGAGACCGAGGGATGACTTTACTTGTCAGCAATAAGGAAAATAGTATAAACATCTCACAGACTACACAATATTTGTCTGTGGTTATGACATGGAATCTCTCTGTTGAAGCCACTAGGAAACTGGCTGCCACTAATTGAAAATGGTTCTGGCAGTGCTTGAATGTAGCTATATTCTGTGGTGTTGTGTAAAATGACAAATATAGTGGCAAATGGATCATGAAATCTAAGGGATGCTTGAGTTTCTGCAGGAAACCATTCCTTTTCTCCCTCTCCTGGAGTGTTTCAAATTTAGATTTTCAGTGTCTTGAAATCAGTGATGTTGGTTCCTACCACCTGCACCACTGCACCATATCTATCTGCTTTTTTTCTTGTGAGTGGAGCCACTTAAAAGAATATAAACCACCTCTCTCATTGCTTCTTAGGAGCTTATGCTCTAAAATAAACTTTGCATTCATAGGCCAGTAACAGAATGGATCAAGCAGTGGAAATGATGGATAGAAAGCCTATTAATTATCCTGTGTTCAGATGTTAAAAGTGGGAAAGAAGAGGAGGGCAGTTCAAGGGAGCTATTTTAGTTTTTGGGAGATGAGATGTTTAGACCTAAAGTAAAAAAAAAATACTTTTTAAGTATAATATTTAAAATTTTAACAGTAATGAAGAAGAAGAAAAAGACTGAAAACAAGTTAACTCTCCAAACTAGGAAGGGACGGGGAGGAAGTAGAATTGATTTAAAGTGCTTTATCTTTTACGATGGGCAGTCAAAAGATACTATTTAACATTGACAAGTCAAGAATCAGAAGTGTAACATATTTTTTATAGTAATGGAAGTGTCTACCATTAGTTATAAATACAAGAGCAATGGCTTCCCTAAGGGGCTGAAGCAGGGCTTCAGGGAGCAACACAGAGCAAAATATACAAAGGAACCATGCTCTGCTCCCTCCCTTTGTCTGGTCAATGGGAACAACTCCACTTTTTACTTGTTTTCCATTTTGAGTTACAGTGAAATATTTTTCTGGGAAAAATAATTTATTTGCTTTTAAATTGTTTGGAAAACACCATCCAAAGATAAAATGCATCCATTAAAAGACTTTGATTAAATACCTAAATTCTGGTAGTGCCAAAGAAATTACAGAGAAAAGGAAGAAGTTTTTATAATATAATACACATATTTTGAAAAACAGATCTTCTTCCACCCATGAGTTGCCCCAGAAACCATGATTTCCCACCTGATCAGGCCATAGCTTATTGAAAATGTTAAGAGCTCACTGAAGTTTGGCTGTTTTAGATTTCGGTTCTTAGGTCCTAGACTCTGGGATTTCAGTGGACTTGATATATACTTGAGAATGGTGTGGCTATCTTTGCCATTTTGCAAAGAGACAATAAAGAAGTAGAAGGAAGCAAAGAGGAGGCGAGGAGGTATCAAAGAACTCCAGAGGGAAAAGATGTCCACTCTTTTACATTTGATAGCCCCCCATTCCCCTTGAAACCACTGGATTCCATTTTCCTAAATCTTTCCAATAAAACCTCCATTCTCCTTGTCAAGTGTTCATGCGTTTCATTTCCTTGGAACTGAAGAGAAAAGAAAAAGGCTTTGAATAAGATAATAGAAGAGAGCACACAGCACTTTGAGGGAGAGAAGATGGGGCTCCCTGAAGGAATTAGTTCAGGGATATACTGATGTGCAAATACTATGGGAAACACTTCATTTCTCACTCTTAGTAGGAGGAGATTGTCTCTATCTTTCAAAAAGATTTCCTCAGTATTGATGATCCTTGCCCTTATGGATCATTCAACCTCACTTCTCCCTAAAGTCCTACAAGTGATATTAAGAATAAGTAGTCTAACAGAATGACCTATTTACAAGCACATTCCAGGCTTCATAGCCTTTGGACTTCAACCATACCTTAAATGATATACTAAGCACAAAATGTCAAGAAGTAGGCACACTTTGATATTGTTGACAACAATTTTTAACACTTTTGAATCTTGTTTCTTTTCCTCTGTCTCCCTCAGAAGTTCAAGAAGACACATCCATGGGTACCTCTACCAGCTTCTTGCCATGTTTTCCTACCTTCTTGCCTTTGTTTAAGCTTCTCTATCTTTGAAATTCCTTTCTTCTTATTCCTTCTCCACCTGGTGATCTCATTTCATTGTGCAACTTTCCCCAACAGCCTTTCCTCTAAATAGAATTAATTGATTGTTTTTACATGCTTATACCTCATCTTGAACCTATTTTAATGTCAGCTCTTATCAAATTGCATAACAACTAGTTGTTTTTACAATTGTGATTTCTGCTAGATTAATCCAACAAACATTTAATAAGTAACCATGAGTGCCAGGCCTTGGGTTAAGCAATGCAAAAGTGAATCATATTCTCTCTGCTCTTCCTGCCCTTTAGGAGCTCATACTGTAGTGGGGAAGGTGAACAAATCATTACAATATCCCTGGATAGATGCTGTAAAATATAGATACACAATGCTAAGGGACATTCTGAGTGCTTAGGGCTGTTGTTTAAGATGGGAATGCTTAATTTCTGTATGTTGAAATCATGCTGAATTGTTAAGGGGAGATGGATTATTGGGGTAAACAGCTAACCTTTGTGAAAATGCTCTTTCAGAAAAGTCTTAGTATATCAATACAATTGGAGACAATATTCTGGCTAGGATCAACTACTGGTCACCTATCCAATGGCTATTGTTATGATGTTGTGAACTGTGTAGAACTGTTAGGTAGTTAGGTAGTCAGGAGCGACAGGAGCAAAGGCTCAGCTCTGTAACCGTAGAAACCTCCCTTAAGGACCTCCCTAAAACACCCATTTTATGGTTATAAATTACCCCTGCATCCCAAGGCACTAAGGCCATAAAAGCTCCTGGCTTAAACCAGCCACAAATGTGTGTGCAGAAAGTACTAACCTAACCTGCTTGTAACCTCCGCCTCATTATTACCATCATTATAATAGCATACACATGCCTGGAAATTCATAAATCTAATATAACAGACTGAATTCTGGGTAAGTACATGTGTAGTAGTCAGAGGGGTATATGACAGCCAACTGTCAATTAAAATGACCTCACACGCCAATCATCTAGGATCACCCCACAACCACCTATCATGGCCCTAATATAATATAGACTTCCCCACATCCACAGGATTACAGTCCTCTTCCCTAATAACCCACCCCTCCCTTAGAGCGAACTCTATCTTTTATCTTTTCACCTCCCAAATTCCACAGGGGTTGCAGCCTTACTTGGTATGGTCTGTCTTCTTCTAAAATGTACTTTCAATAAATCTTACTTTTTCTATATCTCGTTGACCTATAATTCTTTACTGAGTCATCGGGGAAGAACTGAGGACCCCCTCGATGTCACTGGGGGAAGGTGGATTTCACATCGCCCCGTGCAATAACAAAACCTTGTAAAATTATGTGCTGCCTCCAAGAGTTTGGGTGCATTCCTATGATTCCAAGATACAAATCCCCAGGTGTAGAAGGCAAAGAATACTGGGACTTGAATTCGCTAGATGTGGGTTTGTACCTAGTCTCCATTATTTATTAAGTGGCTAACTTACTTGCTTTCTATGAGCATCAATTTCTTTGTAAAATGAGGATATAATTAAATACTTCATATGGTTATATGGATGATTAAATAAGATAATGCATGTAAAGCACTTAGCACATTGGCTGGCACACTAAAAAAAGAGAAAAAAAAAAACTCAGTAAATGTTGGTTTCCCTGTATACCCTTTCAAAAATTAAAAAAAGAACAGGCTGGTTCAGAGCCAGAGGGAAAAATGTCAGAAAGACTTTTGGAGCATGTATCAGCTGCTTACTCTTCTTTTGATCTAGTGAATAGTATTATTCCACAGCTTGCAGAGCTTGTCCAGCAGTTGAAGAGTTAATTTTCAGCCCTAATTCCCTCTCCTAGTTTAGATTCAGGCCACTTGGGTTCAGTTTCCTGAGTCCAGAGTGAGCAGAATTCATGGACCCCCTCCGGTGTGCTACCCTCCAGATGCTGGCTGCTGCTGGAGGAGTGGTCACAATTTCTTTCCTTCTTTGACACCAAACAAGGCTGCATGGAGAAGAGAAAGAAGGTTGTTTCATCTGAAGCTCAGTAAATATCTCAGGGCTGGGCAGAGAGCAAGGACTTGTAAAATGAAAGAGGAAGGGCTTTCTGATTCGTGTCTGGCTCCCCCAAACCCTGAGCAATCTGTTCTTGTTTAAAACAAAAAGCAAAACATGTTTCCTCAAACTGGTTTAAGAGAATAGTGATGACTAAGGCAGTATATTTATTTCAGCTGTCACAAGAGTCATGGATTCCTAGATTTAAAAAAAAAATTCTCCGGTGGTTTTGAAAGTACTGTGGTTCCCTGCCTAGGAACTCTTGAAAAGAAATTCTTTTTTGAACATTAAAGTATTAGGGGAGCAAGTTCTCAATCTTGAAAGCTTTCTTGTTCAAAAAGATTAGAAAAATCTGTTGAGAAGAATACAGACCTAAAGATGGCTGAGCAAGGCTAAAAAAATTAATAAAGGGACAAATGGAAATGAGATTCATTCATTCAATAAATAATCATTAAACTCCTATTGTGTACCACAAACCGTGGATACAATTCTGGGTCAATAAGGCTGAACAAGATGTACCTGACTCCTCATGTTTCTTAACAACCTAGGGGGCTGCAGATAAGTAAACATATTTTTACAATACAGTGTGATAAAGGCCCTGAAGCCTTGATAGTAGAAGAACTAGGTGGTGTTGGAGAGGATTCAGAGACCCAAAGGATTTAGCCAGAGGAAAGGAGTTGTGGGTGGAAAGAGTGTTCTAGGCAAAGGGAACACCATATTTTAAGGCTGAAAAATAAGAGGGAGTGAAGTGGATTTCAAGAATTAAACTTGTTCCAATGTATCAGGATCACAAATGGAGGAGGAGGAGCTGGAAAAGGTTGGCAGAATACCCACTATCTTCCTTTCAGCAAGTTGATGTTGGTAAGGTATGGATGTAGGATTGAGAAGAAGGTTAAACTCCCTGGAAATGTTGGGCCCAAGACATGTGCTCCAACTGAATCTTGCCAAAAGAGACCTCTAACATGTTCCTTGTCTCTCATTTGCTGTTTTTTTTTTTTTCATGGGTGAATAGTTTCCAAAGGAAGTTCAGGGAATGCTTGATGGAGGGAGAGTTAGGTATTCTTTGGCCCATTTGTTAAATACCAGAATGTCATCTTGAGTCTCAACTGCTGGGATGTTGTCATCCTTGGTAGATGGAATCCACTGTTTAATGTTTCAACTAATAAGTGGAAGATAAGGGAACCGTGACAGGAATGAGTCCTAAATACAAGTGCTTCCTTAGCACTTAGCAGGTGATTCATAATTATCAATTCTCTTCGATTTGTCTGTATGAATTAAAGGATGAGGAGGCAAGAAAATACCAGGAGAATAGA
Source organism: Eidolon dupreanum (assembly GCA_028627145.1). NCBI lineage: Eukaryota > Metazoa > Chordata > Mammalia > Chiroptera > Pteropodidae > Eidolon > Eidolon dupreanum. The sequence continues at coordinate 57,123,649 of CM053509.1, forward strand.
TCTACAAATGCTGACCTAAGTCAAATACTTATTAGAACCACTGGATATGTGACCATTTTAATACTTGTTGCCTTAAAAATGCAGTCATGGGTTTGTTTCCATTAAAAATACAGTTCTGTATTCTTTCTAGAATACTCATGAATAGTCATCTTAAAAACAGCCATGAAATCAAAGAATTAGAAAAACTTCAGGGATTGTTTGGTTCAATACCTTTATTTTGGAGATGAAGAATCTCTGTTCCAGACATGTGAAGTGGTACATCCAGTCTGGCTACTGCCTCAGGGATTTTACATTTGCTGTTCCTTCTGTCTCCTCCTTATTTAGGACTCTGCTCAGCATTTATTGAATTCATTAATTAAAATAGCATCTGAACAATGTTTCTTAATATCCTTACTTGTTTTATTGCACATACATTTTCTAAAATATTTTTTCCTTGTTTATTGACTGTCTCTGTCACTAGATTTTAAGATTTGTCTTAATCATTGCTATGTCCCCAGGATTTAAAACAGTGCCAGGAACATAATCTGATTCAATAAGTAAATTGGTAAAAATTTATGAACGAATGAAAAGTAGAGCTTGGGTCTGATAGGTCATTGACATTTCTATTACTCCAATGCTTCTCAAATTTTAATGTGCATGTGCATCACCTGGAGATCATGTTAAAATGTAAATTTGATTGAGGATGTTTTGAATTCTGAGATTCTGCATTTTGATGCCAATGATTCAAGTCCATGGACCACATTCCAAATACTCTTCTGCAGCTGTGCTCCTGGAGCAAAAGTTAACTAAACTTTGCCAGAAACATTTTTATAGTCTACTTAAATACATATGGTTTAGTCTTAAATTTTTTTTTCTAAGCAAGGAATAGGAAGTCAAGCTACATTCTTTCAAGATTATAAAAATTTTCAATCTTAAAGAAAATTTGAAAGATTTTTATAGTGAACCCACCACCATGAGTACACCATTAACACTGTACTATTCTTGCTTTTCACATTTTGATCTATCGTCTTTCTAGCCAAGCTCAATCTATATTGTATTTTGAGACAAGTGAAAGAACATTGCAAACAGTGGTGCATTTCTTCCAAAACACTTCTAAGCTATATTTTAAAAAGTGACTCTCTTTCTGATTGGTGACCAAACTATGGAGGCTATTCAGGAGGCTTATTTAGGAAGATAGCCCCATCTGTCACTTTTCCTACCCACATTCTTGTTCCTGGCCTTTTCCTTCCAGAGGACACTAAAGTTAGTGTTCTTGGAAATGTTAGACACATTCTGTATCTTTTGAAGGCAACTCACTATGATTTTAAGTCCAAACCGAGTTTGCCTATGAGAATAATTTAATAATAATAATAATTTAATAATAATTCTGCAAAAGCTAGAAGGAAACAATTTCTTTTGGCTCCTGGCATTTTTGATAAAACTGAATAAAAGCTGTGAAGTTGAGATTTTCCTTTTAGACTAACAATTTCTCAAGGGCAGGAACCATTTCTTAATCATCATTGTATACCCAGTGTCCAGTACAGTCTCTAGCACATAATAAATGCTTTATGTTTGCTGAAAAGACAATCGAATAAATGCAAGAATACCCACAATGTAATAGCAATTTCCCCACTTAATCTTTGATTGTAGGTGTCAGGCCCTGCCAGACCCATTCCTGTCCAGAGCAGAGTTTTTCACCCTCCACACTGTTGATATTTTGGGTCAGATCATTCATTCTTGTAGGGTGCTGTCCTGTGCCTTGTTGGATGTTTAGCAGCATCCCAGTTTCTATTAACTGGATGCCAGTAGCAATCCTTTTAGTCATGACAATTAAAAATGTCTTCAGACATTGCCAAATGTCATCTGGGGGACAAAATTGCCTGTGTTCGAAAACCACTGAGCTATAGGAATCAAAACCTCACAATTTGAGGAACCTCAGAGCTGATAAGACCCAAGCCTGAATATATATTTAGAGCCAGAAAATGTTTTTATTCCTTAGGATTCATCTTATAACTGAGAAATTGTTTGTGGCCTATAGTTTAAAATGCTGTGAATGGATCGTGAATGCCCTCTCTAGTTCAGCATTTTCTACCAGGCCCAATCTATTGTGTGCACCCAATCTATATGGCTAGCTTTTGCCTTAGTTTCTGATCTTTATTTACTCTATGCTGGGATTCAAGCACAGTCCTAATCCTTGATCCTTGGATTGAGGAGCCGATTTCTTATCAGGTCCTTCCCTAGTAGGTTGGACTGCTGCTGCTGCTGCACAAGTCATTGTTTCCTGAGCTGCTATTTAAATCCAGAGATTCTCACCTCCTAGAGTCTCTAACTGCTTTGACAATGTGTTACTGCTGCCTAATGACTCTTGTTGGGGTTTCCTGCCCTCAAACAGGCCCATGGATGTTGACATTACCTTGGACCTGACTGGAGTTTTCTAGATCCCTTGGGATAAGATAATTGGCCACCTTCTTTTGGAGCTAGTCTTACTTTTTGCTTAGTTTCTCTTGCCCCAGGACTACTAATTCTGGCCTTTTTCCTTGCCAGTTCACTGAAAGTTTTGTTAGTTTTGACGGTTTGTTTCCCCTGGCCATGTTAGTCTGTTAATCTCTCCCCTCACCGAGGACTAAATAAATGTTCAACAACTTCAGGGTGAGCTTTTCAGCCTGTTTGACTTTTCTAGTCCTGTTAATCAGATTCTCCCACCCTCAGAGGCACCTCTTTTGTCTACTGCTCCCGACCACAGAGAGCCGCTAAAAGCAAGGCTCATAATTAAACTCAAATGGCCCACAAAAAACTTATATTTCCTCCTTGGTCACTGTACATTAATTCTGTTGTTTGTTCTTCCTCTATTATGTGCCCGACTCCATCCCATAATGGTTGTTTCAAATACATTTCTCTCTCTATAAATCCCCAACCTTTCTTTGTTCACCACTGCAGAAATACTGGCAATCTTGCCTTTCTCCAGGAAGATTAAGGCTATCTTTCATCTTCACCTTAACACATCCATGTTTCTTTATCTACATTTGATTCTCCTTTCAGGCTCAGCTAAGAAGTGCCCTTTCTCTTCTCTTGCTTATGAATTGTTCTTTCTGGGCTTCTTAACCAGGTTTAGGCTCTGTATGTGTTTGACTTAGAATTGTTCCTTTATATAATTGTGGGCAAAGTCCAATTACATCCTGTTTTGCCTCACCCAGAGTTGACAAAATGCGATCTCTTCCCTTCTACAAGCTCTCCTTTTCATTTTGCTGTAAAAGGAGGAAGGAAACACCATGTATTGTATTTATTGATTCAGCTGCTAATAATTTTTTGGCCTTTTCCCCATGATACCCTGGGCATATAGCACAAATTGAAATACTGAAATTACTCATCAACTGATAGATTAAAGAAGCACATGACTCTTGTTCAGCTCCACTTCTCTCTTCCTTTCAAAGAACAACCACGTTTCTGGCATAGTTCATCTTGTCTAGGTAATTATCTTTATGCCTGATTTACCTTTTGTAATATTTTTTCTTTAATCAGTCATCATTTTTCTCTGGTACTTATGATGAGAAACTCTTTAGCCCACGAAAAGGCTCTTCTAGTTAAATCAGTTTCCACCAATTAACTCTTGTAATACAGTTCTTAAGAAATTGATAGAAACTTTATTTTTATAGCCACCCACAGAAAAATCAGCGTGGGTTGGCTTGTATAGTGAACAAATATTCAGCTCTTCAACTGAGCAGGCCTTTTAATTCACAATATTTCCAGTAATTTTTCGTTGAGTGAATCACTTTTGTTTGGCTGCTTGGGCAGGGCCCAATGTTGGAGAGCCAAGTTATTCATATTCCTGGGTGAGCCAGTTAGCTCCTTGTTGCTCCAAAGGGGTTCCGCACATCCCCACTAGCCACTGATCTTCAAGATCCTCCACTGGGGATTAGAAAATGAGCTGAGCATGAATTGTGATGTAATAGCTAAGATATTTCTAATTTTGGAGAAGGTAATGTGTAATAACATTAAGAATACTTTACTGAAATTTAGGACATTTTGGGTTTAGTCCTAAATCTGACAATAGCTTGAAATGAAATCATCCTTCATCTCTCTGTGGCTCAAGTTTATCTTCTGAAAAATGAAGTTTCCTTTAAAGATTCTGTGGTTCCTCTGTTTCCAGTACTACTCTGAAAGGAATATTTTAAGGACTTTTCTTTATTTCCATTGTTCCATAATTTCACTATAATGGACCTTGCTATGGATCTTTGTAAAGTCATATTTTAAAGCAATCTATAGGCCCTTTCAATTTGGAGACGCATGTCTTAGAATTTTTCTCACATTATCTGTGTCTCAGAATTTTAAAGGAGCTTACCCAGAGTCTTACACCCTGAAAGTATATGAAGGTTAGATTTATAGAGAACCTAGTTTGTATAGAAGATGAAATTAAAGACAGTCTTGGAGAGGCATTATTTGAAAGGAAATTGGTTGAGAATTTTCCTGAATTGAAGGGAGATGAATCCTTAGATAGAAAGTACTTTTCGAATTTCAAGTAGCTTAACTAAATATACCTCAGAGTGAAACTGCAGAATATCAAGGATAAAGAGAAAATCTCACACAGACAAAAGTATGCTAGTTACTAGAAGGAAAAGAAGATGGGAGGAGTAGAAAGGGGTAAAGGGGATCAAATATACACTGACAGAAGGAGACTTGACTTTTGGTGGTGAACACAGTGCAATATACAGATGAGATATTATAGAATTATACACTTGAAACATATAATTTTATTAACTAATGTCACTCCAATAATTTAATTTAAAAAGAGGAAATCTCAGAAAATACCTAATTCTAAAGGAAGATTACCTACTAAAAAAAATTATGTGCCAATAGACATCTCATTTGTAATCATAGATATCAGAGGACAATGAAGTAAACATCTTCAAAGTCCTAAAGGAAAGTAATGGACAACCTACAATCTCATTCGCAAAAATAGTTATTAAAGGGTAAGGATAGACTAAAGATATTTTCAGACATACATTCCTCCCACATATCCTTACTAAAAGAGCAACTATATCATAAAGGCATGAATACTCAGAGGGGATAGGAAGGATATAATAAACCACAGTGAGCACAGAAGTTAAAAGATGGTAAATATAAAAGAACAATTGGACTATTAAAAATAATAATACCATCCTGTGTTAAAAAATAAGAAACCAAAGCTAGACAGTAATAACTTAAGGGGAATGGGTGGAAATGTTCACAAGTTCATTGACATAGGGCCATTTTCTTGTTTGGTTGGAGGAGAGACACTGAATAATTTAGATTTTGTTAGGAAAACATATAACAAAGTACATGTTTAGGAAATCCACTAGAAGAATAGAAATATAACCTATAGGTTCCATACCAACATAGAAAAACTTTGTATTCTAACTGAAGACAGGAAGGAGGGGGGGGAAAAGGCCACTAGAAACAAACAAAACAAATGAACGAATGAAAAAGATGGATGAAATAAGTCTAAATGTATAAACAATAAGGATTGCTAAACGTATATAATTATAATCATGGGTCCTATTTTATAGAATTTTGGATTACTCTAGATTTCCTGTGGGGGTTGGAGGTGGGAGAGGGTGGAAACCATCTAAAATGCCAGGATTATCAGAGCTGGTCTACTCTCATATCCAATTGTGAGTTCAAAGTTGAAAACTTTCTTCCTTTAATATTATTTACAATATAATCTCAGACAGATTTCCAGCTTTTCTGTATATAAGCTGGAGAATAGTTTATATGAAAATCATTTTCAGTTAGCACTGAAAAGAAGAATATACCTTCATATTGTCTCTCAAATATCTGGAATCTGTGTTTGATTCCACTTTCCAGACAGCCTATTTTAAAATCTAGCTCTCTAAAGACAGCCCATAGGTTAGCAGCACCAAAGAGTATGCTGCAATTTTAGACATTGTTGTCTATGTTTACTATAATTATAGAGATATTTAAAACTTTTATATTTTGTCATTGGGAGAAAAAAATAGAATTTGGGGTAATCAGTTTTTATGGACAGGTCTTGAAGTTAAATTGAAGCTATATTTAGTTTGCCTGTAGCAAAGTCTGACTTCAAAAAGAGCCTGGGTTTTTGAAAGTTTGATACTTGCAAACATTCTAAATTCAGTTGCTTAAGTTCCTCAATCAAAAACTGACCTTCAAAAACCAAGAAATCAGTAATTATACTTTATATTTATGATGAGACTTAAATTCTTGATTAATCATTTCGTTCACTTAATTAGTATTTCCCTTCTTCAGAAATTATTAGTATATCGAAAAATTTTTTCTTTTTTGCTTGAGCTTGGGAAGCTTAAGTTTAAGTTTACTTTTTTGTTCTCAAATCAAAATGTAATTCAGTGAGTTATGGGTATTAGAAGTCTCAGGAATCCCCAGGACTCATTAGGGACAAAGAGATTTGGCCTAAAATCTAGATAATTTGTGAGTTGTCTTTTCAGAGCCCATTATAACATCCCTTCAGGCAAAATAGTTATTTTATTATTTCAACACTTAACAAACACTATTTTAATTGGTGACACATTCTAATATTGAATAAAAAAGTATCAGTAGAAATTTGTGAAGCAGTTTATTGATCAGTTTGTTGTGGAATGCTGTGGCTGCTGTTCACATTGGCTAATTCACATAAGAAAAATAATTTAGAAAATTCTCAGATTTAGCCTATTCTGGTTAATATTGTATAAAATGGTAATTTATTATGATTTTTAAATTATAGGATATTTTATGCATACAAAAAGATTAGATAAAAATCTAATAGATATTTATATTTTTACCACCAAATTTAATGAATGTTTCACTCAAACTTATGGCTTTTATCTATGTTAGTATCATGTTAATATACATATAAACTATGATTAAAACAATTACAATGTAGTATTCAATTGTATAATTTATTTTTCTATTCTCTAAAGATAATATGTTGTTTTTTTTTCTAGTTTCTTTTTGCTTTCACAAACAGTACTGCAATTAACAACTATATACATCATTTTGAGTCACATACGGGAATTTTTTTCTAGTATATATAACTAGATGTAGAAGGGCTAGCTCAAAATTTTTCGTTCAGTTTTATCAGATATTGCTCAATTACACCAATTTTTCCTCCCATCAGCATATATGAGACCTCCTGCTTCCCCCATCCTCATATATCCTAGGCATTATCAAATTTTAAAATGTTTTATCAGTCTTATGAGAGTGAAATGACTTTAATTTGCATCCCTTTTTTTACTGCTGTAGGTGATATTTTTATGTTTTATTGCATTTGGCTTTCCTCCTGTATGAATTGCCTGGTCATAGGCTTGCTCAATTTTCTACTAAGTTTATTTTTTTAAATTGATTTGTCAACATTATATATTCTGGACACCTATTCTTTATCTGTGATGTATGTTGCAAGTACATGGTTTGTCTTTTTTTGTTTGTTGATATCTTCTAAAATATAGAAATTTGAAATTTTAATGAAGTCAAATGTATTAATCTTTTAAAAAGATTTATCCTTTTTTTGTCTTATTTGCAAAAACCTTTCTAGTAGTCTGCAATATTTTCTTCTAAAAGAGTTAAAACTTTGCTTTGTTTATTTAGGTTTTTAATCCATCTGGAATATAATTTTAAGCATGATGGAGATTATTCTCATTTTACATTTTTTCATGTGGATAAACAATTGATCTTGCACTGTTTATTTAATGGTCTATAATGTTCACACTTTGTCAAATATCACATTTCCATATATATGTGGATATTTTCCTGGACTCTCTATTCTGTTCCATTAGTCTGTTTATAATCTGCAAATACCATACAGTTTATTTGCTATAGATTTATAATAAGTCTTGACAGTCATGGGGCATTATCATTCCTCCTCTCTTTCTATTCAAAATTGTCTTAGTCGTTTTAGCTTTTTAATCTTTCCATATAAAATTCAGAATCAGCTTTATAACAACGCTGTTAGGATTTTGATTGCATTGAAGTTATGGGTTAATTTGGAGAGAATGACCACTTTTATGATTTTGAATTTTCTCTACAAAATGACAGGTTTTTTACTTACTTAGGCTTTCTCTTATGCTCTTCGAGATATTGTGAAAAATTTCCATATAAATATCTTAAATTTGGTTAGATGTACACTTAAGATTTTTGTTACTACAATGAATGAGATTTTTTAGAAAAAAAAATGATCTTTTATTGATTATTGCTAGTACGGGAAAACATTGATAATTTTTTTGTATAGTGTATTGTTTATCTAGAGACCTACATTTATTAATTCCAAGGATTTTGTTTCTTCCTTTCCTACTACTATTTCTACTTTATTTTCATGTTCTCTTCTCTTCCTAGTCTGTTATAATTTTTTCTTTCACGCAGTGGACTTATTGAAGGCTTCATAGATCGTTTCGGCTATCGGTTTAAATTTACTTTTAAAAAAAAAGGAATTGGTACGTAGGAAATATATTGTAGACTGAAAACATGATAGCTGCTGACTTGGATTTTAGAATCTGGAGGAAAAGGAGGTGTGAGCAAGGTTAGAATTTAATTGCCCCAAAGTTTCTCTTTATTGGATGCCCAGACTATGTTTGGTCAGTACGTGCCAACCTTGGATACAGGACTTTTGAAGAAACAGGTAAATCAGTCTAGTGAAGTAAAAAAGCCTGGTGGATCATATAGGCTGTGGCCTGATGAAAAGTAATTGATACTACTCACAAATATATGTGTAGGAAGGCACACCTACTTACATCAGGATTACAAAAGTTTGCGAAGTCCTTTGCAAATAGCTTGGGTTAAGTAGCTTATTTGAATCCCAAATCTGCATGATCATTATTACTTTTAAATAGAAGCTAGGCCACAGTTCAGGTAACCGTCTTTGTGTACATGTGCCATGCTCCAGCCTTTTAGGAAAGATCATCAGCCTTTCCCAGAGCTGTTTTTTGTTATGAAGTGGAAATAAGGATTAAAAGGTCTTTGCAAGTCACTGTCCTAGGTTTGTTCCCCACTTCGAAAATACCTATAAAGCTCCTTGACATTATTAAATCAGTTCAATTCCACAAATGTTTACCGACAGCTTGGTTTGTCAAATGTATTATGAGTCATCATGTAATATATGAAGACAAAGAATTGCCCCAAAGTTTACAATTTAATTGTAACAGGGAGTCAGTGGAGACTGAATTTGAAATTTTTGAAGGTAGAATACTGCTATTTTGAAGTTGTATTTAGTTTTGGCTCATAAAGTTCGAGTAGCAATTAGCCTTTAGGGGAACATTTTTCTTTGTCTTGGGAGGGATTATTTTACCTTTAGTCATGCAGGTTTAAACCATGGACCTCCCTGTCTACTGTTTAGGGAGCTCTGAATGCAATGAATTGATGTAAATGAACTCACTTTAGACTGAGTTTTAAAATAATTTAGGTAAATTGAGTGTGCAAAAATCATACTCCAACAGAAGTAGATAATTTCCCCAAGATAACTGAATGAAGGTTGCTTTATAAACAAAAATTGATTTTTTAAAAATTATTTGTATGTGATTGTTTTTGTGAAAAACTCTGCTAGCTGTTTATGAACTGTTTCTTTTTTATTTTTTTTTTAATTTGAGCACAGAGCTAGACTATATTTCCTAGCTTTCCTTACAATTAGTTCTGACCACGTGATTGGTTCTTGCTAAAAATATGTAAGTGGAAGTGATGTGTGGCACTTTTAGGCCCAGGTTGTTAAGAAGTTGATATAATGTAGGGAGGAGGCAAGAGAATTAAAAATGTTAATCAAGCAACATTCAGAGACTGAAATGTGCTGATCAGCCCTGCAGCCAGGCCAGGAGGAAACCTTCAGAACAAAGGAAATGTTCTCCACACCTGTGAGGGAGAAACAGGAACCAAGAGTCATTCCCTATGGCTAAAACCATGGGGAAACTATGGATTAAAGGATGAAAACTGCCAGCAGGCCTTTCACTCTACATATTCTTACCTTTTCACACTAAGTACTCTTCCCCTTCTTCACTGTATGTCCATATCAAAGGAAATGAGAACTAAAGAATGACATAAACTGAATTCCCTGCGCACTCAGGGCTCCTCTCAGTTTCTTTATTCTGACTCTCTCTGTCTCTCTCACTGTCCCTCTCATTCTCTTCCTCTCAGTGCCTTTACTCTGTTTCTCTCACTGTCCTTCTCATTGTCTCTCTCCCTCTCTGCTTCTGAGAGGAGACCACACTGCCTGTGGAGTGTTGCCCCTTTTCTAATAAACTTTCCTTTTGACTCCAGCTTTGGCATGTGTGTTGAATTCTTTCTATACTCTCAGCCAAAGTACCCTCTTCTTCTCTTGGTACAGGGTTTGGTGTCTCTCTCACTTGGGGGAACTTGCCCTGTCCTGCATTCTCGTTTCTGGCAACAATGAAAGGAACATAAACTCATCCCACTCAAGTTTACCTTGGCTTCTCTCATCTGAGAGTGTCTTGGATTCATTTCTCTATGCCGAGCAGATCAATTGGCCTTGGGCAAACGGTTCACTTCGTTTCTAGGGGACTGATGAGAGACCTGTTCTCTAATTGAGCAGGAGTCCACCAGTCCTGTCTACTTTTCCTACTTTTCTTCCCCTAACTTCCCTGATTTGGTGTCACCATCAGAATTGCAGAGGGACACTGCCCAAACTCCAAATTAAAAGACTGCGCAGCACCTATCAGCCACAACAGGACGGGTAAGCCCCGGTAGGAATCTTCTCTTCCTTCGTTTAGGCCCCTTGCTTTCTTTTTTGCTGAGGGCTTGCAACCCAAGAAGCAGTGGGCTGCAGAAGCTTCCCTGGGCTTAACTCCTCGACCTTGCCACTTATCCTTTCCTTCCTTCCCTCCCCTCTCCAGTGGGAGCTCTAGTGGGGAGGAGGTGGGGTCACAGTAGCAGCTCTACTGACCTAACTTGTCTTCTATCTGTCCTTTTCCATTCTCTTTTTCTCCTTTCCCTTGATTGATGCAGTTGACCAAGTCTAGAGGACAGTAGGGCCTCAAATTGAAAGAAGCCTGGGTCCCTAAATTGCCTCCAAGAGGAACACTACGTACAGACTTGGAACACTATCTTTGAAAGGAAAATAAACTGAAAATTTTAAATCTTATTTGTTATAGTAGCTTACATTACCCTAACTTATACAGTGTTCTTGTCTGAGAACTTCTTCATAGCAAACTGGAGCTGGACTTCTCTCACACAAACATATAGGCTCATCTCTCTACTTAATATGTGAGAAGACACAGTGAAAAAGAACTGAAGTTGATTTGGCACAGCAATACATGGTTTGAATCATTGATATCTCACACATAGCATTTTTTGGAGACAGTATAATTCAGACATTAGGAAATAAGATTTCAGAATATTACTATTAATTTATCTCATCTCTGTGGATGAGACACACCTAGTGGGTATGGAGTAGAATCTTTCTCAAGGGAATCCATAGTTCTACAGTCAATTATTCAAAGGTGAGAAAGAAAGTGACTCACAGATTAAGGGAGTTGGGTTTTAGTTAGATCTGGGTTTGTAAACTGGAAAGGCCTAAAAAATTTTGTTGGTGGCTGTTGAGCTTGACTCAATCACATGGAGGTCTCAGTTTTTAGATAAAGTTTAGCTTTCTTGGTTCTCTGACTAGGTCATTTAAAATTTTTCTATTTTATTATGGTAAGGATACTTAATATAAGATCTACTCTCTCCACAAATTTAAGTGTACATTATAGTATTGTTACCTATAGGCACAATGTTGTATAGCAGATCTCTAGAACTTATTCATTTCACATACCTGAAATTTATACTCATTGTTTATTAACTCTCCTTCTCCTTGGCCCCTAGCAGTCACCAGTTTATTCTTTGCCTCTATGAATTTGACTATTCTAGATACCTCATATAAGTGGAATCATGCAGTATATACTGTGATTGGCTTATTTCACTTAGCGTAATGTCCTCGTTTCACTCATGTTGTCACATATTGCAGAATTTTGTTCTTTTTAAGTCCGAATAATATTCCATGGTATGTCTACACCACATTTATTAAAAAACCATTCATCCATAAGTGGACATTTAGGCTGTTTCCACATCTTGGCTATGGTCAATAGTGCCACAATAAACATAGGAATGCTGATATCTTTTTGAGATCTTGATTTCAATTCCTTTGGATAAATACCCAGAAGCATAATTGCTGAATCATGTGGAAGTCTATTTTTAATTTTTTGAGGAACCTCCTTGTACTGTTTTTAATAGTGGGCTACACTATTTTGCATTCTCACCAATAAGGTATAAAAATTCTAATTTCTTCACACCCTCACAGACACTTACTGTCTTTTGTTTTTTGGTAATAGTTATCCTAACAGGTATAAAGTAGTATGTCATTATGTTTTTTATTTGCATTTTCCTGATGATTAATGATGCTGATCATTTTTCCTATACCTTTTGGCCATTATTATATTTTCTTTGCATATGAATAGATGTTTTAAGAGCCACATCATGTTAAAGTTACAACATTCTTTAAGCCTTTGGTGAAATATTGCTGAAAGTCACAAACTGATTTTAGGTGTAATGTGGGGAATTAGGGAGAAGAGTGTCTACTTCCTGAGGTGAGACTGAAAGGATAGGGATCAGTGGTAGTTCACCAGCAGCGGACGGCAGTGTTCACTGAAGTGTGTGTATAAGGTCATACACAGCAGAAACAAAGTGGAAGGAACTGGCCATTTCTTCAGAGTATATTTCTTCAGACAGTTCTCTGAGAAATACCTGGAGGATGCTCTAAAGAGGCTCTTTTCCAAAACTAGACTAGTTGGGGTTTGTATAGTTATAGTTTATAAATGAACAGTGTATCTTTATTTTGTATCATAGGCTGGTGAGGATGCTAAAATATGTATGACATATTTAAGTTCAATGTGTTTCATTTTTACTGTTCATGTTAGGACTTTCTTCTAGTAGCACCGATTAATGGGAGTTTAAATAGTCAATAATGGAGAGTGTTTAACAACACTTCTGTCACACAACATATTTCAAGGGAACTTGATTGTGCACAATGGCAGAACCATTCAGCAGAAGGAATAAGATTCCTACTTGTCTAATATTTGTATAATTATTGGTTTAAAATATTTATTGGTGCCATTTTATTTGTGCTTTCTATTTGTCCTACATGTACAGTTTATTTTTTTCTCTTTGTTCAGATTGGTTTAGATTTTTGTTCTATGTTTAATTTTTTTTTTACTTTTTTTTTTCTCCTTTGTTCGGACTATGTATAGACCCTATTATTTATTGTTTTAGTGGGTACTCTTGGAATCTAAGGATGTACATTTAACAAAGTGAGGTGAGTAAATATTTTTCCCAACTTCCAAACACTACGACAGTCTTGGTATATGTGAACTCAAATTATCCCCTCTAATCTTACTTGTAACTGTATTTAATGTCTTAGCTCTATTTTTTATACTTTATGAAATAGATATTACTTTTTTATGCTTTCAATGTGAATTCTGGGAAATATAGGTTATTCATTTCTTTAGTTACAATTCTTTCTTGGATCTGAGACCTTTCTGGATCAGTTTTCCTATTAAAGTACACCCTTTAGATGCTCATTTAGTAGGATATTTTAATGGTAAATTTCCTCAGTTTTTGTTTTTCCGACTATCTTTATTTCATTTTTATTCTACAAGAATAGTTTTTCCAGGTGTAAAATTCTAAGTTTGAAATTATTGCCTCACAGATTTGAAGACATTATTACATTAGCTTCTGACTTGAGAAGTCAATTGTTAGTCTAATTCATGTTACTTTAGAGGTAATTAGGCTTTTTTTTTTAGTGCTTTTTAAGATTTTTCTCTTTGCCTACAATTTGTCTTGATGTGTGGAATTATTTTCTACTTGGTGTTTATTGGACTTCTTGAGTCTAAAAATTTGTATCTTTTGTTAATTTTGGCAAATTCTCAGACCTCCTATCTTTCAATTTTATCACTCATTCCTTGTTATTCTCCTTTTGGAACTTCAATTAGATGTATGTTGGAGCTTCTTCCTATGTCTTTTGAGTCTCAGAAATTCTCTTGGTGTCTCTAAGCTGAATTCTGAGTAGTATTTTTGGATCTATTTTCCAGAAATAAATCTATGTTCAAACCACTGTTTAATCTATCTAGTGTTTTTGAAAAACAAATAAAAACTCCAACTCTATATTTTATAACAATTTTAGATTTATAGAAAAATAAAGAAGATAATATGAAATAAAGAAAATTTTCTGTACTGTCTTTTTTATTTTTGTATAAATCTAAAATATGACCTGAAGCAATTGTAGAGGCTAGTTAAGAAGTCTCTGTAAGGCCCTTCTCTTTGCTGGGGCTTGAAGTTCCTAGGGAAGGCAAAGGAAGATGAATATAAAGAGGTAGAGGGCAAGAACAATTTGGAACTCAGAAGCCAGAGCCCATGAGGATGGACTAAATACCTTGTCAGTTCTTTTGGTTTATGACATTGGTTGTGTGGGTGTTCTGAATGTGCCAAGGTCTTTTGTCACAAAGCTAAACACACACACTGGGAATCAGAGAAGTTGAAGGAAGATCTAGAAAGAGCTAAGGTGGAGCAGTTGGTATAGTTGTTTTATCAAGACAATAGGGTAAGCCAGAAAATAAGCAACATGTATGAGTTACAAAATGGTTACTGCTTCATTCTCCTTCTATATCTCTTGTGACCCTATCCTAACTGGAATCATACAGGAAAGTGAATTGTGGGACATATAGTTTATCCTAGCCAAGCTAACTTATTAAAGAGCCACCACCATATTTTAAATATTTTGTGAAGCACTGTCATATGTTATGTATGTTGGTTAATATAGAATTTTTGGTTACATTTTGAGAATGGGGAAATTTATTGTCTTCTTTTGTACTCTAATGCCTAACACATTAACTTTTACAATGTAGCCTCTTAACAAATATTTGCTAAATAAATGAATGAGTATGATATTCTAGATATTGTGATAAGTACCAGAGATACAAAGCTAAGACATGTTCCTTTCTTCTCTCATAGAATTCAGGATCTAGTTAGGTAAGACATATATGTAAAGATACATACATCAGATATATTTATACATATGCACAATCTTTGCAAATATATATGGTAAATCATTAAAATTTGGCATAAAAACAATTTGTTGTTATAGTATTAAAAGGTGGCTGAAAGAATTTTGAATCTAAAATTCTAGTTTTTGAAATTTAGAACAGAGAATACTGAGATTTAGTAAGGAATATTATACATTCAATTTAGAGGAAAATGTTTTGGAATAAAAATTTCCTATTCTGCAAATTTCTCATAGAGGAGAATGATCCTTGTGGCAGACCGGCTGGATGGTCACCAAACCTTTTTTCTCTTTTTTTCTGGGCCTACTTGAAGACTACAATTCCTAACTTTCCTTGCAATTAAGCATAGTCATATGTCTGGCAATAGAATGTAAGCAGACAAGATCTGATCCGTATAAACCTCCCACATGTGATCTTCCATATTTCTTTTCTTTCTGGAGCCCTGTGCAGATGAGTTTGACAACTTTACAAGTTACATATTGAAGATGTCTTAGAAGTCATGTGCTAATGATGGCAGAGCTATAAGATAGAAGGAGTCTTGGTACCTGATCTACTATTTAGAGGAAAGTTGGCATGTAATCAGAAAGGGTTGCTACCCTAACTAGTTCATTTAGTGCACAAAAGACATAAATTTTTATTTTTGAAGCTACTGCCATTTTGGGGTCAATTGTTACAGCAACCCATGTCACTCTGTCTAATACAATGATTTATGATGATTTATAAGAAATTTGGCTTTTAGAATATGTATATTAATATTATATAATATGTAAAAGCATATATATTAATACATAATATAGAAATTATATACATATAGAATTATGTATATTAAGTTTGGCTATTCTGAGAAATATGTGAAAATAAAAAGCAGATAAAATAAAAAACGTCATTATATATTGATGTTAAAATTAATAGCAAGCTTTATATTTCAATATTTATCTTTAATAGACTAATTGCATTTAATTTATCTTATGATGCCTTGTTTGAATGTCTCATAAGAGATTGGAAAACCTCTAAAAATGCACTGATTCCTGAGCCTATGAGGTTCACTGAGTTGGGAGTTAGAAGACCAAGAATCTGAAGACAATTGTGTTAATTTTAAATCATGTATTCTCAGACAATCAGTTTTCATTCATTAACCAGAAACTTCTAAAATAATACACACATTAATTCTATTTACTGTGAACTTGGGACAGGGCAAAGAGTTTATGCTTTCCTACTTTCAGACAGTCTTTCCTACTGTCTGAATTTTTTCATGGTTTTATCAAACTTTAATAATAATATAGCATCTATGGGTCCTGTTATCAAAACCAGAGAAAAAACATTACTGGAAAAGAAAACTATGTACTAATAGCTATTATCAGTATAGATGCAAAAATTCTCAACAATGTTCAAAGCAAATACAGTAACATATAAAAAGAATCATACAATATAACCAAGTGGAATTTATCTCAGGAATGCAAGTTGGTAAATATCTGAAAATCAATGAACGTGATACACTATATGAGTAGAATAAAAGAGAAAAACCAAACAATTATGCCAATAGATGGAGAAAAAGCATTTGATAAAATTCCCAACCCTTCAGGATAAAAACACTAAACAAGCTAGGAATAGAAAAGATCTTCCACAACCACTCAGGGCATCTAGGAACAAAACACAGCTAACACTGTACTTAATATTGAAAGTTTGAATGTTTCCCTTTAAGATCAGGAAAAAGACAAGGACGACTTCTCTGCCACTTTTCTCTAACATTGCTCCAAGTTTCTAGCCAGGGACATTTGGAAAGAAAAGGAAATTAAAAGGCATCTATATTGGAAAGGAGAAAATAGAACTTTCTCTGTTTGCAGATAACATGATCATATATACAGAAAATCTTAAAGAAATTCTTAGGATAAGCTCAGCAAGATATCAGGATATAAGATATATACATATATGTATACACACACACACACACACACACACAAATAAAATTGTATTTCTACATACTAGCACTGAATAATCCCAAAATAAAATCAAGGAAACAATTCCATTTGTAAGAGCATTTAAAAGTAAAATATTTAGGAATAAATTTTAAAAAGTAATGCAAAACTTATGCACTGAAAACTACAAAATATTGTTGAAAGAAATTAAAAACTTAGATAAGTAAAAAGAATACCTAAATAAATATGAAGATATCCCACGTTCATGGATTGGAAGAATATTGCTGAAATGTCAATACTACTCAAAGCAATTACAGATTCAGTGAAATCCCTATAAAAATCCCAGCTGCCTTCTTTATAGAAATTGCCAAGCTGATCTTAAAATTCACATAGAAACATAAATAATCTAGGGTAACCAAATCATGAAAAAGAACACAGTTGGAGGTCTCACACTTCCTAATTTTGAAACTTAACTACAAAGCTACAGTAATCAAGACTGTAATACTTGCATAATGTTAGATATAATGATTAGTGAAATGAAATCCAGAAATAGCTCATATTTACAGTCAATTGAAACTTGAGAAGGTTGCTAAGACAATTCATTGGGGGAAAGAATAACCTTTTCAGATAAGTGGTATTAGGAAAATTGGATTGAATAAAATTGAACTACTGTCATATAATATACAAAGTTAAGTCAGCTATGTATGAATTTTCAGAGCAGCATTGTTTATAATAACTAAAAGGTGGAAGCAACCTAAATGTCCATCAGTTAATGAACAAAATGTGTTATACAGCACAATGGGGCATAATTCAGCAATTAAGGAGAAGGAAATCGTGATACATGCTACAACATGAATGAACCTCAAAAACACTTGTTAAATGAAAAAAGTCATCACAAAAGACCACAATTACATGATCTCATTTAAGTAAAATACCCAAAATAGGCAAATCATTGGTGATGGAAAGCAGATTGGTGTTTGCTTACAGCAAAGGGATTTGAGGGAAATGGATAGTGACTGCTAATGGTTACATGGCTTCTTTTTGGTTGATGAAAATGTTTGAACATTGATTGTAATAATGATTGCATAACTCTTTGAATATACAAAAGACTATTGAATTGAACACTTAAAATTGGTGAATTATATAGTATGTGATATATCTCAATAAAGTTGTTATAAATAAAATAATACATCACCTTTTGTGTCTCAGTTTTCTCATCTCTATCTGTTAAATTAGGAGCTGAGTGAGCCCTATGGTTGGTTGTTTTCTTCCATTTTCACTATTCTATAATTCCACAATTTTGTGATTACCAATGGACATCTGTATTATTGCACATATTGTGTTTTTTAAATGAATTTATTTATTTAAGTTAGTTTAAAGTATACAGTACATTCGTTAGACATCTATAATATCCATAAAACAATCCCATCTGCTCCTTCCCTCCCCTGGCCCTCCACCTAGCCATCATATTAATGCTAACTGCATTCCTTCTGCCATGCTCCCCATCCTTGTGCCCAACTATCAACTACTTCTTTAACCCTTCACCTCATCCTCCCAGCCTCCCAGCCTCCCAACCTCCCACCCCTCTGTCTGTCACCAAATTGTTCACTATATTTGTCTGTTTTTTGTTCCTTAGATACTGCATATAAGTGAAATCATATGCTATTTATCTTTCTCATCTGACTTATTTCACTCAGCATAATAACCTCTAGGTCCATCCATGTCGTTGTAAATAGTAGGATTTAATTTTTTTAATGGCTGAGTAATATTCCATTGTACATATGAACCATAATTTTTTTATCCAATCATCTATTGATGGGCATTTAGGTTTCCATATCTTGGCTAGTGTAAATTGTGCTGCCATAAATATTGGAGTGCATAGACCTTTATAAATTATTGTTTTGGTTTTCTTTGTGTAAATACCCAGAAGTGCAATTGCTGGGTCAAAAGGTATATCCATTTTTAATTTTTTGAGAAACCTCCATACTGTTTTCCATAGTGGCTGTACCAATTTGCAATCCTACCAACAATGTATGAGGGTTCCCTTTTCTCTGCCTCCTTGCCAACTTCCTGTGTTTTGATATATTGATGAAAGCCATCATGAGGTGACATCTTATTGTGGTTTTAATTTGCATTTCTCAGATGATTAGCAACCTTGAGCATCTTTTTATATGTCTGTTAGCCATTTGTATTTCCTCTTTGGAGAACTATCTGTTCAGGTCTTCTGCCCACTTTTTAATTGGATTGTTTGTTTTTTTTGTTGTTGTATAAATTCTTTATAAATTTTGGATATTAACACCTTATCAGATGTATCATTGAATATCTTCTCCCAGTCGGTCGTCTTTTTGTTTTGTTGATGGTTTTCTTTGCTATACAAAAACTTTTTAGCTTGATGCAGTCCCATTTGTTTATTTTTTCTTTTGTTTCCTTTGCCTGAGGAGATATATCTGAAAAGAAATTCCTGTTAGTAATATCACAGTGTTTACTGCCTATGTCTTCTTCTAAAAGTTTTATGGTTTCGGGTCTTACATTTAAATCTTTAATCTACTTTGAGTTTATTTTTGTATACAGTGTAAGAAGATGGTCCAGCTTCTTTTTTTCCATGTATCTGTCCAATTTTCCCAATACTATTTATTGAAGAGACTGTCTTTACCCCCTTGTATATTCTTACCTCCTTTGTCATATATTAAGTAAGCATATAGGCGTAGATTTATTTCTGGGCTCTCTATCCTGTTACATTGATCAATGTATCTGTTTTTATGCCAGGACCATGCTGTTTTGATTACTGTAGACTTAGAGTATAGTTTGATATTAGGTAGTGTAATACCTCCAACTTTGTTCTTCTTTCTTAAGATTGCCATGGCAATTCGGGGTTTTTTATGGCTCCATATAAATTTTAGGATTATTTGTTCTAGCTTTCTGAAAAATGCCATTGGTATTTTGTTAGGGATTGCATTGAATCTATAAATTGCTTTGGGTAATATGGCCATTTTAACGATGTTGATTCTTCCTACCCACGAACACAGTATATGCTTCCATTTATTTGTATCTTCTTCAATTTCATTTTTCAATGACTTACAATTTTCTGAAAATAAGTCTTCTACCTTCTTGGTTAATTTGATTCTCATGTATTTTATAATTTTTGACACAATTATAAATGGGATTGTTTTCTTAATTTCTCTTTCTGAAAGTTCATCATTTGAAATTTATTTTGTAACCTGCTACTTTATTGAATTCATTGATCAGTTCTAACGGTTTTTTTGGTGGAATATTTAGGATTCTCTCTATATAGTATCATGTCATCCACAAATAACGAGAGTGTTACTTCTCCCTTTCCAATTTGGATGCCTTTTATTTCTCTTTCTTGTCTTATTTCTGTGGCTAAGACTTCCAATACAATGTTGAAGAGAAGTGGTGAAAGCGAACATCCTTGTCTTCTTCCTCATCTTAAGGAAAATGCTTTTAGCCTTTCCCCATTGAGTATGATATTAGCTGTAGGCTTGTCATATATGGCCTTTATTATGTTGAGGTATGTTCCCTTTATTCCCAGTTTGCTGAGAGTTTTTATCATAAATGGATGCTGGATTTTGTTGAATGGTTTTTCTGCATCTATTGATATGATCATATGGTTTTTATCTTTCTATTTGTTAATGTGGTGTTATCACATTAATTGATTTTCAGATATTGAACCAACCTTGCATCCCAGGAATAAATCCAACTTGATCATGGTGTATGATATTTTTAATGTATTGCTGAATTTGGCTTGGTAATATTTTGTTGAGGATTTTTGCATCAATGTTCATAAGAGATATTGGCCTATAGTTTTTTGTTTTTGTTTTTGTTTTTTGTTATGTCTTTGCCTGGTTTTGTAATCAAGGTAATGGTAGCCTCATAAAAGGAGTTAGGGAGCCTTCCCTCTTCTTGAATTTTTTGGAATAGTTTGAGAAGAATAGGTGATAATTCTTCTCTGAATGTTTGGGAAAATTTGTCTATGAAGCCATCTGGTCCAGGACTTTTGTTTTTTTGGGGAGCTTTTTGATTACTGAATCTATTTCATTCGTGGTAATCAGTTGGTTCAGATTTTCTGTTTCTTCTTGACTCAGTCTTGGGAGATTGTATGTTTCTAGGAATGTGTCCATTTCTTCCAGATTGTCCAATTTGTTGATGTATAATTGCTCGTAATATTTTCTTATGATTGATTGTATTACTGTGGAGTCTATGGTTATTTCTCCTCTTTCATTTCTGATTTTATTTATTTGGGTCCTCTCTCTTTTCCTTGATGAGTCTGGCTAAGGGTCTGTCAATTTTGTTTATCCTTTCAAAGAACCAGCTCTTGGTTTCATTAATCTTTTGTATTGTTTTTCTAGCCTCTATTTCATTTATTTCCTCTCTAATCTTCATTCTTTCCTTCCTTCTATTCGCTTTGGGTTTTGTTTGCTGTTCGTTTTTTAGTTTTTTTAATTGTAAGGTTAAATTGTTTATTTAAGCTTTTTCTTATTTCTTGAGGTATTGCTATGAATTTCCCTGTTAGGACTGCTTTTGCTGTGTACCATAAATTTTGAGGTCATTGTGTTTTCATTTTCATTTGTCTCTAGGTATCTTTTGATTTATTCCTTGATCTCATTAATAACCCATTCATTGTTTAGCAGCATGTTATTTAGCCTCCATGTGTTTGAGTATTTTCCAGTTTTTTTTCTTGTAGTTGATTTCTAGTTTCATACTATTGTGATCAGAGAAGATGGTTGATATGATTTTAATTTTCTTAAATTTATTGAGACTTGATTTGTGTCCTAACATGAAAATGTTCCTTGTGCACTTAAGAAGAATGTCTATTTTGCTGTTTTGGAGTAAAATGCTCTAAAAATAGGTATTAAATCCACCTGTTCTAGTGTGTCTTTTAGGCCCAATGTTTCCTTGTTAATTCTTTGCCTGGATGATCTGTCCATTGATGTCAATGGGGTGTTAAAATCTCCTACTATCGGTGTATTACTATTAATCTCTCCTTTTATGTCAGTCAATAATTGTTTTTTGTATGTAGGTGCTCCACATATCGTGTTTCTAACGACTAATGACTTTTAAAAGTTCTAAGATAGTCTTAAAATTATTTTTGGATGTTTCTAAGGCATAAATAACAAACCAATTATCATTCCATTTATAAATTCACAGAGTAAAACCCACAGCTTTCCTGGATCATTTGAAGGGTCACCACAGGTATATGAACCTCACAAGAACTAGGTTTCGATATTATCTTGAGTAAGAAAACACTACATAATTTTAAAAATTTCATCAGTTTACATTGTTAAAAATCCTCTCTTAGTTCTACTTTCTGAACAGTACATTGATGTACTAATTGATCAAGCACTAGAGAGCAAATTGAATCAAAATTTAATGTCCTTTGGAGAACAGGCAGATAAAAACTTGGCAGACCATATGAATTGAAGGTATATAGAGCAATGGCAGTGGTTATAACTAAGAGGCTGTGATTTGACCAAGACTTTAAATCAAACTTATTGAAAAATACTTTTTTTTAAAAGACATATTTATGATCATTTAATGACAAAACCAGACAACACAAGCCAACATGTATTTCCAAAATGCAATTAGCTTCCAAGTATTAAAATGATTTCCATCATGTAGCTTAGCTATTCTGGTATATGATGAAGGTAAAGAAAGACTCCAGCTGTTTAGAGCTTGATAAGGGTTCATATTACAAAAAGGGTTGATAGATGAGCTTCCTCTAACACAGCTTCTAAAAATGTATCTTTCTGGTGGGCTTTTGGAACCAATAGCTAGAAGCTGGCTAGTCTGACACAAGACAGTAAGAGAAGTGGCTTAAACAAACCCAGGACACAAACTTATAACTATTGTAAGTGATGATGTCAGTGGTGAATAAGATTTCTGGAGAATGTGTCGTCTTTATGTGTGAGTAGTTTGAAAGAGCTGATGGTCACAAAAGGCTATTCAGAAAGGCACCACAAACATGCAACAACACTAATTGCCATGTTCTCTTTGGATGTGAGGAGGGTTCTGTGTAGTTATCCAGAACTACAGCCGTCATTAAAATAAATACCACTTCTAAAAACAGGGATAGTCAGAAGGGCAAAACATAAGCTAATTAGCTTAGGAAGGACTTTGAAGTTAGAGTGCCAGAAAAAAAAGTATAGGTTAAAAATAAAGAAGAAGGGAACAGACAGAAGGAGAGAATGTAGAATTTTAGAGTTAGATGTAACCTGATTATCTTATCATGCTTTGTATTAGTCAGGATAAGATAGTCTATCCTAAGATAAAAACCCCAGAAATCTCTGTGGCATAACACTCCAAAAGTTTGTTTTATAGTCACACATGCCCAGTTTGGTAGGTGGACACTTTGATTCATCTGCTCATTCAAGGTTATAGCTCTATCTGTATTATGATAATGCCAGAGCTTCCAAAGTTGCTGTAGCAAGAGGCTAGAAAGATAGAAAGGGCACACTGGCTTCCCCCAGAATTGATACATGCCTTGTGTTCACATTTCATTGGCCAGAACTCAGGTACCTGATTCCAACACAACATCAAAGAAGCTTGGAAATGTAGTTTTCCTGTGAAACACTGAGTCAAAACTCAACATTGCTTCCAGGCTACTGTTATGGACTATCTTCCCAATTTTTGCCATATCAGGTTATCCCTTGAATTTGCTTAGTAGTTTACTTTAAATCAATTCACTTAATAAACAATCTAACGACCATTAGATAGTCGACTAATTAGATTAAAATTAAAATTAAGTTGATCAATGTAATAATTATATATTTTCTAGTGTGAATTAAAATAAATACAAATTTATTAAGTGTATGTTATAGGCAATCTAAAATCATGTCCCATATCAGCAATGGTATGCCAAACACTTTAGAAAAACTAATCTAACCCTCCCATTTTAAGATGAAAAAACTGAGGCCCAGAAGGATGACGTAAGTCCTCCCAAATGGCAAAGCAAGAATTAGAATCTAGGTTTCTTTACCACTATACCATGTTTTCAATCCTCTAAGTTTATGAAGAAAGGATGTGGGCACTAGAAAAACAAACTGAGTCACTGCAATTAGGGGAATGAAAGAGAACACAAGCACAATGTACAAATAACTGAAGAGGAAAAAGAAACCAGTAGGAAGAGTTGTGAGCTGCAAGGCAGATGGGGTCTTTTGGAAAACATGACTCCCACACAAATCAGCAGATTCGGGTGCATGGCTGTCTAAAGGCTCCCGAGAGACTGATTTTCTGAATTAGTTAGAGTCACTGGTGAATAATTCTAGAGGCCTTGAGAACCACCATGAAAAGTGAAGAGGAGCATATGTATATAACTGGAGGAGCCATTGGGACAACAGCTGGACTCTGCACGTGGAGATACAGGAAGTGTTTGTTCTATAGCTCATTGCCCTCTGTGCATGGCCACAAACCCCAGGAGCACACTGCTGATAAACACAAGAAAGAGCATCACTTCCGTTTGAGTCAAAATAAAATACAAAAAGAGTTGGTAGGAAACTTCTAGAAGATTCCTGGGAGTTCCTCAGTATTCTGTAAAACAGCTTTGTAAGCAAATGCCTGCCCATAAAAAATTACAATCGCTGTCTGGCTGATTTAACTTTACTAATAAGCATCATTAGACTGGGCACCTGAGGTTTTAGAAGTCTTCTACTACAGTAGTTGTAAATTTTCTTTTGAAATCTGTGAACACCAGCTCTTCAAAATAAGTTATATGGACAAACTTTACATAGAAGTGATAGAAGCAGAACCACTCTGATTGGAGGAATGTCCAAGACAGCTTGGGCTACTATAATAAAATATAGACTGTGTGGCTTAAACAACAGATATATATTTCTCACCATCCTGGAGGATGAGAAATCCAAGATTAGGGTACAGCATGCTCAGATTCTTCCCAGCTTGCAGATGGCTGCCTTCTTGCTCTGTGCTCACAGAGTACAAAGAGAGCCAGTTCTAGTTTAATTCCAAGATGGAGGCTCCACCCTCATGACCTCGTCTAAACCTAATTACTTCCCAAAGGCCCCATTTTCAAATCTCAAAATGGAGATTACGTCTTCAATATGAATTGGAAGAGGGTGTGGGTGGGTGACACCATGTTCAGTCCTTAACAAAGAGAAGGGGTTTCAGTGCTTAGCCTGGTTGGCTCCTCTAACCATCCTCCCCCTCTTCACCCCTGAGCATAGAATAATGTTATGCCCCTTAATCTAGTCTGATATCTTCATTTTTGGAATGCAGAAACCAGGCCTAAAGGGACTGTGGAGATTTCTGAGGCCACCCATTTGTGAAATGGCAGATCAGAATTAGAATCACAGACTTTCAACTCATGTTGGGTCTTTCTGTGACATTATTATGGCTAGGGACCATGATATTGTAATGTATGGTACTATGTCAATGATGTTGAAAAATTCTGCTTTATAAATAATATCTTGAAATTGTATACTAGTTGAAATAGATTGTAGAGTTCTAGTCTATCCTATCTTAGACACTAAAAGCACACAACACAGATAAGTTTTTTTTTAAAAGACTTATTGAGGTATAACTGATATATAGTGGCATAAAATAAAATTGACATAATATAAATATTAAAATTTACATTTGATAAATCTTCAAATATATACACACCTTTAAAATCATTATGACAATCAAGATAAGGAACATATTTATTACACCCAAAAGTTTTTTTGTGCCTATTGTAATCCCTTCTCAACCCTCCCCACATCCTCCCCCTTCCAAGGCAATAGCTACTCTAATTTGTCACTATATATTAGTTTAAATACAAAAGTTTATATAAATGCAATCATAGACAATGTGCTATTTTTCTTTTTTAGCTGCTTCCTCTTAACATAGTAATTTTGAGATCTATCCATGTTGTTATATATATATGAATGGTTCATTCAGTTGTATTGTTGAGAACTATTTCATTACATGGCTATACAAATTTTGGTTATCCATTCTATTGGTGGATGTTTGAGTTATTTTAAGTGTTTGGCTATTACAAATAAAGCTGTTTTAAACATTTGTGTACAAGTTTTGTACAGGCATTTTTCTTGGTTATATACCTAGAAGTAAAATGGTTGTGTCATATACTAAACGTATGATTGACATTTAAGAAATTGCCAAACTACCAAACCGCTTTTTAAAGTGGTAGTCCTACTTTCCATTTCCACTCCTGTGGCTGGAAAGTTCCAGTTGCTCCACATAATCAACATGGTCAGTCATTTAAAATTTAAGTCATTCCAATAGGTATATAGAGATATATCATTGTGGTGTTATTTTATTTTAATTTTCTAGTGGTTGACGATGTTGAGGAATGATCTTTTCATGTGCTTACTTGGGACCTGTATATCTTTTTGGTAAAGTGTCCATTCAAATCTTTTGCCCGTTTTTAAAAATGGGTTTGTATTTTATATTATTGAGCTGAGGGTTCTTTATATACTCAAGGATACAAGGCATTTTCAAATATGTGACTTGGCTTTCCATCCTCTTTACAGTGTCCCTCAAAGAGCAAAAGCTCTTAATTGTGATGAAGTCAAATTTATCGATTTTTTTTTATGGATTGTGCTTCTCTTGTTATATCTAAGAAATATTTACCTAAGCCAACATCACAAAACATTTTTTTAAAATATTTTCTTCAAGGAGTTTTAGAGTTTTAGGTTTTACATTTAGGTCTCTTATCCATTTTCACTTAATTTTTAAATGTAGTGGGAGATATGAACTAAAGTTATTTTATTATTTTTTATATAATGATATCCAAGTTTTCAAGCACCATTTGTCAAAACCACTGTCCTCTCTACTGAATTACCTTTATATCTCTCTGTCAAAAATTAGTTGTCCATATGTGTGTGGATCTATTTCTGTATCTTCTATTTTGTTCCATTGATATATTTGTTTATTTCTACATCAATATTGTACAATCTTGATTACTGGAACTTTTGGATAAGTCTTGAAAGATAATGAAAGTCCTTGACATTTGTTCTTCTTTTTAAAAGTTATTTTGATTCTTCTATGTTCGTTACATTTTCATATGAATTTTAGACTACATAATAGCAAAAGTGCCTGCTGGGATTTTGATTTTGATTATAATTGCACTTAAATTATAGATCAGTTTGGGGAGAGTTCACATGTACAAAAAATGAATCTTTTTGTACATACAAACATGGTATTTCTCTCATTTATATGTCTTCATTAATTTCTTTCTGCAATGTTTTATAATTTTCAGTTTACAGGTCAAATTTATCTTTTGTCAGATTTATCCTTAACTATTTTATGTTACTGTAAGTTGGATTTTTTAAATATCAGTTTTCCATTACTATTACATAGAAATATAGATTTCTATAGATTGGTCTTGTATGCTGCAATTTTACTAAACTCATCTATTACTTTTATTAGAGTTTTTGTAGATTTTGTAGGATTTTATTGATAGACAATCACATTGCCTGTTAATAGTTTTATTTCTTCTTTTTATATCTGGATAACTTTTCTTTCTTTCCTTGTTACACTGATTAGACACTTAATTACAACAAGAATATGTCATGAGAGCATGTAGGTTTATTTCCTTGCCTTGTTCCTAATCTTAGAGAGAAAGCATTCAGCCTTCTACAAAGTATGAAGTTACAGCTGTATATTTGTCATAGTTGCCATTTCAGGTTGAAAGTTTCCTCTATTTTTACTTTTCTAAAAGTTTTTATCAGGTATGTGCCTATAACTTTACAGAACTTATTACATTTGTATTATTGATAATCTGTTTTCTTATCTCTCTCAACTAGACTGTAAATTCCTCAGTGCAAAACCTGCCTCACTCATTTTTGTATTCTCATTGCTCATGTCGATGACTGTCACAGAGTTGAAACACAAAAATGAGCCAGTATTAAACAGTATTGTTTACTGTAGTTGTTCTCAAAATGTGGTCTCCAGAACAGCAATATCATCAGTACCACCTAGGAACTTAGAACTATAAATTCAACATCCCATCCAGCCTTACTGAATCACTGAATTGCTGTGGAGGTATGACCCAGCAATCTGTGATTAACAAGTTCTCTAGGTGATTCTCTTGCTTGCTAGAGTTTGAGAATCATTGGGTTAGTAATGACTAGGAAATGACTTGGGGAGTCAGCAAGATGCAGTTTGAATCTTGCCTCTTGTCAAATTCTTTGACCTAGAATAACTTATTTTTAAAGCCTTGGGTCTCTTATGTATAAAAAGGGAACAGTAGGAGCTATTTTATAGGACTGTTTAAATTTAAATGAAGTAATTTAGGTAAAGCATCTAGTGTAAATGATCTATAATATATACTCAATAAATGATAACTATGAACAGTAGTTAATAACTTAATAATAATGATACTAATAATATAGTAATTTCTACCTGGTGGGAATGAGAGACTTTTGCTTATGGCTGTCTCTGGATATTATTTTGAGTCTAAATGGAGAGAAAAACAGTTACAGGGAAGTACAAAAATACTCTAAGAATCAAAATAGTTTACAAAACAGAAGAATCAACGAGGAAAGGGAAAAGAAGGAAAAAGAGTGAGGTAGAAGTATTTATTTTAGGAGGAGAAAAATCTGATGAACTTATATGAAAATGTGGTACCCACATTTTGCAATAATAAAATTCTAAATGACAGGTTTTTGCTTGGTTCAGAATAGAGACTCAGTTCTATTCAAAGTCTGAGTGGGCCTCAATTTAAAAATTATCACCTTCTTACAGTTATAATACTCTTATGGAAAACCAACCACAGCATGGTGTTAGATAGTGGAATACAGAGATAAGGACCGAATATTCCCAACCAAGCTGAGTGTAGTGGTACTTACGAGACACCACCATGGTGATGTCTAAAACAGATTAAGCAGATAATTTCTTCAGAATCGTAATACTTTATAATGGGAGGGATATAAAGACAGGCGCCTGAGATGGCCCTCAATGTTTAGTGTACCTGTGAACAAAGAGAAAGAGATTTCCTTTAAAATCAGCATTACTCAAATGGGTATTTCTCCTGGTATTTGTGGCTCTGTTATTTTGGCATTTACACCAACTTAGATCCATCATATACTTCTAAGCACTCACCAACAACATGATAAAAAATGTTGTTTATCACTTTGCTTTGGCGTGGTAGAATTTCAAATTTGATTCGATGCTCCACAAATGTGTTAGTTATCTACACATTCAAGGCAGGATGCTAGAGGATATCAAAGTGAATAAAATGTAAATCCTGTCTTGAAAGAGTTCAGTGTCCACTGAGATAGATGCATATTCGTTTAATAGTAGTACATTTTTATACCTTTTTTACACTTGACAACCCGTTTTCACATAAACAATCTTAATCAATTTTCACAGTAGCCTTATGAAGTAAATAGAGTAAGTATTAATGGCCATTTCTAGAGACATTAGAGTAAAAATAACATCCATTATTGGTCTGAAGACTTACACTACATTAACTCTATCCTCCATCTTACTGCCCTTATGCAATCAATCGCCAAGTTGTATTGATTCTATCACCTAAATGTCACTGTAATTTTTGCTTCCCTCACTATTTCCACCATCACTGCCTTAGTTGAAATAAGCTCATTCTTTCTTGCCTGGGCTATTTCAATAACCTCCTAATTAGTCTTCCTGCCTACAAGTTCTGCCCACTCCAATCTGCCACCAGAATTATCTTTCAAAAACAGCAATGATTATGACACTTAGCTAAAAACCATTGTTGGCTTCCCTATCCAATCAAGATAAGTTTCAAATTCTTTAGTTCGCATAAAGGTACTTTACAGGGCTACCCAGATGACCTGCCAAACTTCACCTCTTGTTGCCTGTCAATTATGAGCCCTAGTCCTATACACATAGACTAGATGATCCAGCCACCGAATTTATCATACTCTTTCAAGCTTCCATACCCTGCTTGATCATTTAAGACAAAACTCAATGTTACCAGCCTTTGGTTGCCCCTCGCCTTGTGATTTTGGACCTCTTTTCATTTCTATTATACAATTTATCATAATACAGTATTACAGTCATATCGACAGACTGCTTTCTCCTCAGCCGCTATGCTGGAAACCTGGAGAAAAGGGTTTACATTTTAATTATCTCTGAGAGAATCTTGGAGACTAGTGCTAATGGGGAGGACCCTTGCTAGGGCTGCCAGACTGGTCAACACAATGTCCAGTTAAACTTGAATTTCAGAAAAATAATGAATGATTGTTTAGTATAAGTATACCTCAAATATTGCATGAGACATACTTCTACTAACATTTAAAAAACCTGAAATTTAAGTTTAACTGGTTGTCCTGGATTTTCCTTTGTTAAATTTGAGAAACTTAACCCCTGTGGACCTAAAATCCAGCTTCTATGCCTCCTGGCAGTTAAGCACTGCCACATATGCAATGTCTAGTGAAAACTAAAGTTGAAATTTCTGCCCCACCCTAATGGAGCTTCCCGTTTAATAAGTCATAAAATCTATTTCTAGAATCAACAGTTAATACTCAAAAGCTATGTGTTTTTGATAAGCATTTACATGGTAAACTACATGTCTAAAAGCACATCTAAGTACTCATCTTATAGATGAAAATAAATCTAGTTTGTTGTTGTTGTTGTTGTTATTGTTGTTGCCTGATAAGAATACATTAGAGAGAATCTGGAAAGCTTAGTCAAAATGGCTTAGTTGCACTTTTAGTCAAACAACCACAATATTGAGAATAGCGTAACCTTAGTCAAATTGCTTAACTCTTCTGTACTTCCTTCTAAAAAGTGTGCATGGGAGGGAGGGTGCAGGGCACGGAGGGAAACCAAACTCTCTTGCCTAATGTAATGACTGTCAAGCTCAATGTGTAACTTCATAAAATGCATCAAACAAGGGCAGAGGCAAAAGTCAGGTCAGGAACATTACCAAGTTTTCAGTTCTTATTGCAGATGCACAAACCAGGAATTGAAGCCAGGCAATTGCAAAAATGATTCCAGATCTGCATGGTAACAATTTAGACTGACTTCCACTCCTGCCTGAAATTTAGCAGCAGAGGAAGTTCTTTTCCTGGCTGTCTGCCTGCACCCTGCCTCCCCCATCACTCCATACCTCAGGCTACTCACTCCCCACATCTGTTTCCAAGCCCTAGAAGTAGGGTCACAGCATGGCGCAATAAGCAGCATTAGCAGGCAGCATGAATCAGTGGTAAATCTTTGATTTTAATTCCTTGCCTCTTTTGAGGAGGAAGTGTGGTCTAGTGGTTAGCCCACTAAGAAAAAAAAATAGCAGATAAAAGGCAAAATGCCTGGTCTTCTTCACCCCCCTGTTCTATTCTTGTTGGGACACCCTGCCCATCAAACATACATTTATTTTTCCAACTTTTGCTCTACATTTTTTCCTGAACTGACATAATCATAAGACTAACTTGGGAAAGTTGTTAAGTGATTCCTGAGACCCGTTGGAGACTCTCCCAAGGCAAGTCCTAGGAATCTCTATTGTTAACAAGTACTATAAATAAGTTGTCATAATCAGACTCAGCTCACTATATGCTGGTTATACATCACAGAAATGATGAGAGAGCATTAAAGGAAACCATAGGAAGAGAACTGAGGTGAAAAGAGCATATCTACTATAGGACTTGCTTTTACAAGCTCATGTGAAAAGGGCGAAGGATGAAGAATAAAATGATGTAGATTCTAGTTCTGGCTTTATGTATCTAGAGCGGCGTGAGCTTGGGCAGGTCAGATAAACTCTCTTGATCACATTTTCAACATTTTAAAAATAAAAGTGATTAGATCATCTTTTTCAGTTCTGTGATTCAATGAATTATTTCTGTGATTTCACAGAAATGCCAAGAAGGATTCAGAAAAATCTCTTTTCCTGAAAATGACAGTGGGTACAGTCACAAAGGTGTGGGCTGGCTTGTTTGGGGATGTGGCCAGACAATGGAAACAAGTGGCAGTGGGAGGTTTGGGGCCAAGGCCACAAGGAGGGTTCTCCCCACAACTCCCCGCCCTCTTGAGGCTCTGCAGCTGGCCTACTTATGCAAAGGCTTTGGCTCCTCTTTCCTTTTTAAAAGCATTTCTGACTCGTACATTCCCCTGAGGAAGAGAGATTCATCGTTTTGTGGAGAACTTGCACATGCTTTCCTGAAAGGAAAAGAGGAGGGAGGAATGAGAGGGCCTGGATGGCTTAGTAAGTGGGCTAGGGTTGCCAAAGAAATGAGTCTCCCTATGTATGATTAACATATACCCATCACGTCATTAGCTCTGAGTATGCCCAGCTACATCCTTTGTCCCCCTTCCACAATACCTAGAAATGTGTTCTCATTAGTGAACTGGACACCCGCCTACTCACTGTCTCTGGAGAGTTTGGGCATTCTTCCATCCCAGAACAAGTGGGGGGTGAGTTAAGGAGGAGGAGGAGTGAGGCTTGGAAGTCACCAATGAGTCATGATTGTAGGAAAAGGATGTCTTATGAAGCCAACGCAGAACTAGCTTCCTAGAAACATCATGACAGGTCCCATAAAGCCCACGTTTGGTTCTAATTATAACATGCCCACATTTGAGCATTTTTACAGTTTTCCCATGGTAACAACAGGGTTTCTGAGGAAGAAGACTTGCACTATACTTCTAGTAGTGATAGCTGATTGGACTTATAAAAAACAATTATTTTTGCTGTTTTACTAAGGAGATAGCATTGGCTTGTCTATGCCTATTAAAACATCTGTAAACTGGAGTTCAGCACATTGTACTATATAAAAAGGCCAAGATGAGCAACATTTTAAAAATCAAAAAAAATAGAAACCTCAAGTAAGTGAAATTTATTTCTCCCCTCAACTTGAGACAAATGGCAAACTAAAAATAAACAAGGATTTAAAAAGCAACTTTGAAAAAATGCTACAAATGACTTACTTATAGTTCCATTGTCTGTACTTTCTGATCTTATTAAACAATGGCTGCTCTTCCTATGGACTTTCATAAAGCATAGCCTGGGTCTTTGAAAATCAAGTTATGTTCAAGTGTGATTTTAGTTATCATACACTGTTTTCTTTTATTCAAAATTCTTTGAGAATTGCTAATTCTAGAAAACTTAGTAATGACAACTTTTAATTACATCTCAGCTCTTGATCATTTCAGGTAATTGAAAATTTTATTTATTTATTTATTTAAATTAAGTTTATTGGGGTAACATTGGTTAATACAATTATATAATTTTCAGGTATACATTATAA
Source organism: Eidolon dupreanum (assembly GCA_028627145.1). Classification (NCBI taxonomy): domain Eukaryota; kingdom Metazoa; phylum Chordata; class Mammalia; order Chiroptera; family Pteropodidae; genus Eidolon; species Eidolon dupreanum. Next base: position 57,156,775 of record CM053509.1, read on the forward strand.
TTTAACATCTGTATATTCTATTGTGTGTTTACCACCCAAAGTCCAGTTTCCTTCAGCTACCATATATTTGATCCCCTTTGCCCACTTCACCCTCCTCCTAACCCCCTATATTTGACCCCCTTTACCCCATCTACCTCCCCCCTCCTCCCCTACCCCCTACTCTCTGGTAACCGCTAGTCTATAGTCCATGTCCATGAGTCTCTGTTTTTTTGTTCTGTTCCTTTGTTACTTTTAGGTTTATATCCCACATATAAGTGATATCATGTGATTTTCAACTTTTTCTGTCTGGTTTATTTTGCTTAGCGTGATTATCTTGAGTTCCATCCACGTTGTTGCAAATGGCTGTATTTCATATCTTCTTATTGCTGGAAAATTTTATTTTTATCGATTTATTCTTTTCCACTTTTCACTAGTTAGATACTAGAGACACTAGCCAGAATCTGGGAGGCTAGAGATAAAACTTTTTCTTTCTCTAGTAAAACAGATTCAGGTTGGAAATTAACTAGATCTACGGGAGATCATGAGGGGAAGAGGGATGTCCCAGGCTACCCTGAAGATGAAGCTGAGAAATTGTGTGTGCGACTGCTTGGAGCTGATGTGGGGATGGTTGGAATTTTTTTTAACATCTGTAAAAGCTGGCATATGTGAAATTTAGAAAAGGAAGAGAGCACTTGCCTCTCCATTTGTGCAAGATTATCAAATGAATCTTCACTCTGTAAATCTCAGCAGTTATGAAAGTTGGCATGGTTTTCAAACTCTACCACAGGAAGTAGGAATTGTTGGCAATGTTTTGAAATTTTCCAGAAATATGAGAGATTCTCTTTTTGTACAAATAATAATGACCTCGGATTTAGTAATTTCTTAGGAAATGATTAAGAGAAAAGATATATACTTTCCTCAATACTCCATCTTAGTTTCTTCAGATAAATTTTTTGAGTTTTATGTGATAAATTCAAAATGTTATTATAGCTTATTTGTATGATAAATGAAGTAATCTTAATACATACTTGTTTTCTTCTTCATTTTCAGCATAGTTGCTTACAATATTTTTCACCACAAACTAGGGGAAAATATGAAATAAAGATCAGTAATATTTTGAAGAAGGACCCAAATGTATTATGGATATTATAATTGATAATCAAAGTAATCAGTGGTATCTAGCAAAGTAAAATGTAACTAATTTTTATATAATTTATATAGCTTACTTTGTGCTGGGCAGTATTCTAAATACTTTAAAAATTACTAGTAATGTAGTTAATTCTCATGACAACCTATATCTTTATTTTACAAAATTGAGGCATAGAGAGATTAAATAACTTGCCTTAGGTTACCAGATAGTAAGTGGAGGAGCTGGAATACAGGTCTGGCAGTCCATCTCTTGAGTCTGTGTTCTTAATTGCTACGTGATATTGCCTCTTTGAAAAATAACCAAGGGTCCTTATAAGGGGCTGATCGAAATGTTTTCAAAAGATTGGAACACTTAAAACTTAGCCACTAACTCCATCAAGCCCTTTCTACAAAATAGTATGAGGTATATGCTTCTTGTGTCAGTATGAGGAGTTCTTTGGTGTGACTGTAGAGTACTGTCTGTGAGATGCTACTTGAAAGAGTTGTAAGAAAATAAAAGGCACTAGATGAAATGTTCATCTTCTTTATCAACTAAAATATTGTGCCTTTGAAGTGTCAAAAAGGTGCATTTATTGTCTATTAGAAACTTATGATTTGAAAAGGCAAAGGTAATTATTGACATTTGACAAACTTTTATTGTAAAATCACTATCTAAGGAGTATATAAAGATAAGTACACCATAATATTTACCTTTAATGTGGTTACAGCCTGGATAGGGAGATGGACAGTCACTACAGGATGTGGTAGATGCTTACAGTAAGTGAAAGAAAAGGATGCTGTGAGGACAGCAGGAGGGGGTCCTAAGCCAGGTAGAGAATTCCAGAATGGCATCTCCAAGAACATGATGCCTGACTGAAATCCTTTATATTTTTGTTTTCCATTTCCTCATCACTTCTCACCTCGCAAGCACAATTTAATTTATAAGTACTAGCTTTAAAGGATACTATCTGTCTTACATTCTAGTCATGTCTTCTTTTTCATTAACCTCTCAGGATAAATTCTGGGATCAATCTGAACAGAAAATGGCTAAGAAGCCTTGGAACCAGATAGTTGATTTCCCAGAATGAATTCTTTGTGCATCTGATGCTCCTCATTTGTTTTGAGACTGGGCTGCCTTAACCTCCTGTGAAGGCAGATTCTAAGTTACTGACCATTTACCTGAGTTGACCTCTAGTGTTGTGCTTCCCTCTGTTTTAGCCTTTGCTTTTTGTTTTCCCATATAGTTACATGATCTGATTTCTACTTCCTTGCTTAGTTCTGTCTCTCTGATCTTTAATTTATGTTTTCTTTTGGACTTACTGAGCCATGTTTAGTCAAGTCACTAACCTTAGATATACTTCTGCCTTTTGGTTCACACACTGGCTCAATGCTTCTTGCCTTACACACTCATATATTTCACTATTGTAATTAGGAATTACAATCTTGGCAGTAGATAGAGCTTAGTGCTAGATACTAAAAAACAGAGCCCAAAGTAAGATCTAGAAGTAAGATAAGTGCTCTTCCTTAACCAGAGAACATTTCTGGGAGTGGTCAAACACCTTTGACCATCAACTGTTATTACATATACACACCTAGCCTTTTGATGAAAAAGGAATGCTTTACACTCAGGTAGGCAATTTTAGTTGACACTTATATGCATTCTTTGTTTTAAACGAAATTAATGATACATGAATATGCAAGATGATGTCAGGTTACTATCATCAGATGCCCTCAACCCATTGCCAAAACCTGCTGTGAGTTCCATAGTGGGTATGTTGTTCAAAATTTCTCAATGTTCTACCTAAAAGATTTGATCTGGAGACTTCAAGAAGGACCCATGGGCCTAAGATCAAGGGATTATAAAGTTAGGAAACTGAATATTGATGAAGAATCTTTCAGAAACACACGTTTCATATTTCAAGTTTGTGTTCTGAAATTGCTTTCTACAAAAGTTTTAAAGAAGGAAACAGTCTTTATTTCACAAACATTCCCCACTTCAAAAGCATGTTCCTGCTACAAATAACATTTATTTCCTCAAAATAAAAATACCAGAGAACACTTCCTCAGTGTACCAATCAATTTTATCAAAGTACAAGCATGCTAAATTGCCTTTTCTTCTTTTCCTGCTCTTGAACTGGCTTTATCTCTCTGGAATCTCCTGCATAGTCACCATCTTCTCGTTAAGGAGCAACAACATAACCATTATTTCACTTTGTATACGGAGAAAGACGTGAGGAAAAATGACATCAGAAGAACATACTATGTGAGATGCAATAACAAAAAAATTAAAATTTGTGTCTTCCTCCCCAACTTTATTGTTTTATAGAATATATAAACATTCAAGAGGGACATTTCTGAAATAGCATCTGAGGTAGTTTATAAACTGAAGCCAGTAGGACAGTATTTCTCAGACTCTTTTAATGGATCTTCTGTACCGACAGAGGACAATTGTGCTTACTTAAAATGTGATCTATCAAATCAGAATCAAACCAAGGAAACCTGCTTTTTTAACAAGCTTTCTGTGTGATCATATTATTCATATGGAAACCATTACTCTAGGACTATGCTTTAAAATAGTCAAGAATCCTGTAATTATAGTCAAATAAAACACACCTGACTCTAAGAAAATCAATTAAAACTCTTATGACTAGTTAATGTATTATAAGGAAGAAAAGGGGGTAGTATAATGCTTAAAAAGAATTAAGTGGCAAAGGCTCTCTTTGTGATAGAGAGAAAGGAAGGCCGCCCTTTTACGGTTTCAGTGGCATCATAATACTGTATAGATTGTCTTCCCCAGTCTATATCCTGGAGATACAGGGAGAAAGAAAGTGATAGTCATGATAAATAGACCACCTGTGGTCATGATCCAGCAAAACACGACTGCCTACTAAAAGAGAAGCAAACCTCATATTAGCCAAATCAAGAACGTTTTATTTTTACCCAAAAAAAGATTCATAGTATGTTAATGGCAATTACCATTTAGCCAAAGCAGAAAAAACCAGGGTAAATGAAATTATGGTTCTCAATCTTTTGGTGTCCTGTATACATAATTTGAACCCTAGAATTTTTTGCCACCCACATAAAAGGAAATAAAATGCTTGGAAGGACCAAGAGCCATGTCTTGATGACCTAAAAGGCCCACAGTTACTATTCTCTTCTCTCACCTCACTGACTTTGGCATTCTGTACTCTGTGAGGAGATCTAATGGCTCAGTGTCCTTTCCAAGCTCCCTTTAGGGTCAGCTTGGCACCATGCATGCCTCTGACCACTATACCTTACTGTTCACTGGGCCACAGGATCTATTCAACAAAACAATACCTGATAGGCATCACTATAATACTATGTGTACTTAATGATGGCCAAAATACAATCTCATTTAAAAGTTCAAAAGGCCAGTCTCTAAGAATGAAGTATTGATAGATGCCACAAGGTTGGATAAACCTTGAAAACATATGCAAAATGAAAGAAACCAGAGACAAAAAGCTATATATTGTATGATTGCACTTATATGAAATGTTCAGACTAGGCAAATCAATAGAAACAGAGTAGAGTAGTAGTTCCCAGTAGAGGAGGAAATGGGAAACGACTGATAATGGACATGAGGTTTCTTTTAAGGGTGACAAAATTATTCTAAAATTAGATAGTTGTGAATATACTAAAAAAACCCCCACTAAATTGTGCACTTTAAAATGGTGAATTTTATGGTCTATGAATTATATCTCAATAAAGTTGTTTTTGAAAAATAATTTAAAAATTTTGAGAGGCTTTTGTGAAAATTTGGGATATCAATATGCTGAGATAGAGAAGTTAAAATTGAATTAAGCAATAATCAAGTGATAAAGTTGATAAAGTGCTGAAGTCATTTAGAGTTTCTTTAAATCTTACCATATACCAGATCTCTTTGATCATATCTAGCAGATACAATGGGTAATTAACACTTTTTTTAGACTTTATTTTCACATATAATACAAAATTTGAGTGCTTCGATGTTAAGCAAGATTAGGCTTTTATGAGACAAATTATAGTTTAGTCATGATTAAGGATAAATTGAACTAGTGAGAAGGGTACCAAACTATATCATTAGCATGCATTTCTTTTCAAGGTTGTTTCATAGGATATACCTTATTCTCATTAATTGTTAATTTAATCATGCTGATAAAGATTTTTAAAAAACAATCTGGAGAAAAAAATTTGCTTATCAATGTCTTACACAGTTATGGTTTAAACTAGATTACCTGAATTATAGTACTTGTTTGTTAGCATATGGTTGAGTCAGGATTTGAGGAGAGGGTAATAAATTCATTTCAAAGTGTGAATTGGTAAAACTGAGTCATGAGGGTATAGTATATTATTTAATGTACAGTGTTTATGATCTAGATTAATGCTTCTGGTTCTTAGCAGTTTTTGTCAGGTGCTCTTTTGAGAATATGAAAGAAGACATGGACCCTCTCTCTAAAAGGCACATATACAGATGTCAACTTTTTCTTGTGGAATTTTTAGGAGGATCACTCTGAAGTCCATCAATGGACTCTTCACCCCAAATGAGAACTCTACATCTATATGAAGAATAGTTTAGTCCACACTAACGCTTATTTTGGTCAATTTAAAATGTTGTCAACAGTTCTTTATTTGCAGAAATTCTAAAATTTTTAATGTACTCTCCCAATATGATGGACAATGGACATCCACCCTAGCACCAACTATATCAGTTCTAAGATTGGACTTAATTATCATGTCTCTTTGGGATATGACAATTACTTAGAGGAAGTGGGATTGTGTGGGATTATATTCAATCCCCACTTCCCAATGAAACAGGAAGCTTCCTTTAATATGTGGCCTCCGATGTTCTTTCTACTTATGCTTTAATGAGCAGCTCTATAAATAAACCTTCAAGGAGAATCTGAGACATTTTTCAAATATGAATCCTCTAACCCTCTAGAGCTTACCCAGCCCCAACAAACTGCATGGATCCAGAGAATTTGGGCAAGCCCTGAGCTTTGGTCTGAATTCTCCACAAAGAGGCCTCAATGTTTTTATTTTGTTGACCATAAGTGATATATTTAGTTATCCAGACGGGTAGTCAATCTGCCAGGGAAAATATCCTTAAGAAAATGAAGCAGGCAATTATGTTGGGCAGCCCCAGGAGTTGGTGTGGATGGGCCTTGTTTTAAAACAGATTCCTAACTCAGTCAAAAAGTCTTATGTCCGTGTGTTTTCCTGGGGAAAAACTTCTAAGGCGGCGATTTGAAAACTAACAGCCTTGATGAAGGGGTGTGTAACCATCTGGTTTGTTCACAAGCAAAGATGCTCTTTTTATCTAAATTATTTTCAGATTTTTATATGGAGGAGGAGTTGGCCATATTGAACACAATGTATTAACCCTCTCCTTAAACAATTCTATTCAAAATTCTCCTAATGAAGATATTAAGAATTTTTTAAGCAACCCTCACCTTCCCACCCCCTCCAGCCAGCCGCCCAAAACTGAGAATAAAAGTCTGGTGAAATCTAGTAGGCTGTGTCTAGGGTGGGGGAAAGCACTTATCAGTGGGGTTTTCCCTGTGACTCCCACCTCAGACTGAGCTTTTCGTTCAGATGGAAATAAGAGTTAAGATCTACAAAGGTGACTCTCAGTCTCTCTAGAACTAACTTATTCTATGTCAGAGCCAATTCTCTTTGTCCCGCCTCCCTCTCCTGAGGTAGGTTAAAGACACTTTTGGACAACAGGTCACATAACTTTTCATATTGCAGAGTTCAAGAGGGAACACAACAGCTCTGCTGCTACTTTTTTTGTTCTAATCACAGCTTACACTTCCCTCCTAGAATTTTGAATATTTAACATCCACTGAGAACAGCTTGCCTGTAGGTTTCTGTTGGGGACAAAAACGGGTGGTGGTGTTGGTGGTAGAAAGCTGAATTTATTTTTCTTGCTTTCTTTTTTTCCCCCTCCCTGGGACTCTTCTGTATACACTTGTTCTTATTTTGAACCAAATGGAAGGACAGGTTTCTTTTCATTTTCTGCTTGATTGGAAAAAGTTTCCATAGTCAGCTCCTGGCAGGAATGCCCAAATGTCTTGGTCAGGGCCCTCCAAAGTGACCAACATTTTCTCTAATGATCCACTATTACAGGCACCAGTATTTTCCCCTCTTTCATGTAAAGGACAAAAGTCAGAATAAAAAGACAAGATCCGGTTTGTTGTTGGAAAGGTGACTTCAGAGGAAAAACTAGAAGAGTTTAAAGCACTGAGAGTGAACTTCTTTATTCTTTGTTTGTGTTGGGCTGTATATGATAAACCTGTAGGGTAGTTACTTTTTAAGGGCCTTTTTTTTTTTTTTTTTTTTTTTTTTTTTTTAGTTTTCTTTTGGTTCAGATTGAATCTTGTTTGGTGGAACAGATAAATTAAATTCTGAGTCTTCTTTTTGAAAGAGAATAATAGTCATATAGTTTTAAAATGTTGTGACCTTGAGTTCTAAAGTCAAATGAAGAAAGAAAGAGAAAGCATATGCTATTTTTAAAATTCTGGAATTAATTGAAATAATGGTTTTATATAAACCCCTATTTTCCCAAATATAAGGTAAATTTTTTGTCTTTGAAATTATTTCCCAGGGAAAGGAAGTCACCTAATAAAGTCATCTTTTGCTGCTCTCTCAATGTCTGAATTTGGAACAAACTACTGTTAGGCGGAAATGCATTGGGGTGAAATGATCTTAGTTAATGTTTATTCTGGATGCTTATGGAGGCCATCAGCCAGAACTGATTAAAAAAAGAGGGAAGTAAACATTGATTTATTGATCATTCTTGAACTATTAGCTGTTAGATACAAGTATTAGATTTTTTTTTTAAGTAGGCCTTTAAGAGAACACCTAAAAATGCAATTCAGCAAGTGGCACATTACGGAGATCACAAATACATACCTACAGGAAATGAAAGTGCTATGCAAATGGGTGCTTGTGATTTGTATAACATTTCTAGTGACAGTATTGTACATGGACTCATGTTAGTTCTTGTTATGGGAGTGTAAAGTACAGCATAGGGAATATAGTCAATAATATTGTAATAACTATGTATGGTGTCAGATGAGTACTAGACTTATCCAGGAGATCACTTTGTAAGTTACATAAATGTCTAATCATTATGTTGTACAACTTAAACTAATATAATATTGTATGTCAACTATAATTGAAAAAAAAATTTTAATTTATATAAAAAACTGTTTTATGGTATTCATTTTGAAATCTCTAGTGAATTGTGTATTAAAAAAAGTATTAACTCTCAAACAACTTAGAAGCAATGATGATATGTCTGAAAAACTACTGGGTTAGTCACAAAATGATACTGGGAGGAATAACATTGTTTTATGAAGTGACATTGGACAAATACAGTATTTTAAAAATCAATATATTATTTTATAAATATGATTTAAAATACCTATACATAACTAAGTAATACACTAAATATTCTGAATAAACATTTGACTTATATGTCCACATCCCAAAAGTGTGTGCCTTCATGGCCAAAAGAGATTTTGTAGGATTGTCATATATTTAGGTATATATGGCAGATAAATAGATAATAGAGCTACAGATCCTTAGGAGATTATGTGGTCTAGGGAGGACTTCCCCATTTTACAGATGAAGTAACTAAATTATTAGCTCAAGGTCACAAAGTTAGATGGTGACAGAGGAGGGTCAGAAATGAGACTTGCCTTTTCTGTTATGACTTAGCACTTTCTCAGTGGGGTCTTTCCTTCAGAAAACTACCAACTCCTGGCAAACAGAGAAGAAAAAAAAATTAAAAATGGTTCCAAAGTCTCACTCTGAAGGAAAAACTTTTACCTATGAGAAGCTTCTGCTTTTCTGCTAGTTACACACAGAGGAAGCCCTTCATCTCAGCCAGGTACTATCAATTACTGACCATCCTTTGTGAGACTCAATCTCAGGACTAGAATTGGCTGTAGTGGGAAATTTATAAAACTTCCATGCCTGAGCAGAGCAGCTGCCTGCTCCAGTGGAGTACAAGAGTTACTCCCTTGGGAATTCCAGGTGTTATTAAATGTTCTTACCCTCCCCTACAAACCAAAGGGTAGTATTTCCTAAAGTCACTCGTGTAATGTTCTAGAACAAATAAAGGACCATCTCAAAACCAGAGCATTAGCTCCTTAGGTTATAATGTCTCTATAGCTTATCACTCACAGCACTTGCTAAAAGCATTATTAGCAATATGGGGAGGGTTGTTGGCTCAAATGAATATAAGAATCATCCCCAAAGGAAATCAGTCATTCCCTGAGGCCTCGACTGTGGTTGGATTCTGATCAGACTAACAATCCATATGGAAGTTTCAGAGTCCCACTCACACTGAGTGCTCTGATTTTTTCAGAGTGACTGAAGAGGTCAAAAGACTCCTCATTGAAAATTTTCTCCTGCAAATATTGTATTGCCACCACTTGAGGGTGCGAGGGTGGGAAGTGGTTCAGGGATTCAGGGTAAGGAACCCAAACTAGATGAATGGGAATAAGCCTGGTATCCTGGTAGTATGAGGACACGTATATATGAGGGTAAACGGGCGTGGGCTGAGTCATTGAGGAAGAGTAAATGCTGGAATTAGGAGAGAGTTTTGAGAGGTAGTGACCATTATTGTTGACCTCAGATAGAAGACATAACTTCACAGTCAGGTAGGGTTTCAATGATTATGGAGGTGGTCAAGTGGATGTTGTTTTCACTCAAAGTGCTCATTCTATAATTGGCTGGACTCTGAAAAGACAGTTTTATCTTCTCCCATACTTATTTTAGTATGTTCCTCTTACATAGACCACTTTTTTTCTGTTTGAACATATGTCTCTCTATTCTCTAATCATATAGTTCAGAGTGCCAGTTTCTATAAACGACTTCTCTTTCCTCAGTTCTGGTTACTTCAAAGCACTAGCTCTCATGAATGACAACCATTCTTGAAGTCAACATTTCTAAAACCTGTATATATTTGAAACTTGATCATCTTTTGTCAACAAAGAGAGGAGTTTTGAGGCAATAAAATTTGGAATATGGCATTTTGAGACAGTCACTCAAGTTGATACCTCTTCCTTTTCCTTTTCTATTTTGTCTCCTGTGCTCTTGACATTGACAAAAACAAATCACATACAATCAAACAAGCAACTAAATTACCCCCCCCCCAAAAAAAACATGAAAAGTTAAACTTAAGCAAAAACTATGTAAGTATTCATAGTGGTTGAATATATTTTCTAGTGTCTCTGGTACTGGGTCTATTTCAAGTGAAAAGGACTATCTGTTAATGTGTAGTGCACCTGCTGAGAATTTCAGACACCTGAATTCTTCTCTTTCTTTGACTCACTGAATTTCTAGGTAAGTTTCCAAACTTATCCTTCTCCACCTTTTATATTTAAAAACACTGTTAAATTGTTATTCTTTTTCTATCACTGAGTGAGAAATGTGGCAATAGTAACTATAAAATACTTTCCTAATGTGTCCTCAGTGGGTGGGTGGGACAAATACAATAAAAACTGGTGGGAAGTCTCAATAACATTGCTAAGAGCATTGGATTTGCATATGTCCTAGAATTAGCATCTATAGTGAAGAGCATGGTGTGGAGGTCAGGTGGTTTCTGTTCTGTTTATTTGCTTCCTTTGCATCTGCTAGCTAGTTTGAATGTAAGCTACCATGTTCTCTGGATGTCTTTAGGCTTTTTATATTTATAGGATTGCCAAGAAGTTCAAAGCAAACATTATGGAACATGGACTGGAATTAGGTGGGGAAGTAGGCTGAGGGATCCAGCCAGGTCACTTGGTGGTTACTTCACGAGATACGGAGTCCTTGATTCTCAAGGATCAGAAATCAAATATAAGGTGACTGAATAACAGGTCAGAGATATAGAACTAAAGTATCTTTGAGTTAATGGTTTCTTAGATCTTTCCTGTGCTAAACTTAAAAGTAGCATCAGATATCTCCAAGAAGACATGTACAGAAATATTTAAAACAATAGCAAGTTTTTTCAGCATAGCCTCAAACTGGAAATAAACCAAATTTTCCTCAGCAGCTGAATCGATAAACAAATGATGATACATCCATGCAATAGAAATTTATAGCAGCAATATAAAGGAATGAACTGCTTTCCTTAAACAAAGCAAATTAGAGACCTTTACAAATAGAACTTTTGCATTCACTTTTTATTGTTCATAACAAATTACCACAAACATAACAGCTTAAAATAATATTCATTTATAACTCACACTTCTGTAGATCAGAAGTCCAAGCATGGGCATGACTGGCTTCTGGCTTCTCTGTTCAGGTTCTTAGGAGGCTAAAATCAAGGCGCTGCCAAGGCAGTCGTTTTCTGGAGGCCCTTGAGAAGAATTTGTTTCTGAGCTCATTCAGATTTTAGCTGAATCCTGTTCCTTGCAATTATAGGACTGGCATCCCTGTTTACTTGCTGACTGTCTGTCAGAGGTTATTCTGTTTCTAAAGGTGTCCGTTTCATGCTTTAAATCTCTTTCTTAATGGGTTTATCTGATTAGTTCAAACCTACTAAGGATAATCTCCCTAAATGAAGATCAACTGATTTATGACCTCATATTGGCAAATTTTTTCCACAGTAGCACATAGATTACTGTTTGATTAGATACTTGGAAGAAGACACATGTGGTGCCAGGGACTAAGGATCTTGAGGGTTAGCTTAGAGTTTTATCATAACTTTTGTTTTCTCTCTCAAGACATAGAGCATATAAAGAAAACTGCTATAGAGGAATAGACCTGATCCACTGAGTCCAGTACCCTCACTTTAACTATGGCACCACAAGGTAGCTTTGAAAAGGTTTGATTGTTCATGTGGTCTCACCTTTGGTGAAGGAGAAAAACTTTTGCCAGGAATAGTACACATGTATATTTGACTAGGGAATAAAAAGGACCATAATATTAAAAAATAATAATTTTTAAAATAATGTCCAAATGTCCTCCAGTGAGCATGTATTATTCTTACAATCAAATATGGAATATTACTTTTTAAAGTAAAGTAGGTAATATCACAGTTTTTTGTAGTTACCCTTCATGGATTTATCAGCCTTGATTTTATCTAAGCTATTGGTAAGACCCTTTTTTAAATGAAGGTGATTCAGAAAAAAATGTTTATAAGCTGCATTTAATAATTAAAAACAACTATATAAAATGGATAATTGCATTGGCTTATACCTATTACACTAAATACAAGAATGTTAATGAGAAAATTCATCTTCCTTTTCTTCACTGAATTGTTAATAATTGCATACTTTTGGAAAATAGAAACATAGAGCTGTTTCATCATTCAATCATCATTTGTAAAGCACTTTAGAATTTCTAAAATTCATGAATATGTACTACCCTACTGCACTGAACAATCTCACTTTACCTTTGAGACTCACAAATGATGTTACCTGCCCCAAATTACAAAGTGAATTAGAGACATATATGGGATTAGAATTAATTCTGTGCTGTGACATGGTCCTCCCTCTCCATCTATTCTTAGGATAGAGGACAAGAGTAAGTAGACCTAGCATATGTTTATGCTAAGTTAAGAAACCCAGGTTAAGACTTCAGAATCCACACACTCTTAATTTGGAAACCCAGCCTTAAGAGGGCTGTATGTGAGATAAATGAAAAATATTTATTTCTCTCCTATTTATTTTCATATAGAAGATCCTCTATGAAAAAGGTGCTAGAAAAGAGCTACTTATGGTGTTCAATGAATGATTGTTTTCAAATATGTATATGTCAATACTGGTAAAGAATCACAAACTTTTCTTTTTTGTCTTTAGAAGTAACTCATTCTTTAATTCTGGGTTCAGAAGTCAGTGTATCCTGCTGCCATTTTATCCCAATAATACATCCCCAGCCAAACTAACCACATCTACTTTGTCTATTTTGGCCATGATGTCAAGATCCTTAAAATTGTATGTCTTGGTTTGGGACTGTGCCTGGTGGTGAAATCCTATACAGTTTTATTTCTTTTGTTTGCAGTTTGTTTATAGTCTTTTTAGGAGAGGTGCTAGGGCTGACTAGGGGAAGTTACATCAGATCCATGGTTTTCTTGATTAGATCATTATAGGTTCCAAAATAAACTGCCTCTTATGAAGTATAGCTAAATATTGGCAGAGAATAGGTACTCATTCTTCCCTCAATCCCTTGAAAAAAGGACTGAAATCTTCAGCAACTTTTATTGCCAGAGGGCACACATGGTAGAAATTAAGTTAAACCATCCTTTAATTTATATAAATAATCAAGAAATGGCAAGTGACATTGTTCATAGACCAATTTTAATCTATTAACAGAGGTAAACTTTGTAAAACAAAAGTACATCTGCTTTATGGATGCTGTCAGCATCTTTCTGATTTCAAACTCATGCAGGATTTTACTCCCTGGATTGAAGACAAGCATGATCAAAAGTGGTTGGTTTGGAAGGCTTAGGAGAATCAAACAGGTAATGAAGTTTTCCTGAAAAAAACATCTCAATTCACCACAGTTAAGTTCAAGAAAATGGAAATTACTTTAACTTGCAATAGTTTATTAAATTAACTCTCCAATTATAGATGTCTCTTCAATGTGATAATTAAAGCTAATGATTAATTCATGACACTGATAGAAGAATGATGGTCCTTGTTTTGCTTTTGAATAAAGTTACAGATATGTGCAATGGTACTTGTGTATGACCATTCTTAGGAGGATTTCTAGACAAAGTGCTCACTATATTTGACAAATGAAGTGACATCTGACCTTGATTCTCTGTCAAAATCTCAAGGTAACTTACCTTTTTAAAAGTCTGGAACTAGAATACTGATGGAAAATCCAAAGCAATAAATATATTTCTTGGGTAAGCCCTAAGCCTAGCAACATAATTTTTTGGTACCCAATCTTTAATATCTAATTCAAGTCCATTCTCTAAAGTAAGCCTCTTTCAGAATAATTAGTTATTAACTAATAAGTACTATATTATTATTATGATTGCTTTTATTAACTAATAGAAATGGAGAATTTGCCTTATATGGACTTATTTAATCTAACTGAAAATTGTCTTATTGACTTCTAGTCAAGATGGTGGGGTAGGCAGAAGTTATGTTCACCTCTCATGACCACATCAAAATTACAAATACACTACACAACAAACATTATTGGGTGTCACCTGAGGTCTGGCTAAACAGAAGTCTTACAAATGGGACATTTAGAGGAGGCCACCTCGAGACTGATAGGAGGGACAAAGACGCAAGATGAGTTAATCTCCCAACTACATGTGGCAGTTGAAAACTGGGAAGGATACCTTGGCTGCAGAGGTCACCCTAGAAGAGTGAGGGGTCCTAGCCCCACACTGAGCTCCCCATCCAGGAAAAGTAGCCCTCACAACAACTAGCTGTGAAAACCAGTGGGGATTATGGCTGAGTGAGATGAAGGGCTGTGGGAGTTGCAGACATTTCTTTTAAAGGGCCCCAGCATGGATCTACTCAGTGATGGACTTGCTCTGAGCTCCAGTGCTGGGGTAGTTGCTCAAGGAGTTTCAGGGTGAGGGCTGTTGGGGTGATTTTCTCTCAGACAGAAGTGTTGGCAGAGTCAACTCACCGTTCCTTTGCTGAGCCCTCTCATCTCCTGGCATGCAGACACAGGTGGCCACCATGTCTGATATCCATCATTCTAGCTAACACTGGTTGCTCCACCCTGGTGATTCCTTGAGAGCCCACCCATTCTAACTTGCAGTCCCATCCAAGCCACCTCCATTGTTTTTTTTTTTTTTCTATGCAAATGGCTTTTCTTGGCTTATGCCAAGAAAAGTTTCTCAAAACCCAGATAAGAAGAATCTGGCTTTGGCATGCCCTGTACCTCTTGTTGAACAGCCCTAAGCACTAGCAGCAACTAGCCTTGGTTCCTGGCTTGGCCTCTTGACGTTCCTCTAAGCCCAGCATAGGTGGTGGCCATTTGTAGATTGCCTGGTGATTCTTTCCAGGTGGCTCTGTGCAATGCACAGGCTATGGCTGAACTTGACCTGCTGCCAGTCCCCTCCCAGGAGGCTTTTGGGCTGGCACGCCTGATAGTCTGTTTGGACCTAGAGCTGGAGCACCACCCAGGGCTGCCTCTGAAGAGGACACGCCCAAAGGGCAGACTAGGTAAGCACCAGAGCCCTACCAAAGGGAATCCTGCTCCATAGGGTCAGCCCTTTACTTGCCAATCTTTGCAACCAATCAGCCCATGGGTCAATCCTTTCCACTGACATGCAAACAACAATCAGGGCTCAACTACAACAGGAGGACACACACAACCCACATAAAGGACACGTGTTAGCACCCAGCTCAGGTAACAAGGAAAGACTGCAACAATAGGCCCCACAGGACACCTACTATATAAGGCCACTCTACTAAGACTGTGAGACTTAGGAGCCCTACCTAATACATAGTAACAAACATAGGGAGGCAGCCAAAATGGGGTGACAAAGAAAAAGAACTAAACAAAATGGAGACAAGCAATCTACAAGATTTAGAGTTCAATAATAAAATTTCTCAATGAACTTAGGGGAAAAGTAGATGAACTCAGCGAGAACTTTAATAAAGAGATAGGAAACATAAAAAATGAATATGGAAAACATAAAAAGAACCAGTCAGAAATGAAGACTATAATAACTGAAATAAAGAATACATTAGAGGGAATCAACAGATTAGATGAAGTAGAGGGTCAAATCAGTGATTTAGAAGATAAGGTAGCAGAAAAGACTCAATCAGAATTGCAACAAGAAAAAAGAATCCAAAAAATGAGGATAATTTAAGGGGCCTCTGGGACAACAGCAAGCATAACAACATTAGCATCATAGGGGTACCAGAAAGTGAGGAGAGAGAGAGCAAGAAATTGAAAATCTATTTGAAGAAATAATGATGGTAAACTTCCCTAACCTGGTGAAGGAAATAGACATACAAGCCCAGGGAGTGCAGAGAGTCCCAAACAAGATAGCTCAAAGAGGCCCACACCAAGACATATCATAATTAAAATGGCAAAGGTTAAACACAGAGAGAAAAATCTCAAAGGCAGCAAGAGAAAAGCAGTTAGTTACCTACAAAGGCGCTCTCATTAGAATGTCAGCTGATTTCCTCAACAGAAACTTTGCATGTCAGAAGGGATTGGCATGAAATATTCAAAGCAATAAAAAGCCAGGACCTACAACTAAGATTACTCTACCCAGCAAAGCTATAATTTAGAATCAGAGGGCAGATAAAGTGCTCTCCAGACAAGAAAAAGCTAAAGGAGTTCATTGCCACCAAACCAGCATTGAAATGTTGGAGGGAGTTCTCTAAGAAGAAGAAAAAAAATATGTCAAAAATATGAATAATAAAATGGCAATAACTACATATCAACAATTATTTAAACTGAAAAAGTAATACATGCTCCAATCAAAAGATAAATTTGCTGAATTGATAAGAAAATAACACCCTTACATATGCACCTACGAGAGACTTGCTTTAGATCAAAAGACACACATAGACTGAAAGGAAGGGGATGGAAAAGATATTTCATAAAAATGGAAATAAAAAAAAAATCTAGGATAGCAATACTAATGCCAGACAAAATAGACTTTTAAACAAAGGCAATAATAAGAGACAAAGAAGGACCCAGTGATCTTGTTTTTCGGTATTTATCCAAAGAAACCTGAAATACTAATTTGAAGGGACATGTGCATCCATATGTTCATTGCAGCATTATTTACAATAGCTGAGATATAGACAACCTGGATGTTCATCAATGGATGAATGGATAGAAAAGAGGTGGTGCATGTATACAATGGACTCAGCCTTAAAAAAAAAGAATGAAATCTTGCCTTTTGCAATAACATGGATGGACCAAGAGGGTATTGTTATGAATGGAGTAAGTCAGACAGAGAAAGAAAAATGCCATAGGATTTCATTTACCTGTGGAATCTAAGGAACAAAAGAAACAAAACAGAAAAAAACTTATAGATACAGAGAACATTTGAGGGTTACCAGATGGGAGGGGAGCATATAAAAGAAGGGAAGGGATTAAGAAGTACAAACTGATACTAACAATATAGCCAGGTGGATGTAAAGTATAGCATGAGGAATATAGTCAATAATATTGTAATAACTAGATATGTTGTCAGATGGGTATGAGATTTATTGGAATGATCACTTCGTAAATTATATAAATGTCTGGTCACTATGTTGTACACCTGAAACTACTATAAGATTATATGCCAACTGCAATTGAAAAATAAAAAAATATTTTTAAAAATTGTCTTATTTAATCTTTATACCAATTCTACGATATAGATACTATCACTATCTTATTTTAAAGATTAAACAACTAAGGCTCTGAAAGTTTGAGCATCTTGACCAAGGACACACAGTTTAAAAGAGGATGTTTTAGAATTTGAATTTACCTGTCTATGACTTCAAAGCTGGAATGTTTTCACTTGCTATATTAGTTTAACCTCTTTTTAAGTATAGACTTTTTTGATAAAATCTCTTATTAAAAATAACTTATTTCTTGCTTATGATGAACTTAATACTGCGCAGGTCATGGCTGTGCAGGAAGCAGGGAACTCATTTCTAGATTCAATGAAACCAAATTGAGTATACTGATGTGTAAATAATTCTAACACAATTAGATACAATATAAAGAGAATATATTAGAGTCCTTTATGAGTTTTTAAATTTTATTATCAATAAAAGAGTTCTTAGAGAAATCCATGTTGATAATTTGCTGAATGGATTTCGTATTCAGTCTGAATTAAAATTATTCTTATTTTTAAAAAATGACATTTCTTGAATGATTACTTTTGTTGGTTTCTAGCAGAAAACAGATGGCATACCCAAATTAGGATGATTCTAAGAGAGTTTATTTACAAAAAAACTTTATAAAGGTGTGTATTGGGGGTGGAGGGTGGGAGTAGAGTGTAGGGGAACCACAAGAAGTAGTGCAGCAACCTGAGGCTAGTAGCAGTGAATGAAGTGTTACTGCACCTAGATCTGAAAGGATGACAGGAGGGAGCAGTTACTAAACAAACAAACAAAAAAATGTTGTGTGGAGAAGGTCATCTGGAGAGGTACATTGATCCGGGATGGAGAGATAGCTAATCTAAGGCCACCTCACAGAAAGCAAGCCAGGGGGATACACATCTTGATCTCACTCTCTTCCCACCTCTGATCTTCTGCCAAGGCTTTCATTAACCAAACCCAAGGAGAAGCCAGCAGTCACAGGAGTCCTGATGTGGTCCTCATAGATCAGCCTAGCAATGCACAGAGCAAAGCAGAGAAGAATGGAGAGAGGATCTACAGGGACAAACAAAAATTCTCTAGCATAATGACACATATAAAAATGCACTGACAGTAATTTTAGATGGTTGGCTATTTCTATGAATAAAGATGTAACTTAGATACACAGCTTTTGTTAGGATGTGAGGAAAGCAACAGCCACTTTGGCTTTCTTGGAGCTATCTCTGGCTAGGGCATGTCATCAAGCCTGGTTTTGGGCAACTGTGTCTATTACTGCCAATGGAAAAGCTGGGCTCTTAGGGCATGTCTCAGGCAAGTGTCACAACACTCAGTCACCTTTCAGAATTAGGGTTCCTTCTTACTCTGAAAAATGCAGCTTTCTTGAAAGGTTACGAGGGAAACACCTAGTTATTCAGAATTACCAGAGAAAAAACAGGTATCTGCCCATTTAGGCAGCTGCTGAAATAGTTTGATATAAAAGATTGCTTAGTACATTTCAAAACAAAACAAGGAATAAAACTAAAAGAAACAGAAGAATAAATATTAAGCTGTGAACATTGAAAGATTCTAGAAAGGTTCTGGATGGGAAGACAGGCCATACTAGGGTTGTAGGGGGAGCAGAATAAAAAATAAATAAAAGAAATGAAACTTGTTAGCACTCAGCTGGATTATATATCCAGATTTTAGTTTATAATAGAAGATATTGGCATGCCATCTATTTACAATATTCACATATTTACAATCTTTTTCTGCCACCAGAGAGCCAAAAACATTTCTTCAAATATAAATTAATTTCATTTTAATTTCTTACAAATACACAATGTTTGAATTTGAATTGTTTCCTCTTATAGCTCCTTCCTCTTTGAAAAATGAGCATTATGCCTTTGCTAAGTAATACTCTGAACTCTTATGCAAGTGCCATTCTCAGCATATTTGCTGTCCCAGAGAATCTTTTATTCCACGTTTACCTTTTCTCTAAAAGTTCACTACCACTTCCTTTAGAGTTATAATATATCCACCCACTCCTTTTTTTTTTTTTTAAATCTTTAGCCAAGTAGATCTAAAAATCTTCTTTATAAAATATTCCAAAAGCAGGTTTTACAGAATCTGCTCCTTCATCTGCTAATTTCTTCAGGAGAGGTTAATTGTGCCCAGAAGTTCCACTGTTAAGTAGAAAAACATTTTTGTTAAGCCTAATTCTCAGACTATGGACGGGAACTTGAAGGTGAGGCACTGTAGTGACTCACCCTAACTATCTTGAGTGCATTGTGCAGCTAGGACCTCAAGCTGGATTCTCAGTTCAGTGTATTTTATTATTATCCATATTTTTCTAAGCATAGTTTTTTCACTTAAAATGTGTAATCGATGACAACCTAGTTATAGGTTTTGTTTTTTTGTTTGTTTGTTTGGTAGGTTGGTTGGTTTTTGGCCAAATTCATTCTTCATGCTTTCTATGTGGTTCTTTCGATCTCACTTGGAAATTCTTCATTCTCAAAAGCTTTCCAAATTCTATGTAATTTAAGTACTACTTTCTTAATGAAGTCTGCCCTCTCATTTTAGGCCAAGGAGATTGTTCTTCATTCTGAATGCTTGCAGTGGTTAGCTATACCATTCCCTTTCACTTAATCAGATATAGCACTGAATTGGGACTTTATCATCTTTCTAAAGTTTGTTAATTTGTTTTAGAATTTGTTAATGTATATGTATTTGTCTCTCAACTTGTGTATAAGCTCCATTTGAGAATATGTGTTATACTTCTTTATATCTCTTACTATCCACCAGTATATTCCAATGCTGAGAAAATATTGGCCAAATAAATTAATAAAGTATGGTGGAAAGATGAGTGAGGAATATGTTGACATGGCAGATAGAATACATGAGTCATCACCCCAAACTTCACTAAAATGACAGTAAAGAAATGACAAAGGTTTAAATCCATTCAACAGAGAAAAGAGATGTGAAGTGCAAGAGTTGTCATCAAAGTTTAAACATTATGACTTAATAAAGGGGGTGAGCAAAAGTAAATGCCTACAGTAAGGAGGTAAAAGGAAACAAGCGGATTTGTGCTGACAAATTTGAGAAAAATTCAGGAATCACAGGCAAGCTACTCTGAAGGTGCAAATGTGGACAGGATTGAAAATTGGGGGTCTATTAAAGAAGCATTAGATTCAGAAATTTTAGAAAAAAAATACTCAGAAAAATGAAAAATTGCACTGTAAAATATGCAAAGAATAAGGAAAATTGTTTGCAGATTGAAAATATGAGAGCAGAACTACAAACATGCAAATAGGATTGGAGGATAAAGTTGAAGAAACCTCCCAGATAAAGAAGTGAAGAAAATAAAAGGTAAAAAATAAAACTATTAGAGGTTCTTTGACCAAAATAATTTCACAAAGGAGAATGGAGAAAATAAAGAGGAAGGAATTATCAAAGAAATATTACAAATAACTTTCCAGAACTGAAGAATATGAATCTCTGGATTGAAAGGGTCTACCAAGTACCTAGAATAATGAATGTAAAAAAAAAAATACCAAACCAAGTCACATCATTGTGACATTTCTGAACTTCAACGTTAAAGGAAAAAAATCTAGAATTTCTAGTGAAGGCAAACAAACAAACAAAAATTACCCACAAAACAAACAAACAAACAAAACAAGAAACCACAAATGATTAGGAATTAAATAACATCAGCTTTCTCAACACAACATTGAAGACTAGAAACCAATGGAGCAAACTTTTAAATTTCTGCATAAAAATTATTTCCAGGCTAGATTTCTTCACCTGGTTAAACTACCAACAAAGTACATAGATAGAATAAAGACGTTGTAGACATGCATGTGTCATTTATCTCTCATGTAACCTTTCTGAGCAACTTACTGGAAGATGTGTTCCATCAAAATGAGAGAATAAAACCAAGAAGAGAAAGATGTGGAACTCAGAAAAATGGAACTCAACACGGAAAAAAAATAAAAAGAATTTCCAGAATGATGGTGATGGAAAGTCCCAGGATGATGATTATATAGTAGACCTAGTGAGCAAATGGTCCTGATTGGAGCAAGAGAGGAGAGAGCTTCAGGGGGTTAGATCCTTGAGGGAGAAGAGGAAAACATTATGGGTTATACATGTTCGATTATACTGAGAGGAGTTTTATAACTGTCAGAGAGTTGGACATTAATTAGTGATAAGTACATAGAGAACAAAGATAATGACAATTACTCTAAGAAAAATAAAAATTTCATAGGAAAGAAAATGCAATTAGAGTGCATTACATGTCTTATGCATGAGTGACATTTATACTATAATAATAATGTAAACATTAAAGATAGATTTAATGAAAAATTCAATATTGGCAAGATGGGAAACACATGTGTGTATGCTTGGTAAAGGTTTTATATAAGAAAGTTAAATTCTATCTTCTTCAATAAGAAACCAATAGAACACCTATAAAGGAGAAACACTAAGAAATAACAATATAAGTATTATTCAGAAATATGAAGTAAGAAGCAGAAGAAATAGTTGAAAGAGTGGAAAGTAGTTGCCTTTGGGCAGAGATGAGGCAGATGACTGCTATTTTTTATTATGAGACTTTTGGTACCATTTGACCTTAAAATGACCCGGTACACATACACATATTTTTGATAAGATAGAATTTTAATTTTTAATAAAAAATGTAAAAGAAAAAATAAAAAGAATAGTAGTATAGGTCATGTACATACATAGAAGTATGCAATGTAGTAAGAAAGAGGCCAGAGGGCTGTTGTGGTAGATGACTGAAGACAAGGGATGAATTTCCCTTCCTCCCAGTGTGTTTTGACAAATTCAAATTCATGGGTGTGTGCCAATTAATCTGGGTCAGTCTCCAGTGAGAACTGTGGCATAGGAGAGGGTAGAATAGGAAAGTCTGAATGGAAGGAGGAGGTTCTTACTGAAAGGCTTACTCAGACTTTAGCAGTAGGTAGGACTGTGGGTAAGTGGCATCTCCGAGAACGTGACGGTAGTGCCGAATGTTGCTATATAAATCAGATTTCATGTGATAGTTTTTGGCAAAAATATACATGATGATGAAAATAGTCTAACTGTTGCAAACTACAGGGTAAAAATCAGCCTCCTGATCATTATTTTGGAGAATCTCTAAGTTCTCAGAAAGACCCCTGAACACAATTAGTAGCTACAACATTTATCATCTTATTGATATTGCTTTACTGCCTTTCAAACTATTAAAATTCTATATTAATTTTACTCAAGCTGAAAAACTTTATCAGAGTGTCTCACGAGGGTTCTGGTCCATTATGAATGGCACATCTAGTAGAATCTTGTTCATTTTTCATTTTTAAACTTATCTCACATTTTTTAAAAGTAGATTTTTTTCTCTTAGGTAATTCTGGGATATGATCAGTTAGTGTATATGTATATACGTATATACACAAATATATGTTATATTATATATTATATATACAGAGAGAGACAGAGAAACAAAGAGAGTAAATTGGCTATTAATTTTATTTGTATGATATTGTTGACCTACCTTCTAAAAATATAAGCTAGTCCTTTAAAGAAAATATCTTATGGCCAGTTATACAGGGCTTGTTGGTATGGGATTCTTAATGAAGCATTGTAACTTGGGTAATAAACTAGAGTCAGAGACTCTGAGTTTTATTCTATTATTAAGTTATTAAAAATCTGGAGAAGTCTCTTGTGCTTTCTATGCTTAATTTTTCATTAAAGATGAAGTTGATAATATTTAGCCCTGTTAATGTCACATGCTGATTGTAAAAGATCAATGATAAACATGAAAATACTTTGAGATCATGGGAGAAAAATTACAATTAAATTGAATAAAATATTATAGTGTTATGTACAAATTCTTAAAAGATTCCAGTCTTCTTTCTCTCTCCTTTTTCTTGCACATTTAATTAAATTTGGGAAAAAAAGATAAATACATATTTATTGCTCACCTACTATGTTCCAGGCTTTTGTGTTCAATTTATTATGTTTATTACAATTGAACATATAACCAAAACATCTTTTGCATAGTAAAAACAGTATTTCTTTGAGTAAGAGGTTATTAGTAAAATAATATTTCTAGTAGTTAAATCCCGTTTTGACTATTCTAAATATCTTTAATTGCAAAGTAGAATAGATGCCAGAAAAAAAGTATGGTTGGCATGGTGGATATAAAATTTCCTGATTTATTATTAACCTTTTAAAATAGGAATCATTTTCCTTTTAGAACGGAAATTTGTGCTAGAGAAGACAAGAAATATCTTCTGTTATATCTGATTGATCCGGCCTTGTTCAAAAGCCACACACAGCAGTTCTAATGGGAAAGGATGTGAAATCTAACGTGTGGCTGGTCTGCTGAGCATCTGCTTCTTGATAGTGTTAGTGGTCACAAACTTATTGATTTCCATCAGAGGAAGTGAGTTAACAGGCTTCAAGATGCTCTCTTTCTATCGTTAAAGCTCTTTCACTATCACTCTTGCATGAATTCCCAGAGCAGAGCTTAATAAGGTCATGTGCTTTGTTATTGGAGTTATTTTGAATGCACGCTGGAATTTAACTGACATTAAAAATGCCCAATTTAACAAGATTGTGTTTGAATGCCCCAAAGATTAATTTTGTTGGCGAACATAAGATAAATTAACTCATGTTTGATATTCCATTTCCTTTAGAGAGTCCTATAATTGGCACCCAAATAGCTTGCAAGAGTGAATGAAGCTACCAATATACAAGTAATTTGTCCCAGGAATCCTAATCTCTAGAGTTCCAAAACACTAATGACAACATCAGACAGATGTAGGCTTGCTTGATGTCTGGTCTGAATGAATATTCCTTCAAAAGGAACCACACGAGTCAGACAGCCCTTCTCTGCAAGTAGTTATCAAAAGGGTAGATGTTAACTTCTCAGAAGAATTAGCATGTTAGAACAGAAATGGAGCCTTAGAGCTTGACATAGGGGGAGGAAACCCAGAGACCAGCAGTGGGTCATGCGAGGGTACACATTGCTGGTTAATGGTGGAGCCTGAGTCTCCAGAATTCTCCCAGTCTACTGACTTTTTGACTACACCAAAAAGATGATCTTATTAGTAGATATGTATTTTTCCCCAAGAAAGAACATTAAAAGGTATTTTCTAAGTTCTCATAGTAGTGGAAACTAATTAGGGAAAGAAAGAATTCCCAAAGGTTTAGCTTAATGATTTTTCCATTTGTCAATTTGTTGACCTTTAGATTTTAAAATATTTTTCAGTGAAAGGAATAACTAATAACTTTCCAGCCCTCTTAGTGGCGGTCCAGAAGCCATGTTTCTACTATAAGACTCTGCCCCTATATCCCTCTATTGATTCAATCAGAAAGAGAGAGTTTACCCATATTTAGCCAATGTGATTGTCTTCTGGGAGTTTGCAACAGAGCTTATGGTCTGCTTTTGCTGATTGAGAGATAGTCTTCTGTAATTTGTGTATGGAGAAGCAAAGAAAGTGCTTTAGTGGAGAGATAAGATGCAGGAGAAATCTCAGAGAAAGGCAGAGATGATAAATTATGGAGAGGGAGGAGAGGGAAAAGAGAAGATGGGAAGGAGGGATGGAAGGAGAGGGAGATTGGAAGGAGGGAGGGGGAAGGAGAGAGAGAGAGAGAAGAGAAGAGAAGAGAAGAGAAGAGAAGAGAAGAGAAGAGAAGAGAAGAGAAGAGAAGAGAAGAGAAAGGAAATATCATTGCCTTAGTTTCTGAGAATTTTCTTGTATCTGGTCCTTATAAGACTTTTTCCCCCTACTCTTAAAATCCATGAGATAACCTTTTAATAACCCCTTTTAAAAATTAAGCTGGTTCAAATAGACTTCTATTATTTGCAACCAATGAGACATATGTAAAACAAAAACTGTTTTAAGATATTTGTTCCTATTAGACAGCTCAAGGTTATAGTTTTTGAGTGCCAGAATTTTAATGGAATTCCACCGGGAGGATTTGGTCAACATTTTGGCTTCTAATAAATGACTGCAGCTTTTCTTGGTGAAATAACATCAGATTCACAGTCTAGCTCACAGGCTGGAATTTTAATGGCTGGAATCATTAACATTCAGCTTCTCTGTGGTGATCTCAGGAAAAAATATGATTAGAATATAATCTTTTCACTCTAAGAAAGATTAGTTAGCCTGAGTCTTCATGATCCTATTCAAATCATGCTAAACCAAAATACTATTTTATAATTTCTTTGTAGTTTAGTTATAGAGGTAGTGTTCACTTTTGTAATAATGGTGTCATTTCCAGTTTTTGTGATAGCCAAGATATTCAAAGATTCATTTAGGTATGATAGGTGGACCAATATTGAGATTGGAGCTCAATATTGACATTTATGTTAGAGGGATTTCAGAAATTGGTATTTTTGAGGTGTCGTAGGGAAAGTAAAGTGACCATTCAAAATGGAAGCAAAGCATTTGTGATAGTGTGGGCTGTGAAAAAATATTTGTGGGTAGATATTTCCTTGTTATATGAGGCTATTCTCATTATATTTTCCAAGTTGGTTTCCAAGATTTCCATCAGAAAATAGAGCTGTCTATTCTAAGTCAGGTAAACTATGTCCTGTCCACAGGGGCAAAATGAAGGTTGTTGGTTTGTAGCATTCCAGACTTAAAATATCAGTGTGTGGAGAGAAGCTTGTGGAAGGAAGCTAGCATTCCTCTGGGTTTCAAGAGTCAATACCATTAAAAATGAAGAGGTGATAGAACACATAGTTTCTCTCTCTTGCCTTATTAGGCAGGACTGGCCTAATAAGTGGAATTTCAAGTGACCTACTGGAAAGGTCCTGCAAGATTTTTAACAAATCTTTAGTAAAGTTTTGAGCAGGCTAGAAAGCCTAATATTTAGGTAAAACATGAACTTGTCAGTATGATGTATTTGGGAGAAACCCAGGAAGGCTCACTTATCCTGAATTATCTTCCCCACCAGCAATATACCTGTAGTTCCATAATTAGAGACTCAGTTTTGGCTTAAAGAATTGCCCCATTAACATATAAATAACTATGAAATTAGCGACTCTCAAAAGATGTCACTCACAGACTATGAATCGAAATCCGAGGCTCTTTCAAACCACATGATTCATCCTTAAAATTCTAGTATAGTCCCTATCCTCTTCCCCCTATCATATCTTTCAGATATGTGGAAGTTGGGGACAATGAAAACTACTGATCTAATCCTTGGTGTGACTTTCTAGAATTGCTTTCTTTAGTTATAACTAAATAAGCTTAGAATATTAAAGACTAAACATTTGAATGGGGAAAGAAGGTAGAAGATAAAATTTTGATACTGGGAAGAGCAATTTTGAAGGAATAGTTTTGAAGATGATCCATGGTGGGCAGGCATGGGTGGGTACGAAAGGAGAGTTCCTGAGCTGTCAGTTTTGAGGACTCCAGGATACAGACGTGAGGATTCAGTTTTCTCCTTAGACGTAGGAGGGTGGGAGAGGCTTAAAAAGAGGAGAGTAGAAAGATCTGATGATAAGTTAAGGGTACTTGACAATTTTGCTTGGGTTTTTTCCTGCTTCTAGGTGGATGGAAAGGACAATCTATTAGAGTGCTGACATAGATTTGTTCTGCTCTGGAAAACTATTTTCCTTTCTGGATACTAAAGGGCATGCTGATCTCTAGAGGGAGCAAGCTGGACACTTTTAGATAAATGGTTTTGATATTTGCATATTATGTTCACTTATGTAAACCAAATTGCATTTCTCAGTATTTTCTTCCTGAATCTAGCCACACTGTTGCTGGACCTGAGTGTGGGGAACCTTGGATTTGCTTGTACAATGAATTTGAGAAGCTCCCATGATGCAGAGTTCTTGGCAGACTGGTGATACCTAACGTGTGTCCTACCTTAGACACACATATTTTCTGGAGCAAGACTTCAAAGAAGCTTTAGAAGACAAAGAGTTTGAGAGAATCCACAGGGTCAATGAACAAACAAATGTTTTAACAGTCAGTTAATGGCTATTAAACTAATAGAAACCAACAATCAGTTCTCTATAGTGGTTCATAATTCTAGCAGATCATCAGAACTGACTATGAAGATTTAAAAATATAAAAGTATAAACTATATAGATGTCTAAGCAATATACTGTACACTCAAAACTAATTTAAATAAATAAACTTTAAGAAGTAAAAAATAAAAATAAAAATATAAAAGTATAAAAACAAAGGTATAAAAAACTATACATGTAAAAAGCAAATGTCCCCTTCATCTCTCCTATCCCCAAATATCTTGATCCTTAGATGTAACTCTTGTTTATAGTTCCTCCAGAAATTTTCTGTTTACAAACAGAGCAGATATATAGATGATAGTTTTTTACTATATAAATGGTATCATGCCCTTCATACTATTCTGCATCTATGTTTCCCTCTACCAGTCAATAAATATAGATAACTTTTATCCTATATAAGACTATATCTTATAGTCTTGAAAAATTGAAGAAAACTCACATGCTTTATCTTTTTATATTGGAAATATGTGAGAGAGATAAAGGCATATGTCATTCGTTCTCTAACTTTACCTGAAGGGCTTGTTCAAACAAAGACTGCTGGTCATACCCTTCCCACTTCTCAATGGAGAAACTTTTAATAAGGAATATACCTTTTTATTTTACATGGGTTTCCAGGAATGTATCATCATGATGCTATGTAAACAAGATGAAACTATACTAGGCAGTTACAGCTATTTATTTTCCCATGGTGGAACACAGGAACAAATGCCATGAATGTGGTCTTTCTTGTATCTTTCTTTTTTTGCAGTTTGTTCTAAGCAAGGGTAAATTTACTAAAATGTGAGGAAGTGGATGAAGAGTCTTCACATGCTCTCCTTGTACTAGCTCCCAACCTCTTTCCGTGTCCTTTTGCAATCTCTTGAGTAGGTTCTCCACGTACTAGCATTTTACTGCTCGCGTTCTTTTATTTATCCTCCTCACTAGCAACCTCTTTCTTGTTCTTTAAGAGAGTACTCTTGAATAGTTGAACCCTTTAGTCCACCAAGAAACGGACTGATATATGCTGTTAAAGAAACTGCTTTATAGGCTGTTTCAGTCCAGAGGGATTAAACAGGATGACCTCACTGAAAAAGAAACCACACTTAATAGCTTTAAATGAGACTGCTCTTAACTGGGTCACCCTGAGCCACTGCACACACTTCTCGTTTCAAGTGAACGTAGTGGTTTGGGCCAGAATGGGTTGTCAGTGAGATAGTTTAAATGCCGTTGTCTTTCAGAGACGAACAAACACCTTATGATGTAAACAGAATGAAGAACTATGTAATAGGTTTTCTGATGTTCAGTGCCAAACACTGGATCCTATTGCTGGTACATTTGGGGAAACTGATAGATATTCTTTCTCTACTTCTCTCAGAAAAGGAATGAGAAATTAGTGGAATACAGTTCTTTCGAATAGAGACTCTATTCAAATTTCAACTACATTTATCTCGAATTAGGGATCTCAGCTGGATAGTATACAGTATAAAGTAACAGTAAAGGCCATGTCTTTTAAGTCAGAAGGACCAGATCTCTACTCTTAGCCTCACTCTCAAGCTTGCTGTTGGAGTCAACTAATAACTTTATACAAGAACTTAGAACACAGAAATACTGAATTTTTATTTTTCGTTAGCTTTTACGCTGAAATGGAAGTGCCTCTGTTAATAGCCAACTTAAAGAACTCTGGGACATGTCCCAAAATATGTGGTCCAATTTTTAACTAAACTGAGACTTCTAGAAGCAGTTTTCCTAAATCTCTGTCTCCATGAGCGATACTGACTTTCAGAAGCTTGCCCTGCCTGTCTTCTGAAGGGGAAACAGATTTTGCCAACATTAGGAAGTCTTCAGTATTAATAGTCATTGCTTAGAGTTCTTTCCCCCTGGCCAAATCGCTGACTCAATACTTCTTGTGTTACAAAAAGGAAGTAGCTGAAAGGCACCTGTTAATGAGACAGAAGTAACACAGTATGTGTGTGTGAGAGAGCTAAATCCCGTCCTTGAAATGGATATGTAAATCACTGATAGAAAAATGAGCCTCACTGTGTATCAACTTTCTTAAAATGTTTAACTTTTATTTTACTTTAAATGTGTGGGGTTTTTTTCTTTTCTTTTTTACTTTTACCCTTAAGAAACATTCGGTAAACAAATAAATGACTATAATAAAAAGATTTATTTTCCATAGTTTTTTATAATTAAAATTATTAAATTTGAATAGTCATAAATTTAGTTAAGAAGTTCTGCAATGTTACATCTAATGTCGAAGAGATGGAAAAAAGAGCTTTGTAAGAAGAGTGAATAGTATATTTCATTCCCACTCAGAAACTGTTTCTGAGCACAGCCTTTTCTAATCCAGCAGGACAAGGTCTGTGGCCTTAAAAAAAGACTACGAACAAGGCAGGTTTTTCTTTCTTTTATTCATTTAATCAAGCATATAATTAATACACATTTATTAGATGCCTGCTATATGCCAGACTTTGTGCTAGAAGGTGGGGATACAATCCAGGGAAAACCAGACATAAAGATGTAGAACAGGATAAATTCTACATTTGAGGTAAGAACAGAGAACTGTAGAAACAGAGGAAACAGTGACTAATTGCCTGTGGTCAAGGAAAGCTTCAACCAGAGGAACTGACTCCAGACCATGTCAAAACAACACATTTTGTGGTATGACATCAACCAGTTCCTGTATTCTGATTCCTGACTGACCTGGCTTTTGCTTCTGATCATTTCCTTTGGTTGGTTAGTCCACCTGAAGATTATGTTCTATTCGTACTCTATTTATCTGTATATTCCTAGAATCTGGACCAGGATTATGTGCCCAGCACATAATAATTCTCCAACCAATGTAAAGCTGAAATGACTATGGCGTGTGGCTTCAGTAAGCTTCTAATATCATTCCTTTATGTATAGAATAGACCTTCCTTTTCGTATTAATTAACCCCACATTTCTCATCAATTGTAACATTAATGATAAATTATTTGTTGGAGATTTTTGTATCCCACTTCCAGTCAGAGTCCTGTCTATAAGCAATGAATCCTGGGCTCCTGCAGCTCTGTTGTCTCCTCCTGATTCCTGGCACACTGCTACAGCTTCCTCATTGCCCTAGGTCTGTGGGTTTATACCTTAAGATACCAAGTTGGTCCTTGGATACCTTTGCAATTTCTAGGGATTTTCAGACTACTTCTAAATTAGATAACCTACTGATTTACTCCAGGGTGATAGTCCAAAGACATCCTGAATTTTAGGGCCCTGGACTTCTAATCTTTTGTGTGTGTGTGTGGAAAATCATCCCAGGGTAGTTTCAAAGAACACTGAATCTGATCACATTGCTTTATGAACTAATTCTTTCAAATAGGTCCAGACTAGAGCATGGATGCTCCTTCCAAATCCCAGTGTAACCTAAGAATAGGATGCTCTATTTAATGCTAAAGTTGAAGGCATATGCCAGGGTAAAGGGAATTAAGTTCTCTAAAGAAGTGAAAAGAAATCATTGTTGTATTCAAAGCTTACTAAATACATGCTGTTTATCATGCACTGGGCTATTTTTGATCTTCTATCATTTTTAATGCTGGCTGATTAAGACTAGCAGTTTCCACAAGATATATTTAATAGGAGATTTCACAGTAGGTTCAAAAGTTAAGTACAAAAGCCCTAACACTGTCCATTTTTCCTGAATATTCCACATGTTTACCCTTCTTTTCAGTCTTCTTTCCTGTCCACTAGAACATAAGTTCCTTGAGGGAAGCACCTTCTTCGTTCACTGGTATATCCCCAGCATCTAAGAAAGAACCAGGTATACACTGGTGCTTAATAAATGCTTGTGAATTGTGTCTTTGCTTGCCAAATTGCTGACCTTGAAAATCTGAAACTCTTAATTTATTCTTTCAAAGATAACTCATTTTAGGTTAAGATGTCCTGACTAGGTGATGATGGTGGTGGTGGTTGTAGTGAGGATGAAGATAGTTAGCATTTACTAAGTTAAAGTAGTTTACTAATTTCTTACAGCAGTAAAAAAAATAAATGGCCCCAATGAATTGTGAATCTTGGAATCTAAAACTCATAAAATGTGTTTCTACAATGACTCTGGACTTGATCATGTGATTTGCTTTGCCCAATAGGATATTAGCAAACACAACACAAACTGAGGCTTGAGTATGCATTGAGTTTTGCCCTCTTAGAATACTGCTGCTGGTGAACAAGCCCAGGCTAGCCAACTTTAGGATGAAATAGTGTATGGAGAGAGAGAGAGAATTTGGAAAAAGACCATCCCAGCCATTCTGGCCTATCCTCCTATCCCACCTGAGTCCCCTGACATGTGAATGAGGCTATCTAAGACCAGCCAACCCTAGCCAATGTGTCAACTGACTGTAAACTCATGAGTGAGTTCAGCTGTTGCCACGTGGAGGAAAATAACTACCCGGATGAGCCCAGCCCTAAGTGCCAATCCATAGAATCATGAGCAAATAAACTTTAAGCCACTAAGTCTTAGAGTGACTTGCTATACAACAATAAGTAATTGATACAGTTACTATGAGGCACTCAGATAAGGTATTGTCTCATTTCACTCACAGGATAACACTCTAAGATACATACTATTATTATCCCCACCTTATATATGAGAAAGCTGACATTTAGAGAGGTTAAATAACTAGTCCAAGCTGACATAGGTAGTCATGAGGAAGCACAAATGCAAATCCAAGTCCACTTGGTTCTAGAATCTGATTCTTAACCACTGCTCTATACTGCTTTAGTGATGACCTTTGTCAGTATGGCCACATCTAGGGTCTATCTCCTGCTTCCTTAAATAGGCTTATCCTATACTTGGCTCCTTATAGAGCTTTTGCCTACTACAGAAGGTGATCAAACTTTGATACTTGAGATGTTTTTGTACATACAGCAAAATGAGATAAAGTGTTTGGACAGTTTATTTTACAAATGATCTCAAGATATTGTCAGACAGAGTACAAAGAGTTTAGCCTTTTATTATTTTTACTTTATTTCTTCTTTTCTTGTTTTTAGTAGTTATAGAGGATTGTCAACTATTGGAGGCAAATGGAATATTGTGAAGTAAATGGAATTATGCCAATTCTATAATTTATGCAAACTACAGATTCTACAATTTAGCAAAACATTAGATGTTTCTGTCTTAATGTTTTCAATGTGCCTAGTATTAGTAACATAAATTGTGGTCTAAAAAAGGCCATGCAGTTTTGCAACATTTGTTGTTGTTGTTGTTGTTGTTGTCAGTAGATGCTGATAGAGGAAGTAAAGAAGCTGGGATTATTCATCTTTCTGAAAAACTGTGGGCATAGGTTGATATTCTATTAGCACAAGAATTTTCATTTTGAAAAGCAGGAAGTTGTTTCAAGGTCTATGTGGGGGCATTTCTTAGACTTCCTTATGAGAGAGGCACACAAGTTTTTTTCCAAGACTATTACTAGTCTTTGAAATAAAAAAAACTTTATTACCTAAGAGACTTTAGCAAATAAGTTTAGTATTAATTTCAAATTACAGGGTATGTGAAGAATAAAACCAAACCATCATCTGTAAAACTATGGAGATGATAGAAATCTTTGTAAAACTATCTCTCAGCAGAGAGTTATAGATCAATAGAAGCTGCTGAGTGCTTGAAAGCTATTATTTGGGGACTTTCCTCAATGTGGGAAAAGCAAGGTTTCTGGAAGCCATTGGGAGAGCTATTGGCTTTTGGCAATGATTATTAAGAAGAAATACTTATATATGTACTTGTTTTCATCCAATATATTATATTACAAGGCTGTAGGGAATGAGATTTATAGCCTTGGAAATGTGAACATGTAACATAAGTATTGTTAGATCTGTTTCAGTCTTATAATCTCAGAAATTATGGGGACATTAGAAGTTATTGCACTCAGCCTTGATCCTAAAGCTTTAGTTTTCTCTGTAGATCTCTGGCCATTTAGTTACTCTTTAAACACTTTTGTTGAAAAGGAAATGGCCACTTGATAAGCCAGTCCATTCCAGTTTTGGAATACTTTTGTTATTATGAATCTATTCCACCTAATAAACTTAAACCTTCACGTATATCTGCTCTTTAGAGTGTTTTTTAATGTATGCAATTTTCTTCCGTATGGGAGTCTTTTCTCGTTATCATTTTAGACATCAGTCTCTGGACGTAAAGCATTGAAACATAGTATTTCCAAAGTGGTCTCAACTGTGCTAATAGAAAATAGATTAGGTTATGATTCTCTAATTAACAAAATCTATAATCAACAAAATAAACTAGATTATAATTTGTAATCAATAAAACTCTGAAATCCCAGCAGCTCATTCCACATGGCCATTTTGGGTTGTGAACTGGGATCTCTATGTTGTCACTGTCCTCCTTGCTCTGGCACCCAGGCAGATAGAGCAGCCACTATACACACATTGCTAGTCACAGTGACAGAAGGAAAATAACACATGACAAGGCTCATACTAGATTTTCTTGCCCTCTTGGAATAAGTAAGGGACAAACCTTACTTCTGCTTACATTTCTTTGGCCAAAGCAAATCACATGACCAGGACTGAATTCAATAGGACAGAAAAATACATTTCCTTCATGGAGAGAGAGAGAGAGAGAGAGAGAGAGAGAGAGAGAGAGGGAGAGAGAGACAAATATTTGTGAATTCCTCTGTCACAGAATACAGCTAATCTTACTAGAAATGTCAAGATCTAATGAACATAGACAAAGATTCATTCTTTTATTTCTTAAGCCATGTTAAAATTGGGGCTTATATATTCATATTATTGTAAACTGTTTGTTGGCATGAATTACTATACCAACATAAATTCCTAGTAGGATATTAAATAATTGATACTGTAAAGCTTAAAGGTAGGATTTTACATTTATCATCATTAATTTCATTATTTCAGTATGATGCTTATTTCTCTGTTAGGTATCACTTCCAACTTGCCACCAGTATAATCAGCAAGTCTCTGATGTTTTTGTTAAAATCAGAATAAAAGCATTGGGAAGGGTAACTTTGATTATGGAATCTTGTGATCGGTCACTTGTGATGACACCCTTGGAACAAGCTGACATCAAATAATTAATCAATATTCTCTTGGCATAATCATTCAGCTGTTTGTGTTTAAACAGCTGTTTATATTCAGCCGAATGTACTTTAAAGGACCATAATACAGGACATATTTTCCATCTTAAAGAAAAGATGGTTGTTTCATTTTGATTTTGCCTATAACGGCACATGATAACAGTTAACATAAGTGATTTAATGTAAAGTGGGTTTGCTGCTTTTTTTCAGCCCTTGGAATTTTTATTGGTGTAGCAATACATACCCATTAATATTTCCAAAAATATAGAAGAAAAGTAACTTAATTAGATGTTCAATAAAACCTGTAGTTTGAATCTAATTAGAAAGAACCTTTAATAAGAAGGCAGATTTTTCAGGGAAAATGTCTTAAAAGAAGTAAATACTCATGTGACCTTTTGACAACCCTCATGAAAAGTAGATCTGACATACTCCACCTTGCAGTTTGGGTGTCAGGGAATCAGTAGCACCTTAAAAATAACAGCAACAGGATAAAGGATGAGAGGAAAAAATAAACACTGTTAACAAAATAGTTTATTAAGGAAGGAAGTAAAATAAAGCACACTGAACCAGTCATGTTCAGAATAAATATAGAAAAGCACATTTCCAGAGATACACTAGGAAAAAACCTAACCCAAATATACTGAAAGGAATTCAAGGATAGAAATAATAGCTAAGTGGGCTGAGATATTATCTATTGTTCAGGGGAAAGAACCTCACAAAAGGATAAATGTTGAAAAATAGAACTGAAGTGGGGGAAGAAACCACTTTGGCCAAAATGTATATATAGTAGATCAGACTCTCCCAAATCTAAAGTGATATGAGAGGGCCAATTATGCTATTTAAGGAGTGATTTAGAGGAGTTTTTATAGTATATTACAAAAGCATTACCAGTTTTTACTACAGCTGACATAAACAGACAATTTTAGTTTAAGAAAAAATTCTATCCTTAGACTAAGTCCTTGCCTTGCTCATCTTTTATTTATTTTTTTATTAAAAATTATTGGGGTGACATTGATCAAAAAAATCCAATAAGTTTTAAGTGTACAGTTCAACAGTATATCCCTATGCTCTTCTTCTTTTTTGAGTGAAGGTACAGATACTCTTTGAGCCATATGTTAAAAAGATTGTGTAATTGTTTTTGTAATATTTCCAGTAAACATAGGCTTTCATACTTCTTTAGACCAGCACAGCAAACCTTTTCTGTAAAAGACTAAATAGTAACTATTTAGGCTTTGTGAACCATATGGTCTATCTTGCAGTGACTCAACTCTGCCATTATAGCACTAAAGTAGACATAGGACATAAATGAATGAGTGTGATTGGGTTCCAATAAAACTTTATACAAACAGTTGGGAGGCTGGATTTGGCCCAATGCCTGTAGTACCTCAACCCCTTCTGACGCCTGCTTTCTATTTGTTTATACAAGATAAATAGTCCTTATTGTCAATATTGCTGACTTTATTATGTTGATTGGCCCTCAATGGAACAGGTGAACTGTGTACTTTCAGCCTTTTTAGAGCTATGCTGGCTTTTTTTCAGAGACGGCTTCAATATTCTAGATATGTAAATTAACAATTTACCTATTAGAGGTTTAAAAACTCCACTTTAAGATGGATTTAAAGCAATCATGCAACTAAAAGGAAAAAATATTTATTCTCTATCTACCTTTCAGAAATACAATTATGCTATGAATAAAGAAATGTTGGTATTTTCAGCTTCTCTGCTTCTATACCAGACTCTACAGCCCCTTAGTTTATCAGTGCTAATTTGGATGCTGGTTTTGAGTGAAAGTGAAATAATAAATATCCTACATATTAGAACTAAAAGGTAGTCTACCGATCTCAGCAACAAGAAGTGGTTGCTTTTAGGCTGTAACATTATCTCTAAACGATGAAGGAAAGATAAAATAAAATTTGCTATTCAAGTTGACTAGACTCTATATCCTGTAATTATCTTTGACTACTAGAATTCTGTAGAAAGTTTTATATTGAAAAATGCTTCAAAAAAATTTCTCACAAAGGATTATTTCATTTTATTATTGCCCTTTCTATTCAAATATCTATTGTTAAAGAATGAGCATTAGTTTTGATTAATTGGGAAAAAAACTCCAAGCAACTAATACTGAAAGCACTATTTCTGTAAAGAAATATTTTCATTCTTTTTATTTTACCTATGTTTTGTAATCAGATGCAGGTCTGTAATAAACCAATGAGTTTTGAAAGAATAAATAATTTAAAATGGGTTAAAAGGAAATGTAACTGAAGACTAAAACAGTTGAAAAAGAAAAGAAAATATAATATTCCATAAGAAAACTGTTTCTCTTTTTTCTTCTAATTTATAGATCACTGGGTTTATCTGAATGCAGTGATTTGCAGTGCATTTTTGTTTCTTGGCACCTGAAACTTTGACTTCATGTTTAGGTGACGTCTTGAGGAAGAGAGAAAAGGCAAAGAAAAGTGCCAAATAGCTATTGTTTTGATGCCATTTAGAGTACGAAATCAACAAATTCTAGAATATCATTGTTATTTAAAAAGGGTCAGATTTGCATAAGATGGAATCTTAAATCTAATGCTAAAACCTTGCCAGGAGAATAGCTGGAAAATATGAGCTCTTTATACAGGGAGGAATGTTTGGCAACTTGTGGCCGATTGGGTAAAATTCCAAGAGGAAGAGATAGTATTAGTTAAACATGAGCCTCAAACCATCCTCTCCCATCTCCCCCATTTTGTGTCTTCAACTTCTTCTCCCACCTGAGAAATTACCCTTCCTTGATCCTGAATTCCACCTTAAGCTACTATCTAACCTCCTGTCTTTTCTCTATTCCTTCCAGGTAAGTTTCTAAAGAGAAAAGTCTTTATTCAGTCTCTACCATCTCACCTCCTCATCTCATTGCATTTGTCTTTCATTCTTACCATGGAAATTTTGCCAAATCTGGTGGGCCCTTTCAGGTTGCCTCCTCTGTTAACATAGAGGCATGTACTGCCTCTTTTATTAAATTCATCTTATTGCTAGACTTGGTTAGTTATTTGAATGTCTATCTCTTTCAGTAGGCTGTATACCCTGGGAAGGCCAGGATGATATTTAATTTGAAATGTTAAGGTAATCCCAGTGCCTGGGCCACATAAGTGCTTAAGAAATCTTTGTTAAGTAAATAGATTTTCCCTATTGGACTGTAAGCGATTTTCAGGAATGTGAAAATATAGACTTGTATTATTGTTGGTTTGTTTAAATGATGTGGCCTCTTTCCACACGATTTGGGTTTGAGGGACTCATTTCCTGTTTTTTTTTTTTTTTTTTTTAATGGTTTCTTGTTCTGAAACCATTTTGCTCTGAATCCCCCTGCAGATTCTGTCCCCTCTCTCGTAGGAGGTCTCAGACCTACAGGAGGCCTCCCAGTTGGGTCTGGTGGTAATGCCACCATTGCATTGTTTGCTTAACCACCCTGGTGGGTCCCTGTTTGAAGGGGAGGAAGCAGCTACAAGAAAACCCTGGAGAACCCAAATGTGGCCTCTATATCCAGGCAGCTGGGGCTGACTCAAGTAGAGCCATGGTCATAAACTGAAAGAGCAGCTGCTACACAGCTTTCCCAGGGAACATTCTCATCAGATGTGTCCATTGCTGTACTTAAGTTTTTTAGATTGTTATCAGGCAATATTTTAAAATTATGGAAGATTTAAGAAAAAAATTTTTCCTTTCACCTCCATACATAAATACTTTTTATGTAGTCCTTGACAATCTTTTTTGTAATCATTTTAAAAAATATGATTGTTATCATAATGTCTGCTTTTTTCACTTACTAAATTGTAAGTATTCTTCTCTATTGCTACATAGTCCTATCATCATTATTTTAAATCAGGCCGCTTTTATACATTTTTTTTTAATGGGGAAATTTTGAGGTATATACACCATCCTGAAAAAGGTTCTTGGAGACTTTGGTCCCACCGTCATCCATGATGTTGATAGCCCAGGCAATTACTGTGATGCCAGATAATTAGGCAGTCTCAAACAGCAGCTACACCCTGTGTTTAGTGTTTCTTCAAGTGGAAGTAAAGGCTACCACATGGGTCAGATATCTTTTCTAGAGCAACATTAACACAGTTTTACTTAGTGATTTCAGCCTCAAGAGATTATTATAAATGTAGATGGAGATTTTATTTACCAGAATATTTAGTTTCATGCTATTTTTTAAATTTACGATATTGACAAACTAGTCACAACCTAAAATGTCCAACAATAGGGGAATGGCCGAGTAAGAATATAATAGAATAATTCGAAACTAAATATAAGCAGAAGTCAAAAAAGAGAGAAGATGAGCATTTCTGTGTAGGTCAGTTAAACAGTAAGTGTTCAATGAACTCCAGATGAGGTTCGAAGTATTCAGAAAACCAAGGCAAGTTCATTTTAAATGATTTGGGGAGCATTGAAGAGAGGTAAAGAATCATTTTCATAAGACACGGCTGAGTAAATACAGTGTGAGAGAGATAAGAATGTCAGTGATGCTGACTAAAAAAACTAAGAAGTTCCATGGTCATAACTTGTGTTTGCTCTTATTTGCATATTTTCTGCCTCCTCCCACGATGAACTTTGAGTATGCCAAAAGGGATCATTTTGTTTAGGTGTTTTTGTTTTTGTTTTCATCTTACGGAAAGTTGGTGTTCCTATACAGCAGGAGAATACCTTTGTAGGCTGGTGTAGCCAGAAGATGTTGAATCTTGTCAAAACATGACTCCTGAGATTGCAGAGCCTTCTGCATTAAAGCTGCTCTAAAGTCTCAGGGACTAGCCATAAATGTGGAAGTCACAAAAAATGAACTGGTATTTGCTATCCTAAGGAAGTAGAATAGCAGTTGTTTATTAAGTGTGGTGGTAGTTATTAGTGCTGGCCACCATGCATTTGATTGTACTTCTTGGCCATATTATAGTTGGGATGTGAGGTGGGAGAGAGTGTGTTAGTTCTGGCTGATGAGTTATAAGAAAGTGAAGTACGTTACTTCCAGGCTGAGCATTTCGTTACCAGTATAATTACCCTCCAATTCTCTCTTATCCCCTTTGCCATGACAACCAGAAAGATTTGGGATGGCATATACCTACCAGTGAAGAGACATGGGACAGAGCTTCTGACCAACTTGCGATAGACATATAGAGTAAGTGAGAAATAAATCTACGTTGTTATAATTAAGATTTTTAAAATCACAACATAGTCTAGTCTACATGAATTGATACAAATGCTTACTGTAGGACAAATACTATAGTGAACATTTACATGGAAAATCTCATTAAATCTTTACAACAATCCAATGAGATAGATATTATTTTCTCCAGTTTATAGATGAAGAAACTGAGATGTATAGTGCTTAAATATTTCCCAAAGTCTCATGTCTTGGAAATGACAGATCTCAAGCTGAACCTAATTTTTGTTTAACACAGCAAACCAACAACATTGTGTAGTTTACAGAGTTTTGCTTAAAAGATAAAATTATGAGGCAGCTCAAAATAGGTAGTTACTATTGACTCACACTATTTTGCATTCTGAAAGGATAGTTTCAGTGTTAAATTAGTAAGTCCTCAGAAGGGCGCTCTTTCTTTCCAGGTGGGACCTCCTAGAGCCTTCAGGCAAGCCCACCTGTCTTTCAGAAGCACGAAAATCTATGTCTGGCTGGAGCTACCCTGGCTCCCAAG
Source organism: Eidolon dupreanum (assembly GCA_028627145.1). NCBI lineage: Eukaryota > Metazoa > Chordata > Mammalia > Chiroptera > Pteropodidae > Eidolon > Eidolon dupreanum. The sequence goes on from CM053509.1 coordinate 57,196,875, forward strand.
TCCAGACTTCTGTGCCCAGGGTGTGTTCACATGTGTTTGTGCATAAAGTTTCAGTAAAGCCTAGTGTGAAAAAGGTCAGGCCCAGGCGTCAGACTACCTAGCTTGGCCGCTTAACATCTGTGTGATCTTGATAAAGTTAACCTCTCTTGGCCTTGATTTCTTTTTCTGTAAAATGGAATGATTAATAGGAACCCTCGTAGATTATTGCGAGGATTAAATGAGGTAATGTGTGCCGAGTGCTTAGAATAGTGCTTGGTCCGTGGCAAGCTCTTTCTCTCTTCTTTCTCTGTGTATATGCTGATTCATTTGTACCTTCACAAATAACCACTGCAAAGTAACCCTATCTTCATTTTAAGATTCTGAAGTTTCTTCCAGCAAGAGGAAAACAGAAAGTGGTGAGTAACTAGTTATTTTTTGTATGTGTGTTTTGAAACCACATCAAGGATGCAATACTTTGAGGAGAGAGGTCAGCAATGTTCAAAATGCAGGAAGTAAAAGAAACAGTGAGCATTCTTTGTGAAAATACTTTAAGATTCTCTTCTAATCCTCATTTCAAACCTTGTGTCTCACCTTTTCCCCAACAGCTCAAAGGGAGGCCCTTTCTGACACAGAGGGGAAAAAAACCCACATAAAATATATTTTTTCAACAATAATTTTTCTTGGCGATTTTCTTGTCAAAAATTATTTTCAAGATTATTTTAAAATTCTGTTTGAGAACAATTGTTAAGATGCCCTAAAATGAACCAGCTTCCTTCTGAGGGTGGGCAAGTCATTTCCTCTCTTGTATCTTATCTGTTTCTTATCTGTAAAATGAATGGATTAGGGTTGATAAGTGTTACTATATCCGGTCTTGTTTGATTCTGCCATTCCCTGTTTAATCCACACCCCAGGAATGTAGATCTGGAGCTTGTTTCTGCTTTAAATTGTGAGGTGGGAAGCGAATCCCAGCTTTCTGCAGCTGCCTGGCAGTTAAGGAAAAGAGAAGCTGCAACCCTTTTATTTGACGTGAGAGCTCCCTGTAGCGTTAACCTGTTGTTGCTCTAATGTGTGCAGCAGAGGACGTGTGCTTGACTGCTGAGAACAGGGGTGGTGAATAAGTACATTTTCTTTTCTTTTTTCTTTTTCCCAGGAATGAGACGGGGGAGGAAGAACAGTGGTCTTTGTTGCGAAGCCAGGGTCCCAAGCTTCAACCTAGGGGAAAGTTTAAGTCCTGAAAATAGTTACGGAGAAGACTTGCAATTATGTACTTAGTCACAACAAGAGGGTAAGAACTTTCAAGACGCTGGATTGAAGAGACACAAAAGTCAGGAAGTGACCCTTTCGTCGGGATTTCAGAGGCCGAGGAGGAGAAACAAAGTCCTCTCACAATTTGGGAACTTTGGGCCGTACCATCCCGAGGGACAGGGGTGGGAAGCCGGGGCGAGGGCCGTGGAAACGGACATCTTCGTTCTTAATGAGCCGTGAGTAAACTGAGGATTTCCACGCTGAAAAGACTCCGTGTCCGCAGGTCCCTGTCCCAGACACGAAAGCAGGTTTCGGCCGATCTTCACCGTGGAGCCCGCTGAGGCAGAAGCCCAGGTCGTCCTGGCCAGAGCCGGCCTCCTGAATCGGGCCCTGTGCGCGCCTGGCCGGGCCGCGCGCCCGGGTCTGCAGGATGGGGCGCCGGGGCCAGCCCATCTGCGGCCGCGAGTGGCCGGGAGGAAGCCGGCCCTGGGGATGAATGGGGCTTTGTTCGCCGGCAGCCACGGCTGCCCTGGGCAGGCCTGGCCCGCACAACGGAGGCTGTATGCGAGAGGAATGGAAATGAGCCTCCGGCCCTGCCGAAGGAGCCCCATCCCCTTCCCCTCGCAGTGTGGAGGAATGCTGGCAAGCCGGAAAGGAACCCTCGCCGGGGACGCCGCTCTCGCGGCTCTGAAACCCCATTGAGAAGAGCTCTTTGATGCAATTAAAGCGCATTCATTGCGGGCCTGGGAGGAGGGAAGGACCGTCAAGCTTTTCTCTGTCTTGGAGCGTCTGTGTGCACCTTTGTGGGGCGGGTTACTTAGAGAGCAGGCGGGAACTTGAGCTCCCTCTCTCGCAGACGTTCTGTAACATCATAAAAGGGTCCCCATAAACAGATTGGTTTTCACCGTGGGTGGAACCCATTTTGGACAAGATCCAAGCTGACCTGCAGGCCAGAGTGGCTGCTTTGAAAGGCTTCTTGGTATGACTTACACCACCTGCCCTGCTGTTAAAGTTTAGGCGGACAGGGAACTGAGTTTGAAGGAGGAAGTTGCTTCTGAGGTCACTGCTCCTCATTTTCCATTTTCTCAGAGGTGGAGTGTGCCATGTCGCAGGCCCAGAAATGGCCACAGCCAGAGCTGTAAAAATGATGTAACCTGCAAATGTTGAAGGACTAGAATAGGTCAGATATTTTCATAGTCAGATGATTCTCTAACATTTCCCTACTTCCTCCGATGAGACGACATTGTGGCCCCAGAAAACCCACATGTCCTCTCTGAGCTTAATATTTTTTCATCTGTTAAAATCAATACAAAAAGGCAAGAGAACTGATACCATAAAGTTCTGGGTGCTAGTGGAATTTTTTCCAAATTGGAAGTGAGCAATTTATCTACTGGTATATGTGGAGGATATATGGACCTGGAATTCTGGTAAACATCTATATAAAAAGATCGTATGGACACCTGTTTTGTTGACCATGTACCACTTATCTCTGGGGCTAATAGTCTATTCCAATGTCTATTAGACTAGAATATGTCTTCTTGAGAACGTGAACCTGTCTTTATTATTCTGGTATCCCCTATGCCTAGAGCAGCCTCTGACCATCGTAGGTGGACAAAAAATATGTTGAACAAATGAATAAAAACAAGAATGTAAAGAATCAATACCAACTTGCTGGCTGGTTTTTGTCATTTATAAATCTAAACAAGAAATAGAGGGAGGTAGATGGGTACTGGGGATCCTTGGCTAGGCAGATGTTCACGAGAAATTTGAAGAAAAAAGTAGGAAATCATTTTTGAGAGCACAAACATGCTGCAAATATTTCCTGAAATGACCCAAAGCAGAGTGGGGTGCTCAGGTGGAGGAGTCATTCTTTCCCAGCAAGTGGACGCTTAATACTGGCAAACATGAATCATGTTTTATATTTGCAAGGAGTATGAGTAGTCGATCATTCATTCTTTAAACGTCCCATGGAAGCAGGACAGTAAGAGTAATGGTTATGCATGATGGGCATCATTGTTTCTTATATGTTGACCTTAATATGTCTCAATGGTTCCTGTTATTTTGGGCCTTGTTTAGACCTCTAACTTGAGTGTTTTCCTCTGAGGCCTGAATACGTGAATATTTTTCCCATTCAGTAAAAAACAGTTTACTTTTGCATTCCAATCAGGAAACTCATAAATATGAGATAGTAGAGGACATGTCACTTCAAATACATTTTCAAGTGTCTGCAGGAAATACCACTTAAGTGACATTTATGTAAATAAATAGATGCTTTATATCCCCTAACTCGCAAACTCCCCTCCCCCAAAAATCAGGTGACGAGTAATACAAAGTTTAGTTTAAAGATGGGGCCACAGTGATTCCTAATTTGTGTCAGGGTACAGTATGCCGAACATACAACTGCCCATGACCTTATTTCTTGTCCTGTGGCTTTGCTTGGCTGTCATTCTGGACACCATTTTGTCTTGATGTGGATATCATCCCTGAGAGTTGAGACTCTTTTCAGACTCTTCCGTTCCTATATAGCCAGGTGGGCACAGCCCACACCAATCCCACACGCAAAGTGATTCTAGGACAGAACAAAAGAGTACAACAGTATTAGTAGCAGAGCCCCTCACTTTAAAGAACTGCTGAGGTTTCTCCAAATTATTGAGTATTTCTGTTTCCTTATGCTTTATGATCTATTTTGGAGCAGCTTTATCCTCATTTCAGATTAGCAATTAAATAGGCAGTGGCTTAGATCAATCTACCTGACTTTAGCAAATAATTAATGATCTGAAATGGATTACTAAAGGCCAGAATGGAAGGTTCTTGTCTGATGACATTGCTGAAGTCAAAAATCCTATGTGAACAGTTATGTTTTATACATTTAGATTCATTTTTCAAAGGACTATAACTATTTATTTGGAATTACCGAGGATTTGGTAACACCTTTTATTTTAAAACCCTAGAATTGTACATGCCTAGAAATTTTTGGTGAGGGTGAAGTTTGCAGAGACAAATAAATATCTGAAGAGAAGAAAGCTAACACCCTCATTTCCTACTGTAGGTTAAGAAATTAATTCAGAAAGGTAAAAGTGGCTTGTCTATGGTCACAAACTGTGGAATTACAATTGCGTCTCTATTTTCTTGATTTCCAAGATAGTCCTCAAAGTTTCTGGTGTTTTAATGCTAAAAACCATTAAAACAGAGAACCCTGCAGTTTAGATGGTGACCCAATCCTGAATCCCAAAGTACATGTGAAAGCTAGTTTATCTAATTTGATAAAATCCGATTAGTTATTTCACATACTGCTTTTCCATTTTTGGAAGATTTAAATTAGTTCAACTTCCTCTTTTTTTTTTTCTTTCTCGTTATTTGTCCAGTAGCCAGTAAAATGAAGAGAAGACCTCTCCTTTATTTACCAGATGACCCATGGCCTTCCTAGCCAGGGCTCTCAAAAGTTAGGGTGGAAACTTTTATTTGTCTTGTCTTTTGGGCAATACAAGGAGAGGGAATGCCTCATTCAGCCAGTCTTTGGCTCCTAAAACACCAAAAAGCAATGCTATTTACTTAGTTTCTGGGCTACTAAGTGCCAAGATGGCCCATGTTGACCCAAATCCTAGTCCTTACAGCTAGGTGGGGCTATACAGAATTGTTAGTCATGTGAGGTTGCCAGGGCAACTTAGTCTTCTGAGCTGGAAGGCTTCAAGAAGTACAAAGAGGAGACTACAGGGCATGTTACAACTTACAGGCATGTGTTCAATAACATGTCATCTTTCGGTAATGGGTCTTTTATTTTTATTTTATTTTGTGGGACTGAAAGATCAGAAGCCGGAAATTAGCTGGGGAGGATAAAGAAAAAGAAAAATGAAAAGGGGGGGGCACTATTTCTGTTCCTTATATGGGCAATAGTTAAACAAGGAGAACATCTGGTCCTGGAGTGGGTCTCTGCAGTGCTGCTTTTAATTACCCCGTCATTTGGTCTCATGCTAAATTAGTGACTGTGGGAGCAGCTCAAATCTCCAAACTGACAGGCCTGGAGAGCTCGACTTAGCCTGCCACATAGTCAGAGGGGAAACACGGAGCTTCCGGTTTCATATTTAAACCAGGGATTGACTCATAATTGTAGCTGTCAAGAGGGTGATGGAGACATTATGTAATCTGGTTCTTATGGTGATGTGTGTTTAAGGTTTCTGCTCTGTAAATTCCAGAAGAAATTTTGTGCCCATTGAGGGAGAGCTCGAGGGCTGCTCTGTGGTGTGCCCTGCAGGATAATGACAGTGCTATTAAAGGTTCCTAAGTCTGCCTGAATCCAAACATGAATGAATTTCCTCCTGAAAGGTCCTCCTGTTTTTCCATAGACTTTTAAATGTGGATGAGGTTAGGTGGAATCTGGTAAACTATGAAGAGGCAATCTGTTGGCCTACTGGGATATTTAATGACAAGCCATTCGGGTCCACACATTTTTTTTTCTGGACCACATAGTTCTCCTTACTAATTCTCATCATTTCCAGCCTCAGAGATTCTGGAAGTGAACACCAGTTGCTCCTGGAAACAAAGTGCTGGGGCCGTGGATCATTTATTCCATTTTCATTCTGCTTGTTACTTGCCTCTTGGAGGCCTCTGTGGACTGCTATAAATGTGCAGGACAGCTAGGGAAGACTTGAGACAGACCCAGTGTTTGCTGCCATGGGAAGAAGAAAAGTCAGATGAGGCTATTTAATTTTAACCTTAAAGGAATGTGTTTTCAACAGTTTTGCTAGTGAAAGAGGTGTTTTCATTTGATTGTTCTCTGAACCTAGTATGTTTTACCTCCATGATAAGAAGATTTCATGGATAAAGAATAGTATTCATATTAGGAGCATAATAGTAAAAACTAAATAAAAGCTTAAAAAGTGAGTTGCGAATGGGTTGGTTTGTTCATGGGGAGTAATGGTGGTGGGGAGTAGGGAGAACAGAAACCTCTGACCATTCCCTGGCTGCTAATCTGGCTTGTCCAGAGTTCTTCCCTAGGAGAATTCTCCAGTCCTCCAGTACTTAGGGTTCTGGTTCTGCTTTTTCATGTCCGTCAAAGAAGACAATGATATTTATAAAGTAGTTTTAGCCAGAATTAATAACTAAATGTATGAAAATATATAATTAAATAAATGCTGGTTATCATCATTATCAACTATATATATAGTAACTGACTGACGGGGGGCAATCATTAGTCATACAGAGATTCTGTTATAATCTCTGTTTCTTTCCAGAAAAATGAGCAATTAAGATAACTGGATATTTGTCCATCGGTCTTTGGAACATGTTATTGGGAGTGGGTAATTTTCACTTTCCAGGAAGAAAGTTGAATTATTTTAATTAAAAATAATACAATAATAAAATTAAATAATACATTAAATTAATATATTAAAATAATATACTTCTGAATAAATATACAGATGTATATTTAAAGGAACAATTAAAAATATCCCGTTCTTTCACAGTCTCAGGCTGTGAAATCTTTATTAGGAAACACTGCCAGTGTAATGATTTGATTTATTCTCTCCCATGAGAATGAAGTTTCATATGAGTATTATACAGTCACCGTAGCGTGGGACATTATCATATGACTGCTGAATGATGCAGGGATGGATAATTTCATGATTTGTCTTGCCTAAGTGGATTCATTTGATTCATTTTCTTAGTCATTGAAATGAAAAGACTTGATGTGACTCCTGTCGAGATACTTCCAGAGTCAACCATCCTTATAATAGATTCTCTCCATCAGAAAATTAGGTACCGATTTTCTTGTTTTTATTTTCCCTGTACAAGAACCTACAGATGCGGTAGGGATTTCTCTTCTAATCAAGGGCCATCAGCTTATAGCAAACAATAATTGAAGACAACAAAATAATATTATTCTGGGGCTTGAGCAGAGTGAGCTAAACACTAGATCTAGTCAGCAATAGGACATTTTTCCTTCCTTGACTTTTCTGACTTCTCTATTCAAACTCAGGCATTCATCTTTGAGAAAGAGGGACTAGTTGGAAGGGATAATTGGCAGAGTTAATAAATTACCTTTGATTAAAAAAAATTAATAAATCTCTGTTCCATGACAATTAGGATGGAAAATCATTAAATGTAAATTAGTTGAGATTTGCTTTTCTTCAAACTTTGCAAACTATAGTTAACCCAAGTGTCTCAAGTTGCCCCAAAACTGTGAGAACTTCAGTTGTCTGCACATAAATTTTAAATATCTAATCAAGACTTTTAAGGCTCACCATAATCTGGCTTCAATTACCCTTCTAACTTTATTTTCTACTACTCCCAACCCACCCTTCTAATTCTATTTCCCACTTCTCCACCTCACATGCCCTATGCTCCAGCCAACTTAAACAACTCTGTTTTCATAGCTGCTTTCTTTAGACACTATCTTCAAGTTATAGCTCCACAAAGTCTTCCTTTATTATCCCTAACCAGAAGTAATTATCTCTAACTGAACCATTATAGAACTTGTTCTATAATTTCTCTCATGGCATCTCATCTCATGGTACATAGATTTGTTTTCATGCCTCATCCTTTTATTTCCTGTAGGCTTCTTGAGGATGGAATCTATATATGATTGATGTAGTGTCCACAGAGTGCCTAGCACTCTGCTTGCTGATGATAGATTTTCCACAAATGTTTGTAGAAGGAATGAATAAATTTTAGCTACAGTATTCAAAATAGTTAAATTTCTCTTGCAGTCTAGACCAGAGAGAACTTCAGGTTTTGTTTGTTTGTTTGTTTGTTTGTAAAATAAAATGGGATTTTGACTTTTTTCATAGATGACCACTGTTTCTCCATAAAATAGATTGACTCAGTGGCTACCTCCCACCCTCAGAACCCAGAAAGACTCAGAGCCTAGTGCTTAGACATGACAAACCATGTCAGGTAACAGAATTCTTCTGGTTCTCAGTTACTAGGATAGGGATGAGGGTAAGAATGAGGTGGATAAATTCATTTGCTAGGCTAGAAGCAGATCTGTGGCATTGTGCTAAGTTTTTTTTTTTTTTTTTTTTTAACAGAATTGCCACCAGATCTATTGTTTATAGTCTTGTATTATCTTTCCTTTCCTTTCCTTCCTGGCTGATTTGTCAACTCTGGCCAGCTACTCTGATTTGAATGGGCTCTGAAATAATGGGCTGAGTCAGGAGACTTGGATTCCAGTGTTGGTTCTGCCACTGGCTGTGTGATTATAGGAAAGTATAAATAAGAAGTCATTTCCTCTCCCTGACAAGGAAAAGCTGAAGGAGTTCATCACCACCAAATCAGTATTATAAGAAATGCTAGAGAGACTTCTTTTAAAAGAAGAAAAAAAAAAGAACATAAATATGAATAACAAAATGGCAATAACTATGTACCTATCAATAATCACTTTAAATGTAAATAGATTAAAATGGATGCTCCAATCAAATGACATAGGGTGGCTGAATGAATAGGAAAATAAGACCCATACATGTGCTGTCTGCAAGAGACTCACTTCAGATGAAAAGATACACACATACTGAAAGTAAAGGGATGGAAAAAGGCATTTCATGTAAATGGAAATAAACAAACAAAAGCTTGGGTAATGATACTTATACCAGAAAAAATAGACTTTAAAACAAAGGCTATAACAAGAGATAAAGAAGGACATTGCATAATGATAAAGGGATCAATCCAACAAGAGAATATAACCCTTGTAAACATTTATGAACCCAACATAGGAGCACCTAAATATATAAAGCAAATATTGCTGGACATAACAGGAGAGATCAACAGTAATATAGTCATAGTAGGGGAATTTAACACCCCATTGGCATTAATAGATACATCTTCCGGACAGAAAATCAATAAGGAAACAGTGGTCTTAAATGACACATTAGATCAGATGGATTTAATTGTTATTTTTAGAGCATTTCACCTCAAAGCAGCAGAATATACATTCTTTTCAAGTGCAAATGGAACGAGCATTATTTGCAAAGGCCGAGATATGGAAGAAACATGCCAATCAATGGGTGACTGGATAAAGAAGAGGTGGTACATATATACAGTGGACTATTACTTAGGCATAAAAAAGAATGAAATCTTACTATGTATGACAACATGGATGGACCTAGAGGGTATTATGTTGAGTGAAATAAGTCAGACAAATAAAGACAAATACCATATGACTTCACTTACATGTGGAATCTAAAGAATAAAGTAAGTGAACAAACAAAACAGAAACAGATCCATAGATACAGAGAACAAACTGATGGTTGCCAGATGGAAGAGAGGTAGGGGGGCTGGGTGAAAATGATGAAGGGATTAAGAAGTACAAATTGATAGTTACAAAATAGTCACAGGAATGTAAAATATAGCATAGGGAAAATAGTCAAAATGTAATAACTATGTATGGTGTTAGGTGGGTACTAAACAGGGGGATCACTTTGTAAATTATATAAATGTCTTATCACTATGCTGTACATCTGCAACTAATATAAAATAATATTGAATGTCAACTGTAATTGAAAAATTAAAAAAGGAAGCAAAGACTTTCGCAAAAAAAAATATTTCTCAATTGTGTAATGTAGATAAACTTGCCTACCTTTTCCACAGTGTTCTGAGAATCTAGAGGAAAAGTTTATAAGAAACAATGTTGGAAACTACAAAGTGTTTTACATTTGTAAGTGCTAATTATCATAAAAATTAACAATATTAGAGACTTTCTTATGAGATACATATTAAATCACTATTCCCATCTGGAACATCGTCAGTTAATATGTCTAATAGGTAAAGTAGAGGCATTTGAAATTTTGCCTCTGCCAGTTATTAGCTCTGTGACTCCAAGTAAGTTACCTATCCTCACCCGAACCTCATTTTTCTCAATTGCAAATGGATATGAAATATCTAGCTCAGATGACAGTAAGAATTATTAGTGTGGTGGCCTTGTAATATATCAGTTTGGATAGGTTGAATTTTGTTTCCTAGAAATCCCTTCCTTGAATGTGTCTGGTTGGGGTGGGCCACAAGAGACATTTTTGCAATAGATTTGGAGGTTGAAAGGGAAACAGGTACTATTTTGTGTTTTACGCTCGGAGTCAGGCAGGTGCTCTTGCAACTGGCATTAATTAATACACACTGTTGCTATCTGTTGGCTTATCTCCCTGGCACAGGACACCAGCCACCTTCCCTGGGATCCTTCTCTAAGTTCTCTGACTTGGACCATATGTATATTTGGTCATATGTGACAAAGGACATTGACTTCTTCAGGCAGGATACATACATTATCAAAGTTAGAGGTAGCTATACCTGACATAACAAGTATCTGTCTGTCCCTGTCCTTGTGGGTTCCAGATTGTACTTGCTCACCTCTACTTTATATCTTCTATTCTCTTCCTGATAACTTGCCCCATGGACTTCAAGCTCTAGCCTTAGACAAGACTTTCAGAGACTGCTTAACCAGTTGCCACCATTGGGTAAGGTCCTCACAATATCTTTCCAAGTCTGGTTGCCGAATGCATCAGTCAGAGGAGTGGTGGTGGGAAGAGGATAGTAGGGAAAAGGGTGGTTGGCTGACATGGCACAACCAGGAGTGGACACTCAGGTGGCGATAGTACTGTTGACCTTGATTAAGTTGTTGGTGGAAGTCATGATGGAGTCCTGATGAGGAAAATGGAGAGACATAATTTTGCAACTTCATGAAAGATGGGCTTCAGAGCAGGAGTTCCACAGACTTAGGAGATATAGATATGTTATGATTTGAAAAGGAGCCAATTATTAGTTTCTTCTCAGCCTTAAGCTATACAGTGCCATAAAAATGCAAATAATTTGGTGGTGGGGAGTGGTTAAGGAGAGGAGTGGAATCAAAACAGAGAGTTTCTATCTAATTTCCTTTGACAATGGTTATAGTAAAACATTTTAGCTGGGAAAAGATTAATTTGTTTTCAAAATTAAGAAAAAAGTAACATGTGGAAAATATTATGTTGATGCATGTTTTGCTGAACAGATGGTGACAGTCCGCAAACTTCTCAAGGACTTCCCTTACAGGATGAAGGGAAAGCATTTTAATTCTACCAAGTAAATGAATGTCACTGAATCTCTATGATTTTGTCTGTTTCTTCTTATAGAAATCCTTTCTACTGCCAAATAATTTTTTTCTTCTCAATAATTTTTAATAAATTCCTTTAATATGGGAGCATCCAAGTGTGACTATTTATTTGTTTGTTTGTTTTTGTTTGTTTGTTTTTGTTTTTTTTTGCTAGTCTAGTCTTTCTCAGCTGGGAACCCCTTGTCTTTGTATTAATACATGTTCATGATTTTCATTCTGAGTCTCTGAAAGCACACCATATATAATGTGGGTTGGCCAATTATTCAGATCTTTATTTTATAGATAGGGAGACCGAAGGCTGAAAGTTTCTGTGACCCTAATCAGTGTTTCATAATGAGTCACAGCCAAAGTAAATATCAGAAATGGGTTTCTTGACTTAAATTATTGACCTTTCACTATCCTTTAGAAACTATGATTCTTACCATACTTGAACCTATTTTACCTGTGTATTTTCTTTTTTTGTGCTGTACTTTTAGAAGAATCTAAAGAGGACATAGGGAAGAGATTTTCCTATAGTCTCTCACACTTCCACCCCCACTGTTTGGTTTGCTTTGAAATGAAACCACAGCTTCAAGTAGAACCTCCTGAAGATTTTTAAGATGAGTTGGCTACACAGCTGGAGACAGAATGATTGGTTATTAATCAAGCACTTCCCTATGCCATAAGTCATTTCTCCATCACGGGCCACTTTTCTCACCAGAAAAGAAAAAAGTTAAAATCAAAACCAGTAAGTAGCAGACAACTGTTTACCATTGACTGAGGTTCAGGAATAGGAATTTAAATTTTTATTTACTCTTCTGCTCCTAAACAACCCCCCTCCCCCATCCCCCACCACTTTAAAAACTTAATGGATCTATTCCCTACCTAGACTCTAGACTGCCTAGATGAGTTAGATTGCCTTATGCAGATCCAAATAGACCTTGGCCCATGTCATTGAGAGAGTGAGGTTCAGGACCTGGTGCTGATAAGGTAGGGGTAACTTCAATACACATTAATTTGTGATTCCAGTGTAATCCAAACCTGTGGGGAGGCAGGGAGACAAACCTGGAGCTGTGCTAGTGGCTGATTCTTCTTTCCCTTATTTAATGTTTCTTATGGATAACTGGAAGAGTATTCTAAATACAACTGCCATTTTTCAATTAATGGTATCCTTTTGATCTTCATTTTCCTTTATTCTTTTTCTTGAATATTCTTGCATATGGTCACGCTTTATCCTTGCAGTCTCTGTGACGAATCATTGCTGAAAGCTTTTTAACACTAGAAGTAAAAGAGAAAGATGTTCTGTTGCTATTAACATGAGTGGCTCAAAATAGAGAGTGTGTATTAAAACCCAAGCATGCTCACAAATCTCTCTTCCCACCTCGATTTAGAGTGAAAATGTCAGAAATGAAATGAGGAGAAAAATAGTTGATTTGTTGAGTAGTTAAAATTTGGTAGGTCATTTGCACAGATCATCTCATTTAATCCTCACTACAACCTTGTGAGGTGGTTACTATTATTATTAGCCTCATTTTGCAATTTAGGAAACTATGGGTTAGACACATTTAGTGATTTGCCAAAGTTATATAGGGAGGTGGGGTGAAGCTAGAATTTAAAACAAGGATGTCTGATTTCAGAGACCGTGAACTTAGCGTCAGTGCTATACATTCTCATGGGAAACCCCACGGCCTTCTTAAGTGTATTTGAAGAGGTTTAAAAGAGAGAACAAATGTTTTGAGCATATTTAGTACATTTGTCATCTGCCCCAGAGGATAAAACATGGGAGCTAAGGAAATACTACACCTTGGAAACATGTTTGTCAACTGTTTAAATTACTTTAAAAGGGTTAAAACATCAGATTATAAAGGGCTCTTGGTTTATGATTTTTTTTCTTCTTAGGTCTAAATATAAGTTCAGTCTTTAAAGTTGCTTCAGTCTTAAGGCACACTGCTCCTTATGCTGAGCAATTAGTAAAGAAAACTACCTTCTGTTCAGTGCTCCTCTCTCAAGAAAGGCAGAAAAGCGAATTCTGCATACTAAGGTGGCTAGTAGACTAGATCACAGGTCCCCAATCCCTGGGCCATGGACCAATACTGTCCATGGCCCAGGGATGGACACAGTGGGAAGTGAGCCGAGGCTGAGCTAGCAAAGCTTCATCTATATTTACAACTGCTCCCCAGCACTAACATCACCACCTCAGCTCCACCTCAGATCATCAGGCATTATAAGAGCATTGGTCTCTGATGCCAAAAATTGGGGACTGCTGTTTTAAAGTATTCAAATATATACAGTTCTACAGCACCACAAGCGTAAGCCCCATTGGTCACCAGAGCTGGAGATCTGGAAGTGTCCCCTGGGCTGCAGTCACAAGAGTGGGGGCTTTGGATAAGTAAATATATAAGCTTCTGTCTGGGAGATAACAGTGAGCTGCGTTAGGCAAAGAGAGAGCAAAGATGGCGTGCACTGGACTCTATTCACTGAGAGCACCGTCCATCCATGGGCCCCTACAGGTGGGCCAGATCAGAATCTGCCCCTCTGGATGAAGCTCCAGGACAGGTAAATGGACCTCTTTTACAGAAAGACTAGTGTATGTGTTTCAGTCAGCTGACCGAGCTGTGCCCTGAGGGTAGTAGCCTGACAAGAACTCCTCTCTTCAATTGTTACAGGGCCCTGGGCACTCTGGCCAGAGCCAGGCAATCAAGGGGCGTTCCCTGGGTGGCTGCTAAAAACACCAGGGCACCACATGTGTTTAGAAGTTCCCCAGATGTGTGTAAAATCTCCCCTCCAGGAAGTACCAGCGCCTGGGAAGGCGGCAGAGGGCGAAGACCGTGCGACTAAAAATGGTGCCTGCCGGGAAAGAGAGAAAAAAAAAGATGGTGCCCACCAGCCGGCGCCAGGCAGAGAAGAGCGGGAAGCCGGCACCGACCAGTCTCCACCTGTGAGAGCAGGCCTCCAAAAGTATGTCAAAGCAGATGCCTCTCCCTCAAGCTAATGCTCCAAGACGAGCAAAGGGCCGGGTAGCCCTCACCCTGCCACTTCTGCCCTGGGGCAGGTGAGTCCCAGCCAGACCCCTTTAAGAGGATTTTTAGATCATTATTTCTGTGAGGGTCTTCTAGGCGGGAGATATTGTCTCCTCATCAAAGCTGGATGTGCTGGGGGCTCTTCTCTCAGGTGCAGGTATGAAAAACTTGGGGTGCTCGATGTGGGGTTTGAACCCTTCACTTCTCAGCGAGCAGCTCCAGGTTGTGAGTTCCCTCCGACTGTGGGTTGCAGTAGGAAGTGTGGAGTTTATGGAGAGATTGTGTTCTGGCCTCTCCTACCGGCTTCAATGAGGGCCTTCTCTTTGTTTGCCCAATGCACAGTAGTCCTCAGTTTTTAGTTTTTAGTTTTTTTGTTTGTTTGTTAGTTTTTGTATTTTTTTTTGAGGAAGTTATTCTATAGGTAGCTGTTGATTTGGTGTGTTTGTGGGAGGAGGTGATTAAAGATCCTTTTGCATCGCCATCTTCAACCAAAATCTCTCCTTCACTACTTTTCATTTCTCACATCTTTACAACAATAATTTGAGGTGATTCGCAAATATATTCATATATGAATATATATGTATTATTAAACAGTGTAAATAAATAAATGAGGTACTTACGGAAAGTTTGCAATTTTTTTTTCTTGCTTTGTAAAGGAAAAAAATCACTCTTTTTTTTTCCCCCTAACCACGGGTTTTCTTAAATTTATGCTAAATATATCGATTGGTTTGCTAAGGCACTGGTCACTTACTCTATTCCCTTTGGCTGATATACCAGCATCCATGTCACTTGTGCAAATAATAAAGAGTATTAGGCCTCAGATGACCTTGGCAAAACACTTCTAGCTGTCCTTCATACTATCCATTTGCCAGTCAAAAACTAAGTAACTTAAATGGGGTCAAATTTTCAGGTGATATACCTATAAGTTGGTTGTGTGTTTTCTATCTATGATTTTCAAACTATGCCTCAAGTATTTTTCCAGATTCTATGGAGATAAGTGAGGACCAACTTAGAGGTTAAATTGGATTCAGACATTGGATGGGGCACTGGGTTCTATCTTCTTATTTCAACCAGGCTTTTACTTTCATGCCTTTTGTATTTGGGTTTCTTTGTGAAAATATGTTTGCAAAACAGAGTTTGCTTCTAAAATAAAGATAAAAAGCCACAACCCTATCATTTTATTTTTACTCATATCTATCATTAAATGTCCAAGTCATTAGATTAAGTCTAACAGAACTTATTACCTAGTTCTGTTTTCTTTAGAATCTTTAGAAAATCTACACCCTCACCCTTATTCATTGAGTATTCAGATATATATTTTGTAATTTTTCTGGGTCATCTTTAATGCAGGGGTTAATAAGGAAAATATACAAGTGAAATCAAAAAATAACTCTGAGGCCAACATTTATTTAAAGAATTCCTGAGAATGGACTATATGCACATTAGATATAGATGCATTTGGGCTCTCTAAGGTACCTGGAAGTCTTAATGACACAGAATCTCTCTATCTTGGAATTAAAACAAAACAAAACTCTAGTGCTGGCCCACTGCTAGGTATCAATGGAAACTTGAAATTGAATTTGTGTGTTTTTTGTTTGTCTCGAGGAAGAGATTTTGGTTTCTTAAACTGCCCCTCTAAGGTAAAGTACTGATCTTTGATGCTGGTCGACCATCCTGTGCCTCAGTCCTCTTTGCCTCAGATAACTGATTGGGTTATTGATATTTTTAAAATATCTTGTTTAGCCCCCAAATATCAGTCAGTCCCCATTTATTTCCTTCCATTTCACTCTTAAAATCAATGTAGTTTCACTAACCTCATCCTGACTTGTAATAAACTATACATGAGCCGTATTGACTGTAAAGCATTCACCAGAAGGTTCAAGGCACAGATTTATGGCTTCCTTAGAAATTTTATAGCAAGATTACATGGGGACTGTGAGTGAGAAAAAATTCAAGATGAATATGAATTTGCAGCCTGTTTGGGCAACAGGTTACTGGTTATGAACTTTTTAAAACTGTAAGAAGTAAGTCAAAAAACTCCCTCCTCATTTTGGATGGATAGATGGATGGATGGATGGATGGATAGATCTGTAAAACCAGCTGTAAAGGTGTACTTTTAGGCTTGGGCACGGAGAAGGAAAAGGTTGTGTGTGTGTGTGTGTGTGTGTGTGTGTGTGTGTGTGTGTAATGTACTTAGAGAGGACTGAGGTAGAAAATAGTGCTAACTTTTAGGAGAATTATTTGGAAAATGATCCGTATGTTAATTCTTACAGAAGTGTTAGTCCAGGGAGAAAAACAAACAGTGAAATCCAGTTAAATTCAGTAATTTAAAGTACAGCTGTGAAAGGGAAAGCGGGTCCCAAAAGTCAAAAGTCAGGCTGAGGAATATTGAAAAAAAGCAACCTCTTCATTTGCTTTAGGAATTGGGGAAGGGCGAATGTTAGGGGCTATTGGAATATTTAGACACTAAGGTTGTGTTTAGCTCATCTTGACTCTGGTCTTTTGGGCAACTTTCCTATTTATTTTCCCCCTGGCATCTCCATTTCGACAGTTCTGTGGTTTTGGCCCTTGAAACCTAAGCCCTATAAAACAGAGGGGACATGCCCACATACTATGGTTGTGTTAGGGGGATAGTCTAAGCCTATGTGCCTGATTTATTTCATCAGTGACCCACAATTATTCTTTTAGTACATGTATTTGTATATAAATCACAGTACCTGAATTACAAAATAGGACAAGTCTGTGCTGGTGACTCCAGATTGATAATATTTAAATATTTTACACTTACTTAATTGGAATCAGGGAGATATCTGATTTTTTGTCCATAAACATTGTATGTATCTTCCCCTTCAAAATAGGGGACATACATGTATGTAATAAAAAAACATTTAAATGTATTGGGAATTATCTTTCATTTCACAGGTTTATCCTTCTCATAGCCGGATAGTGTTATTACTCTGAGAAAAGATTCAACTTATGTGAAAATAGTTACTAACTCCTTTTTAACATATGTTTAAAACTTTTATTCTCTTCTTTGATGCTAAAACAGTTCCTGATTTGCAGAAACATTCTTTCTTCAGCTTTCTTTTGTAATTTTCAAAAAAACATACCTTCTTTGGAGATAATTTAATAACTTTAAAATTAGATAATAAAATAATTTGATATTCGTAGTAGATGGTGGTAATCATAAATGATTTGTTTTCAGAATTCATCTATAAGAGCTTGTGTGGTAGGCAGAATTCCAAGAGGGCCTTTGTGCTCCTGGAGTTATGCTGGTCATTGTTACTTTACATGGCAAAAAGGATTTTACAGAAGTAATTAAGGTTATTAATCAGTAGGCTATAACATAGGGGGATTATCAAGGTGAGGCTTATCTAACTTATTACCATTTATAAAAGAGAATTCTCTCTAGCTGGTAGTAAAAAAGAAAATCAAAAATTGGAAGCAAAAGGAATTGATATGTCATTTCTGACTCTGAAGATGGAAGAGGCCACATGCAAGGATCAGAGATCAGCCTTTAGTTGATGAGAGAGACCCTCAGCTGATAGCCAGCAAGGAAACAGAGACCTCAGTCCTACAACCATAAAGAACTGAATTCTGCCAACAACCTGAATAAACCTGTAAGTAGATTCTTCCCCAGAGCCCAAACTTGGTTTCAGCCTTGTGAGAACCTCTGTAGAGAAACCAGTCAGGACCACCTGGACTTCTTACCTATAGAATTCTGGGAATATAAATGTGTATTGTTTTAAGCTGTTAAATTTGTGGTAATTTGTTATGCAGCAATAGAAAACTAATGTAGTTTGTTTTGAGAGTTTTGGTGCAGCCTATAGTTGCACTGTGCAATTTGCAGTGGCATGAGAAAGAGTTTATAAGGATATTTAATTTATTTTTATTTTATTTTTTAAAATTTTCACTTGAGGCTCCTGCCAAGTTTTTTTTGGGAACAGTACTATGATCGAGACTGTTGGTTGACTACCCAAAGATATTATCTACCTTTCTTTTCTAATAGGAACCCAATTTGTTTTTAGCAGAGATCATTTAATTTTATGGAATGTAGGCCAAGTCATGGATCGAGGGGTAAGCAGGCTAATGATCCAGTTTTGACCAATGAGATTTAAGTAGGCTTTGGGAAGTATTTTATTTTATCATTATTTATGCTTACAGCACCTGGTCTTCCTAGGCGGTCTCCCATCCAAGTACTAACCAGGTCCGACCCTGCTTAGCTTCAAAGATCAGACATCGGGCTTGTTCAGGGTGGCATGGCCATAGACCATGGACTGTGGCTCCACTGGGGCGTGAACCCAGGACTTTCTGCGTGTAAAGCAGACGTGCTAACTGCTACACTATGGAACCACGTCCAGTATTTTAATTTTCAATATAAGAGATAGAAGCTGAGGAGAAGTGCTCTGCATTACATTGCTGTCTATTTCCTGCCTTTGAATGTGGTATGATGATGTGCTGCAGCCATTTTGTGAGCATGAGGAAGAAGGCAAAAGAATCACAGAGATGCTGATTCAGGGCCTTAATGTCTTTGAACCAATACCATTACTCACATATCTAGATTTCTTAAGCCAGGATAAAAAAAAAAATTAAGTAATATATTTTTTAAAATAACCATTGTTCAAACTATAGTTAACTGCATTTTAATAATTTACAACTGAAATAATATCTAACTGATATAAAATTTGGGCCCTGTAAGTAGAATGCTGTAAGTAACACACTTGAAGAGGTGGGTCAGAAGGGGCATTGAGGACCCAATGATCCTTATCTGGAAACCTTCTACATGGCAAAACATTTAAGTAACCAGTTGTTTGATATATCTTAGAATGCAGAATACATGTTGACATAGGTTGAGTGGCATGGAAAATAGAAGAAAAAATCAGGATATTTATGTGTGTTGGCTTATTTTGGTGGCTGTAAGCAAAGAAGTCCTTTTAGGAGAGGTAAATTTAGATAGTGAATCTCTAAGCAAAAAGAAGAGAAAATATGATTTTGCTAAGAAAGGTACTCTCTAAAGGAAGAGAGTCCTGTAATTTATACTTATGCAGGATTGGAGATGGTGTCTTCAAGTACCCAAGTTAAAACAAGCAAGAGTGTAGCACACTGAAGACATAAAACTGGAGCTTACTACTACAAAGACCTGATTATGTGTGTTAAATGCTGGAGGATTTGGAAAAGCACAGGATCTAGGAGCAGGGAGAGAAGAATTCTTAGCCAAACACTGTGTCTAGACAAAATCTTTAGCTGTGGTTACTAATACAAGGAATTGACCAGAAGCATTGACTGAACATACCAAGTTTCTGAGAGAAATTTTATTGTTAAAGATAATGTAAGCCTTGCCAACAACTGCATATAATCAAAGGCAATCCCTAGTTGTCTAAACTTGTTCAACATGCAGAGTTTGCTAAAATTAGAAAAACATTCTTCTGAATGTATATCTTAGATATAGACATTAAAAATAATTATTAAAGAATATCTTACTAGAGGGAAGAACCAGAGGCTATGAAAGAAAAACAGAGATTTTTACAAACAGAACTAGGAACTGTCAGATTGAATAACCAAGGAAATTTTCCATTGAAAAAACAAGTAAGCATTTTTCACTATTTCTAACAGGCTAAAGTATATGACAGTAAATGTTAACTATTTAGGCTTTTCCCCACCATTGTATATTAGATGTGCTGGAGGCAGATAACCTGTTCTTTAGAGAAAACCTACAGAAACTGCATGTGTAGGAAGAAGATGTGTTTGGAAGTTAGATTGCCCAATAGGTGGACTGTGGCAGATACTGTTAGTTGGTTACCTAAAAGTGCTACTTACCCAGCTTTCTACTCTGCTCTCACCCACCAGCACACACACACATTTTGGGCAGAATTTTCTTGGTTTTAGACATTGAACCAAGGTAGGGAATGTGACCCAAGTCTAGCCAATGATACATAAGATGTCTTCTCCGGGTTTCTGGATGTAGATGCTGCCATTTCTGTTATTAAGTTGCTAAACTAACATCAGCAAACATTTAAGTCTAAATTTAATGTGTAGGATAAAATAAATCTTCATTTAAGTCAGTGTTAATTTTTGTTTTTATTTCTTGTAGGCAAATATTTCTAAATGATATAATTATAAACTTACATTTTGGTAGTTAGAAAGCAGGGGTTTGCCAAATTATAGTGTATGGGCCAAATCCAGCTCCCCACCTGTTTTTGTAAATAGTTGTATTGTAATAGAGCCACTCTCATTCACTGATATTATCTGTGGCTGCTTTCACACTACAAAGGCAAGTTGAGTAGTTGTAAATGAGACCGCATGGCCTGCATAGCCTAAACTATTTCTATCTGACCTGATAGGGAAAAGTTTGCTGACTCCTCAGGCAAAAAGTCATAATGGGGAAATCAGAATTAAGTGAGATAAAGTATCATTTATTCCAATACTGTTATGGTACAGTCTTTCTCAAACTTTTAGAACATATAAATGAGCTGCAATCCTTGTTAAATATACAGATTCCAAGGTCCTGTGCTGAGTTACTGAGTCAGAATCTTCAACTGAGAGACCCGGAAATCTGTATTATTAGCCATTTCCCTACATGAGTCTTTTTGACCGGGCAAGTTTGGGAAATACTGTTATATAGATTGGTATCCTGGTTCTGCTTAGCCAGCCCATCATTTAATTTGATCTGTAACTGGTTCTGTTTGTGATTCACTGCAGAAGCCCTAGTATGACCAGAGATTAAGATTCTATTTGGTCACTAGAGGCTTGCTTCTGGAGTGCAATACAATGGATTAGAAGGTTTTAATGTAGTAAAAGTGGTGCCAGCTCTCAAAAATGAGATACCTGAGTTCGGGTTCTAAATCAGCCTCTAATTGTTTGAACTTGGGCAAGTTTCTTTCTACAATCCAAGATTCTCAACTATAATTATGTCAGTAGAATGGAATGTCTCCAAGTTGCTTTTTGACAATATTAAAGACTCAGAAACTAGGAAATGCCTAAGAAGAAAACAAAAATAGTTTCTCTGTTTCTTGAAATGTTTTTTTCTAGGTTAGGGGTTGGTCCTCAATCCTGGCCACACATTAGACTCACCGTGGAGTTTATAAAAACAACAATACAATAGGTCCTGCTCAGAGATTCTAATTTAATTAGCCTGGGAGGAAAGCCTAGCTATTGAAATTAAAGTTTTCCAGGTGATTCTATATGTTCTGTCAGATTGAGAACCACTATCTCAGATAGTATTAAGTTC
The DNA here is from genome assembly GCA_028627145.1 of Eidolon dupreanum. NCBI lineage: Eukaryota > Metazoa > Chordata > Mammalia > Chiroptera > Pteropodidae > Eidolon > Eidolon dupreanum. The sequence goes on from CM053509.1 coordinate 57,218,398, forward strand.
TTTTTTCCATTTCCTATTTAAGATTTATACACATTATTTTTACCATTTGTGAAAACAATAAATAAGAGAAGCAAACAAGTTCAGTAGTCCCCAAATACTGGTGAGTCAGGAAGGCTGCATAATGTTCAAAGGAGAGCCTGTTAAAAATATAGCTATGTATACTCTACCACCAAATTCTGATGTACTAGCTGTTGGGCTTGAAAAAAATTTTTTGTTGTTGTTAACATATTTCTCAGATCTTCCAGATACATAGCTGGCTTGGGAACCATCAGGCCTGGTGATCTCCAAAACTACTTCCAGATTATAGGATGTGAGATTTTATGTTTAATTATATGAGAAATAAGTCACAGTTTTAAGAACATTTTGAAAAGGCGACTTGTACTACAAGATTAAGATATTGTAAAATGGGTGTTATCAACCAGTAGGAATGGGCCTCAATCAGGTGCTGTTTGGTAAAAATACTGCTCACCGGGTTTACCTTCTCAGAAAGAGTCATTTAATTATTTGCCCTCAGTAATACTTGAAAAAAGGTTATTTACGTTAGCTTCTTTATAAGAAACTATAAGGTTTCCTTGAAAAGAACTAAACCACTGCTTTCCAATAAATCAGATATGGTTTATTTAGCTGTATAATATACATAGTAAATTGCAAGTAAGATAATGTATGGCAACAATCTGGTCTTGCATGTACTACTAATACCTTTAAATTTGGGAAGTAATAATTCCATTTGTTATCAGAGAGTGAGGATCCTCTCCCAGTGTGTTGTCCAGGTTCTTGATGTCTTGAACAAAGAATTGAGCAAGACACTGAAATACAGTAGAAAAGAAAAGTTTTATTAGAAGGGAAAGTACACTCCAGACGTGGAATCGGGACTGAGCAAGGGAAATGTGGCTCAAAAGGCCTGGTAACAAAGCCTTTGGGGTTTTTATCCCTTTTTGCTGTGGGTGGTTACTTTTCTTAGAGGACTGGGCTTCCTTGATTGACAACCAAGATTGACAGGACTCAGCGATTCATCATTTTGTTTTCTACACGTTTGTTCCCAGAATTCAGTCTGTTATGATGATATTAATGAACTTCTGGACATATGCGTCATATTAAACTGATGGCATAATGAGGCTCAAGTGAGTTGAAGGACGTTGAGGTCTTCATTGTACAGGTTCGAGTGACTGGCTTAAACTGGTACCTAATTCTCTGCCTACTGGTTTATTGGAGTTAAAAAAATGCCTTTTGGCTTGCTTAATTGTGGGCGGATTAGGATTAGGGCGGAACTCTTCTAGGATAGGATGACCTCAGTGTCTTTGCAGATAGACCTGAAACCCCCTAACTTTCCTGCCCTACTCTTTTCTAAGATCCATGAACCCCCTTATTATTAGTATAGATGTTGAGGGACAGGAGGTCTCTTCTGTATCTGCTTCCTGCTAAGAATGGCCGTAGTCCCGGCCTACAGGGATTTCATGGAGCTCTTTCTCTTTCTGTCTCAGTCAGATTGGGGTCTTAGGTTTCTTGCTGAAGTGCCACCTCAGTCCCTAGACAAGGAAAAGAAGATACAAACTTGTTATTTAAATCATATATCTATTAATTTCCATTATTGATTTGCCTATTAAGTGAGTAAAGGAAAATAGGCTTGGTTAATATATTTCTTAAAGAGTAAAAAAAAAACCTTTGGCCTAAAGTCCCCTCCCCGCTCAGACTCTAAGGGCACTGTCTGACTTAACACCATTTCTGCTAACAATGGGCTGATGACCCTTATCAATAGACAGAGGATCTGAGTCGCCAGTTTGGAGCAATTATCAGGATTTGAGAGAGAGGGCCTTTTTTTTCCCAAAGAAAGGAGGGAAGAAAACTAGGTTTACTAAAAAGATTAACGCTGAAAGAGGTGTCCCATTTCATTTCCTGCTAAAAGATTAAAGATTTTACAAGTGATGTCCTGTCTCACATTCACTTATTCATTCTTTTGATCACTTATTCATTCACTGAAGTAATTAGTAACAACCAAATATGAGTCAAGAATTGCTCCAGCAGTGAACAAGAGTTCCTCATTGAAGCTTACATTCTACTTGGGAAAACTGATAATAAACAAATAACTATTTAAATTATCAAGTGGGGCTAATTGTTAAGGAAAATAAGGCAAAGAAAGATGATAGAAAGTTTTGAGAGCTGGATGTAGGGCAGTGCTCTTTTATAAAGGAAACTAGGGAAGTTTGCTCTGTTAAGGCAATATTTTAGCAGAGACCAGAAGACAGAGAAAAATCATGGTGGGATCTGGGTAAAGAGCATTTTAGACAGTCAATAGGCAGTGCAAAAGTCCTGTGTTGGGAATGTGCCTAGTGTGATCCAAGAACAGCAAGTGGATACAGCAGGTTGAGTGGAGTGAGAGAGGGTAGGAGTGCGGGAGAGGAATTAGGGAGTAGGAGTAGCAGGGCCTCGTTTTGCAAGGTTGCCAGGCTAATTATAAGGGCATTATATTTAACTCCAAGATTTAAGGGTATATCCAGGATTTGTGGGATTTTAAATTTTACAATCTTGGGAGCTTTCTATACACAAAGGAATACAAAATTAGGTACAAACCTAAATAGTTATTTGGAATAGAAAGTAAAAATTAGCAAGAAATGATCAATTTCAAAAAAAAAGAAAAGAAAATATCAATATATGCAATCAGAATATGCCACCCCCAAATATGCCACATTAGCATAAGTATTAATTTGAGCTGAAAATAATGAGAAACAGCAAATCAAAAAAAAAAGGCTCTCAATTCTTCTTGCTCTTTTACCAGGAAGGGCAAAATGACTCTCAATCACCAGAGACTTTTATCAGCCCAAAGATAGAGAGGAATTTACATAACAAACCTTACTAAAACAACTCTTAAATTCTATTATCTACCTTCCCATAGTTTGCCACATTATCCACATTATCTACCTTCCCATAGTTTGCCACCTATAAATGCAAAATTCCTTTTCTTTGTCTTGTCATTTTCCTACAGACTTATTCTTTGTTAAGATACTAGAGAAGCCCCATGTTCTAAGCACCTCTTTGAGTTACTCATTGCCAAGTTTCTTCTGTGAGTATTGCATTGCTCCTGTTAATAAACTCTTTTTCTCTTGTTAATCTGTCTTTTGTCAATTTAATTTCCAGGGCCCCAGGGGTAGAGCCTAGGGTCGAGGAAAAGGTTTTGTTCCCTTTCCTTTACATCACACCCACCATGGATGGGAGGGGTTATAATAATTTTGCTAACTAACTGTAACATCTCTCTGTATTATTTTTCCCTTATGTTATTTTTGGCTTAAATTTCTTTGATTGCTGCTTTACATATCATTTTGTAATGCCATTTTCTATAGAAAGAATAGAAAGATAATTCAGTCTTTAGTTTGGTCAAAATTTATTTATTTTTTTATTCATAATGTAAAAATAATTAATTTTACAACTCATTCGAAATGTCACGTACAATTTTTAGAATTGTTGCGAAATTTGAGAAAGCTTTTCTCAAATTTATTTCTTACGTGAAATACAAAAATTTTCCACAGACTAGTTTCTAGCTTCAAACATTTCAAACCCTTTTCTCCTATACTAGCCATGTATTTCTGGTGTGATGAAGACAGGTTCCTTTCAATGAACCCTAGCCCTGATGTCACAGGGTATGCTTGCACGGAGGATAGTAGAAGTATTCATGGAAGCCATTCCTATACGAGCAAAAACTTTACATCAAAATAACTGTGAACCACAATAATATATCCCACTAGCTCAAACTAAACACTTCTGTCATTCAACTTCTTAACTATATCCCAAAGTGCCTGTGTCTATTCTAGACTTGAAGAAACTTGTGACTTGACTCAAAGAGAATTGTGGCAGAAGGGAAATTCAAAATAGTGTGGTTAAAATATCTTATGTTTTGCAAATTAAAAAAACAAAATGACCATGTAAATATATTGCCAGGCCTCTTCCAGGGGCTTGGAAGGGCCCTGTGTAAGTGAGGGGCTGTGAGTCTGGAGATTTATTATCTTCTTCTGATCAGATGTGAAGCTATTGGAGGGTTTCAAGCAAAGTAGTAATATGGTCCAAGTGCTGTTGTAAAAGGACCCCTTTGGAGAGGAGAATGTAGGGGAGTAATCCTGGAAAGTAGGCAGGTCCATGCAGAGGCTCAAGTTCAGGTTGCAGAAGGAAAGTAAAAAAGCAGACATAACTCATTCTTTGAGTTCCAGGAAAGCTGACTCTGTTATTCGCTAAGCTATTAATGTGTTTCCTGATAATTCATGTCTACTCTTGTCAGACTGTTTTCCTTTCTCAACTATTGCTGATTCAGCAATTATAGGGTTCTCTTAAATTTTCGGATGTTACAAATTTTTAAAGTTTGAATTTCACCAACAATGTTTTTATTACTGTAGCTATTTATGTTCCTTGACATCTGCATAGACATCTTCAGTGCTAGCCTAATGATCATTCTTTACCAACAGAACTTCAATTTACAATATCAGTGTAATCAATGTAATCAGTATCTGGGTTGAGAACTACCAGGAAGGACTCTTACCTGTTATTTTAGAAACCTTGGAATCTGGCAATTTATAATTTTATATCATCGAATATCCCTTTTCCTGATGAGGGACTATCTGATGAATATCTTCAAGGCCTTTAGAGTTTAATCATTTTGTCCCATTTATTTGGTAGTTAACTTTGTGATGCCTTGCTTTAGAACAGAGGTTGGTAAACCTTTAATGTAAAGGACCAGACAGTAAATATTTTAGTTTTTGTAGGCCATATGGTCGCTGTCAGAACTACTCAACAATGCTGTTGCAGCACTGAAGCAGCCATAGACAGTTGTGCAAACAAATGGATGTGGCTATATTCCAGTATAATTTTATTTACACAAATAGTCCATGGGGCCAGATTTAGCCTGTAGGATACAGTTTGCTGATTCCTGCTTCAGAATTTTTGTCTCACTGTTTCATGTTACGTGTCCCAAATCTTAAACTCACTTAACCTCTATGAGTCTAGTGTTTCCATTTTTAAAATAAGAACCTTAATATATGCTCTGCCTACCACATAACATTATCATAAAGGTCAAATGAGATGTTGGTTGTAGAAGTCTCTTATAAATTCTTTCTCCTCCCTACCATCCCAAAACACATTTCCTTACTTCCCTCTCTACCAATAGCACACACATATAAATACTTACTCACAAAGGAAAATTATGGCTGGCTACTTTGTCTTAACTCCTGGGCCTTCTGTCAAATGCTGGCCCCTAAAATGTCACCAAAACCACCTGTGATAGCACAAGCTGAGTTTGTTCTTACCAAGGTAAGGGAGAATATAGACTTGATATAGTTGTAATAAAGTCTCAGAAGAGGGAGGACAAAGCGAGGATATTTATTGAAATTTTGAAAACCTGCCTAGATGAAGGTGAATCTTTCAATGCAGGGGCTTAGTTAGGATTGAATAGGGAGCATGATGTAATAGTCTAGGATTGGTAGATGTAGCAAGGTGAGGATTTTGAAGAGGGAGTTCAAGAGTCTTGGGGTGTATGCTATCATTTAACACTTTCTATTGAAGAATTGATTGATCTTTCAGAAGGTTACTGAATGAAGAGTAAAGTTATTTGTAGCCTTTATTTTTTGACAAGTTTCCTAGGATAGTAATGTTAATAAACACATTGAAATAGTGAAGTCATGTTAATGTGTTTAAGTCAATCATGATAATGTTAGTAAGTTGTGTGGGTATAGGTGGTTTCGGTCCTCACTTATTAAGACATACTGGAGACATTTTGTGAGAAGAAAAGAAGAAAAGGTAGATTGGATAGGAGGATTTACTTACGAAAGGACATGAAATAAATGGTAGAAAAGAAAACAATAGATATAGAGAAGAGGGAAAGGTGGCAGGAGTGTGAAGAGGTTTTCAGGCCAAGTTAAAAGAGGTGTTTAAAAGCAAGGAGAAAATTTTGGGTATTAGAAGTTGGGATATAAGCTATATCAGGAAAGTAAAAAATTAGAAAAGAAAATTTTAAACACTATCAAATATAAACCACTTTTAATTGTCTGATGGAACAGTTACATTTTTATGTGTAACTCATAAAATACGTAGGCCAGATTTTGAGGAGGTTACTTTTTTTTAGGTAAAAAAAATATTCATAGTAGAAAAACTTGAATATACACATAAATAATTAGAATAAATACAGATAACTCTTAATAATAAAATGAAATTTCTTTTTTAAAAAAATTTTATTATTAGTTTCAAGTATACAGTACATTGGTTTATAAAACAATCCTCGTAATTGCTCTTTCTCTCCTCTGGCTCTCCACCTAACCATTACATTAATGCTAACTGCATTCCCTATGCCATGCTCCTCATCCCTGTGACCATCTATCAACTACTAATGTGTACTTTTTTAACCCTTCACCCCATTCTCCCAGTCCCCCAACCCCTCTCCCCTCTGGTCGTCCCCAGATTGTCCTCTATATTTGTAAGTCTGTTTTTGATTAATATGTTCCTTTTGTTTTTCAGATTCTGCATATAAGTGAAATCATATGGTATTTCTCTGACTTATTTCACTCAGCATAATCTCTGGGTCCATCCATGTCATTGCAAATGGCAGGATTTCATTTATTTTAATGACTGAGTAATATTCCATTGTATATATGAATCATAACTTCTTTATCTAATCATCTGTTGATGGGCATTTAGGTTGCTTCCATATTTTGGTTATTGTAAATCATGCTGCCATGAACATAGGGGTACATAGATCTTTATGAATCGTTTTGGTTTTCTTTGGATAAATACCCAGAAGTGCAATTGCTGGGTCAAAAGGTATATTCAATAAAATGGAATTTCAATGAAATGGATATATAGGAGTCAAAAATTGAGAGAAATAGGAAGAATAAAGTACATTTTGGGAGGCTGTTGGCTGGTTTGTGGGAAATGATCGAGGGCCACTGGATTTTTAGGAACAATGTGTATCTTACATTTTAATTTAAAAAATTTATTACTGTGATATTGCAGAGAGCTTAGGCCAACAACAAACTGGAGGACATAGTCCCCAGGGCAGTTGTCACATCTGATATCAAGTGCAAGTTTGGAGGGTCTCATAAACCTTCCAGGTTCGATAATTCACGAGAAGGACTCACAGAACTCGCTAAAAGTTTTTATATTCACAGTATGGTTTGCTACAGGGAAAGGATACAGATTAAAATCAGCCAAAGGACGAAGCTCATATGGCAGAATCTAGGAGAAGTACCATATACAGGGAGCTTCCATTGTCTTCTCCCTGTGAAGTCAGGACATATTACTCTGCTGGCATCAATGTGTGATGATATGCATGAACTACTACTACTCAGTTCATCTTGAGTCTTAGCTCCAGAGTTTTTATTGGACTGCCATTACATGAGCATGATTCATTGATTGTCCACATGGTAGATTTCAGTCTCCAGGTCAACTAATACTGCATGACCCAGAGCCCCTAGCCTAAATCCCATTGTTTGTCTTTTGTCATCCCCTCCCCTCCTCTCTCAAGTCTCTATGGGTGTGGCCAGCCCTTCCCTAAATGATATTCTTAGACAATCAAGTATGACCCAAGTCTTCCAGACAAATAATAAACTCCTATTTGGAGGTTCCACAAATTATCTCACAGAAGCCAAGGGCATAGGTCAGATATTTTCTTTGAGCAAGACCAAATTCTTTACTACACAGAGATACATTCCTTTCTTCATCCCATCCTTCACTAAAGATTTTTCACACTTTTTTTTTCTAGGTGAAGAAAAAATTTATTCTCAGTCCCCCCAATCTGATGAAAACACTTTAAACATTTTGGCATACATCCTCTAGGTAGATCTTAGATAGGTTAGGCATAAAAATGTTAACTCTTCTTTATTCTTCCCTAAGTTAAAATATATAGCTATTAGCACAAGTTAGAAAACTTATCGGGAAAACCAAATCATTAAGTGTTAGGGTTAGATGAGACCTTTGACTATATTTGGTCTTTTGGGAAGGTGAAGTGATTTGTTCAGCACTAGTGAAGTTCGTGAGGCAGAGCTGAATTAGGATTCCAGGTCCAGTGGCTTTTCTCTTAAAGAGACTCAAGAGATCTTTTGGATCCAAAAGATGTTACTTTTTGAAAATAGCACTGTCTCATTGATGTATGGTAAGATAACCCTAATGACTTTTTGATTGATTTGGTTTTGCCTGAGAATTTGGGATGGTTTCCAGATCCATATATTAAAATGTGTCTAGAAGATAGCTGCTCAACTGCTTGCATATTTTTCTGATTAGCTGAATCGTATATGCTGCTGAAATATTCAACTGAATTTCATGTTGTTGATAGGAGCAGCACAAAATCTAAAATTGAACACTATATCTCTCCAGTTCTTTGGAAAAATTTCCCAACCATTTGCTGCCTCCTTGTCTTTCTTAGGAAGCTATTAAATTTTGTTTTTCATATTTGAAACTTGAACCTAGTTTTCAGCTGCTTTCTCTTTAGTCCCTTCGTAGCCATCCTCAATTTTGTAAATATTTAATCAACTTTTCTTTCTTTGTGTATTGGTTAGGGTTGAAGATTGTCAATTGATCCAAAAGGTATAAAAAGGACCAGCACTTTTCCTTTTCATATAAGCCAGTGGTTTGTAGGGTACTTTAGACTAAATGTTCATGTCCCCCAAAATTTATTTGTTAAAATCTAATCTCCAGTGTGATAGTATTTGAAGATGGGGACTTTGGCACTATTTTACTTATAAAAGAAAACCCAGAGAGCTCCCCTGCCCTTTTTTCATGTGATAACACAGCAAGAAGACAGCTATCAATGAACTAGGAAGCAGAACCTCATCAGACACTGAATTGTGGTGCCTTGATCTTGAATTTCCCAGGCTCCAGAATCATAAGAAATAAATTCATGTTGTTTATAAGCCACCTGGTCTATGGTAGCACCCTACACGAACTAAGATGGAAGAATTAAGTGTATGTACTCATTTTTGGTGACAGGTGTACCATCATGCGTAGGCCTAGGAGGTAAAAGCTAACTTGGTCTCTTTTCTGTTGATGTAAATGACCTGTTGCGCCAGACTATTTCCACTCTACTGCTTAGATTTGCTTTAGCTATGACATGAACAATGAACAAATTATGTGAGTTAATTGGAGATCCGTTTTAAAAATGCAAAATGCAAAATGCAAACATCCCTGAGGGAAATTTTAGTACCTTAAGGCACCTTGAGTTTGGTTATCTCTTTTGTATAGCTAATTGAAATCAGCTGCAGTGAAGAGCTAACATTCTGCTGAAATAAACTTGGAACTTGATGTGGGGTCAGGCCTAGGATGGAACATCACAGGTCTTCAGGAATGCAGAGAGAATCAGAAGACCAAGGAAGAGAGTTATGGAGGTGGAGATAGGAAGACCCTTCACTTTTTCATTTGGTATAATTCTGAACTGTGAGCTTAATGTAGCATCAAGATGGAGAATACAAAGGGGTGGGCATATGTCCTTTCAACTACTGAGAGGAACAGTATTGTAAATGATGGTAAAGTAATAGAAAGGGCCAAAGTGAGACCAATCAGCTATATACATTAAAAAGTATAAGTTCTAATTTTTTTTTATTCTTAAAATACGTAGAAATAAAAGTTAATCTAGAAATACAGAAAATACAAAGAAACTTCAAAGGGTGGCATCTCATGGAGTGAGCTACTACTACCATGCCCTAATATCTTTAGCTTCCTCTCCTTCTACTTTTCCAATACAACTAAACAATCTTGTGGTTCTGCCTTTATATTCTAGACACTACTGTCCAATAGAAATATAACGTGAGCCACATACATATTTTTAACATTTCTAGTAGCAGCATTAAAAAAAGCAAAAAACAGGTAAAATTAACTTTAATAATATATATTTTTAATATATCTAAAATATTATTTCATTAATAACATCATTAACAAAATATTTTAAAAAATGTTTGTACTAAATCTTTGAAACCAGGTGTATATTTTATACTTACAGGACATCTCAGTTTGGACTAAGCACATTTCAATTGCTCAATACTCACATGTGTCTAGTGACTGCTGGATTGACCAGTGCAGCGCCAGGTGGAAGATATTATCAACTCAGGAACATTGTCTTTTAAAAATCATGAAAATTTGTTTTAGTTGTATAGCAGAATAATCTATTAAAGAAGGCTTGAATTAGAAGGGCATTTATTATTTACTTAACAAGGATACTAGATGTGGATGGTCATTCGGAGGGTTAACATGTCATCAGAGATCTAGGATCTTTTCAGCCTTTCACCCCATGGGTCTTCCTCAGCACACTGGTTTTCCTTCTTTGTGCTTGTCGTCTTATGATCATAAGGCACCTCTAGCAGTTCCTGATATTAACTCCTAATACCTGTAAGGGGACAGAACAAAAGTCTTTTTCTCTTGAGTCTCTTTTTTATTGAGAATAAAAAGACTTCTCCCAGCAGACATGCTCTGACATATCATTGGCCGAATTTGGGTCACATGGTAACTCCTTGCTGCAAGGGATCTTGAGAAACTAAAAAATTGCACAGGTGAAAATAATGACTATGAGAGCTTTGCTTTAGCAGATCAATCTTGATATATTTCTACCCCAGACAAAATCAGACTTCTGTTAGCCTAGAAGGGAGAAGGGGATGGGTACTGGGCAGGCAGCCAGTGTTATCTGTCAGAGGGGCATTTTCTCAAGGAGAGGGGGACAGAGGGAGAGCAAAAATCAAAGTGGTCTATAATAAAATAATAATTGCATTAATTATTACTCCCATTTATTGAGTATTCAGGCACCATGTGTAAGTGTTGAATGGATTATCTAATTTATGTACGCACATACATGGGTTACCTATTGCTGCAGTGGTTACAGATAGTAAAATCAGTGCAGAATTATCAGATTGCTTTGCTCAGAGCTTGACCATCATGTAACTCAGCTGTTTTCTAATTCTGCTCTTCTGCCTCATAATCTCTTCTTCTACTAGTCATCATAGCTTAAAATCTCCACCATTCTGCTATCTACTGAATTGCTCTGAAGTCTCCCTTTAAAATTCCCCAAGAAAGTATATGTATTTGAAGTGCTCTTCCAGCATCCTTTCATGATTGGGGGCCCTCATTGGTTAGAAGCCCTGTGCCAGATTACGTTGCAGATCACTGCTAATTATAGATATACACTTTGTATCAGATACTTTTCTCTAGTTCAATCGTCTGTCTTCAGAATGACAAAGCCCTGTGATAAACAATGTAAAATTAATATATAAATCAAAGTTCTCCAGCCCTCAGGTTTACCCTAACCTATTGTGCCCAACTAAAAATAAGTTTGCGCCTTGCATTCCAGATGATCTTAGGAAGTCAAGTCATTTATCAACTTATCCTCTCTCATTTTACTGGTACTATATTGCCAATAAGTACTCATTACTAATAAGTAATAAGAATAGTTACTAATTTTATGAGTCTTTTCTATCTGTTACATTCAATTTTAGTCAGCCCAAACGTGTTCTTGTTGTTTTTTCTATTTTGTGAAAGGTAGTTTAATCCAATGGTTGCCTCTTTGGGGCTGGGGAGGTGGCCTTGAAGGGAACAAGAGGGCACTTTTGGGGTCATAGATGTTTTATTTATCTTTATCGGGGTGTTGGTTACATGAGTGTGTTCATTGTCAGTGGTTACTGAAGTGGACTCAGGATCTATATGATTTTATGTATAGAAATTATTCCTCAATCTGATTAGTTAACAACTGCTAAGACAAAGTGGTTGTGCCAATCAGGGTCCCAACATGAAACAGATAAATACTCAATTGGGTCATTTGAAGAGAGTTTAATAAAAGACCAGCTTACAAAAGGGTCCATAGCGTATAGCACCCCAAGTCTGGAACCTGAGTTTCTATAACCACTTCTATAATAAAGAGGCAGGAGAAGGGAGCAGTTAACAGAATGAGATGTGACAAATGTGCCAAATGGAGACCATTTTGGCAGAAGCTGGGACCTTTGGTCAAGGGATGTAGCCAGTAAATCTCAATCATATGCTGAGAAAACTGGGAGAATAAATACTCTAACCTCAGAGTCCTCCTTCCCTACCTCTGATCTCGTCTTTGAACAAACCCAATCAGAAGTCTGAGAGCAAGGAAGGCCATAGATGTAGTCTCAGCCTGTACAGCTCAGCTTCACAGGGTAGTGAGGTTAGAGAAGGATGGAGAGCAGATCTAGAGAGGCAATCAGAAGATATCCAACATCATGTTTTCCATTTCTTCTGAATTACTTCATTCCAAATGTAGACAGTTGCCCTCCTTGCCTTATGATTCTTTAAAATGTAAGTAATATAAATAAGGCAAGATTATGGCATTTAAAATATTTTACTGAAAGCTTGAGGATAACAAAGGGGTTTATAATGAAGAAAAAAACAATTTAAAACCTCACAATAGCTTTCCCAGATCCTGAATCCTTTGCCATGCCTTGTACAAAGAGTTCCTTTCTGTCTTCCTTCCTCTTCAGCCCCAGCAACATCATGTGGAAAGTGCCAGTTCACCTCACCCCAGTGGTAATTTCCTTGACTTTCTCTTCTGTGTCAGAAATCTAATCCTACTCCCCCAAACCCCCAAAGATAATGAGATTCTTTCTTTCCTGCTTTTTTTTCTTAAGAAGGATTCATTTCATTTGGAGAAACCACTATCCTTACTATGGGTAATGTTCTGTCCATGATACATATTATTCCAATCAGTTGTGGTTGGAGTGGTTATATCATTAGGTCCAAAAGTTTTGAATGATGAGGAGTCATATCAGGGTTGGGAAGAACACCAGTATTGCAGGGCCAGGCCAGGACCTGGAAGAAGGGAACATGTTATCTAGAGGTATGCAGCTAGGTACTCAGGGACCTTTCAAGAGTCCCAAGTTGGAAGACTTTGGATTGAATTTCATGTTTATCACTTGGTAGCTATGTGACCTTGGGCAAGTGACTTAATTACTCTGAAATATTAATTTCTATTTTTTCTTTTTTTTTCCCTCCTCTAGAAAAGGGATAGTGATCATGAAAACACTTTGCAAAACTATATGGTCAAAGGAACATAAGCACTTCCTTTCTAGTAATTATCAATCTTTTTCCGTTGCCACAATATTCACATATGTAGTACACTCCCATCATGTCATGCAGTAATTTTCAAGGGCAAAAACAAGCATTGGGGAGGGGAAATATATACCTAAAAGTATAATATGAGTGAACGCTTGATTAGTTGAAAAAGTCCTTCATGGAGATTTCGATATGATGCTACTCTCCCGTATCACCCCCAAGTAGATCAGATCTACTTGAGTCACTTTCTAGACTGAATTTTACAGACGTATGGGGAGTAAAAAGGGATAGAAGATATTTTGTTTGGCTTTCATAGAATTGTAGAGTTTTTAAATTAGGTGTAAAAGTTTAAAAACAGAAGATTTCACACAAAAAATATACTTTGCCTTCTCTTGAAATACACAATTTCTGGCAAAACTAAACTTATGTTTTTGAATGCCCAAATTTGGCTAGAGCTAAATAGTGGCTGCACCTTTAGACATAGCATACATTCTCCAGCTGGTGTTACTTATTTGTGTCACTTGCCCCTTGGTAATTGAGTTGGCCAGCCCTGGTCTAGACTATCAAGGAATCACTGATACTGGAACTAAAAGAGAGCTTTATTTTTAATCAGGTCAGTATTTGGTTTCCCCATTTATAGCAAAAGCCCCCTCAGCCCTTTGGGGCTGAAGAGGGACCTGGCTATGAAGGAGACTGACCAGAATTGACAAGGTCAACTTCCTCCCAGTAAGGGCCTTTTCCTAGCATGATGTGTTTCCTCTGGAAATGCATATCATAGTTTCTGAAGCCCAGTCAGTGGAGCCATTGTGAAGAAAGGTCAAACCTTAGATAAGCCAGGTGTCTGGAGTCTCATTGCAACACTTCCAACAGCAGAACACATGCAAGTTCTAGTGTGGCTCACCTGGAGTCTGACTGTCCATCCAGCCCCACCAGCTGAAATGTGAGCAGTGGATCCAGGCTAGGAGGGCTGCGAGTTTGGAGGAGCTAGTGTCCTTGACCCTCTGGCAAGGATCCCAGGCTGAAGAAATCCTCTGGGTTTCTTGCTGAGCGATGAGGAAGGAAGATGAGGGTGGGGAAGGAAGATGAGGGTGAGAAAGAAGGGGAGAAAAACAGGGTACAGAACATAGCCATTTTCTTCTCTCCCAGAAATTGAGCTTTTGTGTTCCTGTGCCACATTTGTGCAGTGAGGTTTTCATTTTCTTTCTTTCTTTTTTTCTAGTTCTGGGACTGGTGTGTGTTACTGTATTGCTGAGTGTTTATTTTGGCTGCTGGAGGAAGTATTGACAAAGGAAGTAGAAGAACAAACATACTTTTGTAAGCAGCCAGCCTGAGAGGAGCAATAAAGTGGAACTGGAGAAAGAATGTCGGGGTTGAGATTTCCTGAGACTGTTTAACACTAGTGTCCCCAGAGCTTGCAGCCAGGAGCTGGGGGTGGGGGGGGCGGGGGCTTGAGAGCTATAGGGGTTGCAGGGATAGCTTCAGGGTGCTCATTTAAGCTGTGCTTTGTGATTCTGATTTTCATACTTAGTTAGATGCCTTTTCTGGGCCTCAGCTTCTTTCCTGCCCCTATTTCCTCTCATGTGTCAAATACTAGGGCAGCAGGCCTTTTCAGTAGGAGATAGTCTATAGCAAGAAAGTGTCCCTTTTTTGGATGTGTGTGAGGTTAAATAGTAAGATTATGATACAGAATTATGAAACAGGATCCCATAAAAATTTGGTTTCATCTTTAGGAATTTTAAAAACACTTAAATGTTGTCAAAATTCCAAGTGATTATTGAGTGAAATCTGGAAAGAATACTCTTTCACTTTTTACCTGTCTCAAGACCAGCTAGGGGTGGGAGCAAACTTTTCATACATCCAAGTGATGACACCAAGGGACCTTGCTGGTTTTGAGAGATAAACCCAGGGGTTCAATTCTGAATGGTAAATGTATAGATTAGCATCATGGGTATATGATTGAAGAAAGTACCTTTGCTATAAATTTCTTAGAAAATGGATTAAGGCCATGTCAGAGGTGGCTGAGGTATAGTCCTCGCTAGAGACAGGGGAAATAATTAGAGATCCTTTAATTTTTCCCCAAAGGGCTAAGAAGGTGGTTGAAATCACATATTTAGATGACTTCTGGGAGTCATCAAGTACTGGAGTCTTGACTTAGGCTGAACTCATTCACTGGGTCTCTGGGTGTGAATATTCCTAAAATGGTGATGGTTCCTGAAGGATTTAACGCAGCTCAGAAAAAGGTGTATCTTTTTCTCTGGAAAAACCTTAAGAATCTACCTAGATATTAGGCAGCAGCACTGTATGAAAAGCTGTATTGTTATCTTTGAAAGGCTAGATTGCCTCAAGGGATATAACATATTTTTTAATTTTTTTTTTTTTTTGTGCTTCCATAGGTGATAGGGGGAAGGGGCAAGTATCAAGACACTAAGAAAGTTACAGGAACTATCACTGTAAAGCTGTAGCACATCGGCAGCAGGCTACTGTTTAACTACTGTTTCTCAGGGCAAGTAAGGTCTTTTCCCCACGTGGATCTGGCCAAAAGGGCAGATGGAAGTGTTAGGTCAGTTGGATGAAGAGGTAGCTTGTGAGTGTACAAGTACATAACTGTGTTAAATACAGCTCTAAACTAGTATCAGTTTAAACTGATCTCTAAATGGATATGAGCAGGTATGGCTGGCTGACTAATGTTTCTGGCTCTGTAAGTTCTCTGGATCCTTGCTGAAACTGTGACCTTAAAAAGTAGCTACAGTTGTCCTCATTATCAATCACAGTCTCAAAATATTAAATGGAAAATTCTAGAATAAACAATTTATAAGTTTTGAATTGGGCACTATTTTGAGTAGCATGATGAAATCTGCAGTCTCACTCTGTCCCATCCCAGGTGTGAATCATCCATTTGTCCAGGGTCTCCATGCTGTGTACATTCCCACACGTTAGTTGCTTAGTAGCTGGCTAGGTTATCAGATTGACTGTCCCAGTATTTCAGTGCTTGTGCTCAAGTAACCTCTATTTTAGTTAATAATGGCCCCAAAGTTCAATTCGGATGTGCCAAAGAGAAGCCGTAAAGTGCTTCCTTTAAGTGAAAAGTTGAAAGTTCTCGATATAAGAAGGAAAGAAAATAATATACTGAGATTGCTAAGATCTATGCTAAGAACGAATCTTCTGTGAAACTATGAGGAAGGAAAAAGAAATTTGTTCTAATTTTGCCGTCACACCTCTAACTGCAGATATATCTTATAAGCATTTTATTATTTTACATTATGACAAGAAGAAGAGTGAGTGCAGGACAAAAAGATATTTTGAGAGTGAGAGAGACCACATGCACACAACAATTATTATAATATATTGTTCTGTGTTATCATTAGTTGTTATTTATCTCTTACTATGCCTAATTTATAAATTAAACTTTATCATAAGTGTATGTATATATAGGAAAAAAGATAGTATATGTGGGATTTGATATTATCATGATTTCGGGCATCAACTGGGTGTCTTAGAAAGTATCACTCACAGATAAGGGGGGACTACTGTATATTTCATGCTTAAAGGTATCTGGAGCTGGTGTCTGTTGTTCTGTATGAGGAGAGGATAAGCTTAGTACTTTCTCTTGACTTGTTTTCTTGAATTTTCTCTTCTTTTTTCCCATTTTTTTTGTGGTGTAAGTGTCAAATAAAAATTATATGTAGTTAAGGTATAAAACTTGATGTTTTGATATGTGTATACTCTCTTGAATTTTTGTATTCTGAAGCACAGAGAAACTTCTTTGAGAAATTACTATTTTTCTTAACTGTACTTATACCTGTTTAATATTTTAGTTTACAAAAGAAAAAGAGGAGACTTTCACCAAAGAATGTGGGAATGGATACTGGCACAAACTCTGGAAAAACGAAACTACTTTTGTGGGGCTGTTGGGAAAACCATTTGCTGGGGAAACCACCTTTTAATGTCTATACTATGGAAAGATCTTAATACAGCATAGATTTTCTGAGATGGTCCCCATTATGAATATTTATAATGCCTATAAATCATTTAAATGCCAGAGAAATGCCAATGTTTTTATATTTTAGTATCTAAATAATACATTTTAGATTACTTTTTAAAATGATACTCCATGGGTCTTTTAAAAAATGCCTTTTAAAAATGACTTTATCAAGATACAATTCACATACTATAATATTCACCCATTTAAAGCATTTAAAGCATTCACAGAGTTGTGCAACCATTACTGCAATCTTAATTTAGAACATTTCATTACCCCATATAGAAATCCATTAGCAGTCATTCCCCATTTGTTCCCCCTCCAGCCCCTGGTAACTATGAATCTACTTTCTGTCTTTATACCTATTTGGACATTTCATATAAATGAAATAATACAATATGTGGAGTTTTGTGACTGGTTTCATTCTCTAAGCGTAATCTTTTTGAAGTTCGTCTATGTTGTAGCATGTCTTAGTACTTTATTTCTTTTTATTTCTGCATAATATTCCATTGTATGGCTATCCCACATTTTATTCATCTGTTTGTCAGTTAAAGGACATTTGGGTTGTTCCTACTTTTTGGCTATTATGAATAATGCTGCTGTGAATATTCATGTTTAAAATTTTGTGTAGATGTGTTTTCCTTTTTCTTGGGGAAGATACTTACGAGTGGATTCATTGGGTCATATGGTAACTCCATTTGTTTGCAGAAGAGTAGGATTGTGATTCCTCGAGAATGCCAAGACTTGAAGCCTGGTGACCTCTTTAGTGGCTATGGAGCCCTTTGTCAAGTAGCCCTTGCCATAAGAGAAGTTGTGGCAGACAGACCCTACGGTGACCTCTAGTTATCCCTGCCTCCTGGTGTTCATATCTTTGTGTAATCTCCTTTTGAGTTGGGTGGGAACTGTGACTTGTTTCTAACCAATAAACTATGGCAATGGTGATGGTGTGTCGCTTTGGTGAATATGTTGTAACATGTAAGATGCTATTTTAGAAGACTGGAGACTCTTCTTGAGAGCTTGATGAAGTAAGCAGTTCTGCTTGAGAAACCCATATAGCAAGCAACTGCAGGTGGCCCCTAGAACTGAGGACAGAAGTCAGCAAAGAGCTGGGGCTTGAGTAGTACAACTTCAGGGAATGAATTATGCCAACAGTTGGAATGGACTTGGAAGTACATTCTTCCCATGTCGAGCCTTTGATAAGAATGCAACCCAGCTAAGATCTTGATTGCAGCCTTGTGGGACCCTGAGCAGAGGACCCAGACCTCTGATCCATGGAAAATGAGATAATAAATATGTGGTATTTAGTGCAACTAAGTTTGTGGTAATCATTAATTCAGAAAACTAGGATTTGTTTCCATTATATTATCTGAGCTGGGTCTTTTGAAAAATGTCTTTTACTGAGTTTACTGGTCAAGGCAGATGTCCTCTTTATCAGTATGATTATTATAAAAGGATAAATGTCCATAAAAGCTCAGATATAAGCTGTGAGGTAATATATACTTGGAATATAATTTCTAGAATGGGAAAAGGAGAATGGCAGAAGTAAGAAACAGTTTTGCTCTGTTATGTGGGACAAATGCATCTTTAGAAATGCCATTCCAAGAAGAAACTATAATCAGAATAAAAGAGAAATGCTAATTTATGTAATGAATACTACCATTTATTAGGGACTACAGAGGTGAGGGGATAAGCATGAACTTGAGGCCATGCCCTGGAATAGTCCTGATTTGCCTAGTCTTCTATTCAGACTTAAGCTTAAACTTGATACCAGCTTTCTCTTACACTTCATTAGCCGCATAATAACCAAACAATCCCAGCCTGGTGAACACCACTTCTATTTTTAGAACCTACCTAGGACTATTCTATTTTTCTTAGTCATCCATTTCTATATTTAACAACTCTTACACTCAGAATTTTTAACTTATAGCTCACATAAATCCCTTATTCTTCAGTTAAAGCCTGCATTCTTTCATACCTGCCCCTAAACAGATGGCCACAGCTGATTATGTGAATCTCTTGACTGTCTTTGTCATACCATTTTGTTTTGTTATATTTAATTCCTGACTGACTTAAGGGAGGAGAGTAAGCTGGATTTTATCCTGTAGCACAGAGACACACGTGGAATGCCTTTTTTTTACTTCTTCTGTGATCTGACTTTAATTTTAAACGCTGTGTAGATGACTCAGTGTGCAGTAACTAATATGAACAGTCATGCTGCTTATAACATGCAGCTAAAGAACTAATCTGACTTGCCTCAGATGACTTGGAAATTTTCTAGTTAGGAGAACAAAGCAGTTGAAACTAATGGGAAATAAATGTCTAATTTCCAGTAGAGCAGAAGATGTAAGCATCACTGAAATTTCCATCTTTCCATGTCTCACACCAGTTATCTGATAAAAAAGCAAAACACTGTTCTGCTAAGAATGGAATCAGTTGTGTTTCTCCTTATGTTCACGACAGTGCCATTCATATCCTCATGATAGGGAACAGATAGAATAGATGAAATCATTTTTTAGGTGGTGTACATCATAGAACAAGTTGGCTGGAAAACAAGCAAAGGTTATTTGGACATGGTAGGGTAGCTCTTTCATGGGTCTCATTATTTTTCTTTGTTTTTATATTCTATGTTGATTAAAAAACTGCATGTATTACACTTTTACAGAACAAATAGGGTTGACATTTACATTTACGATTAGCTGTTTTCATTTACTTTTAACAACTATTTTGATTTACAGTTGTCAAAAATATTTTGTACCTCTCTGCCATGCTGGGGCATCATATGTGTCGTTGCCCTATTGCCTTGTTCCGTTACCCGTATCTCCAATTCTGCAGAAGTCTTTGAATCTCTACTTGCTGATCTGCACTTATTCTTTTTGGTGGCTAATGGGAGTTTTCTGGATGGCAAGTACTGTCTTGGCTGCTCTTTCTAGTGTTTGGGTCCTTGGCCTTCTTTAGTTGGGACGATCACTCTATCAACCACCCCCGTTCCTGCAATTATAATTCCAAATACTTCACGTATCCTTTTTAATAAAGACACATACCTGTTAATTTGGACTCAAACAGAAATTAGCTAATTTTACATTACAGTTATAAATTGTAAAATGTTCTGTAAAGCATGGTTTTAAATAATAAGTGTAAAGGGCATACATTGTTCTTTATACATACATGAGGATTAAATGGAGATAGAGTTGATTCTAAATATTTTGCTGTTTTTCTCTTCTTCTTAAGTGTAGTCTGGCTAGGTAATTTTCATATAAGCCCTGCCTATTCCATTTCATTCTTTGATGTTGCTTGTTGTTCATGTGTTAAACACCACATTAACATCTCCTTGTTACTTTGTAAGAAACACCAATGACTTAACCAGATTTCAGTCCTCTTTAGCCTTTATGGGCATCAAACTCTGTTCTGCATTGTTTGCCTTCTGAATTCCCCTTTTGAGTGTGTCTACTCAAGTGTCTTTTAAACTAGAAGTATGTGAAGAAGTCATTCTTAGTTTGCTCAGAATTGCTCATTCTTATATTTATCTAACAATCATGTCATTTTGTTTTGTTTGTTTTGTGCCAACCAATGTGCTGGGTACTAAGAGTACAAAGATGAATAAAACATGATTCTATGACCTGGAAGAACTTCCAAAGATGGAGAGAGTCATGCAAGCGCATCATTATGACATGATTTAAGTGCTCTAGCAGGGCTGGGAGCACTGAATCAGTTTGCAGGAGTCAGAGAAAGTAACATTTCAGTTGGGTCCTGACAGATGCATAAGGATTTAGCAGATGTGTAGGTATGAGGGGTGGCAGCTGCAGAAATGATTTCTAGACTGAGGAAACATCATGAATAATAATGTGGAGGCATGAAAAAATAAGGTTGGCTTGGAGAATAGTGAAAAGTTGGATCTAATCGGAGTATAGGGCGTGTGTGTGTGTGTGTGTGTGAGAGAGAGAGAGAGAGAGAGAGAGAGAGAGAGAGAGAGAGAGAGAGAGAGAGAGAGAGAGAGAGAGAAGCGGGGGGGACTCTGGGAAATGAGCTAGGGGTGGAGGAAGTTTGGAAAGAGAGAGAAGGATGTTGTAGGCTGGGTGTGGAATTCTTATTTGATTCTGTAGCAATGGGATAATGAGGTCCTAAAATGGAATAGTTACATGATAGAGAGTATATAGAAGTATGTACTTTTATATAGATGAGAATAGAGTTGGGAGAGATGGGTCAGAGGGAGGCCCCAAAAATAGTAACTTAATGTTGCTTACAGGAGGCAGCTGCCATGAAGTCTTCCACTAGCTGATCTTGGTATGAAGCCCTTGCATTTGGGCTGGGACTTAACTAAATGAAGCAGAGGGAGATGCAGAGGAAGGACTCCAGCTGAGAAATATTTCAGAGGTAGAATTGTCAAGGTATTGCAACAGATGGGGTGAGAAGGATGAGTGAGGGGAAGTGAGGATGACTCCAGAATTCTCTCCAAGAAAAAGTTATTGGCTAGTGGAGTTATTAATAAAATTAGAATACAGGAGAAGAATAGGAGTTTAGGATGGGAGGGAGGAAAGAAGATAGGGTGGTATATAGCAAGCATATCTGGTATTCTTGGTTTCCCCTCTGTTTATGTCCATTGCTGGAGTAAACCATTAATGGGACAGCTTCAATTCACCTGTGTGAAGAGCATCTTCCCTCCTGTGGTGCCTTAGGTCTTCACTTTCTGCCCTGGGGCTCCTTGAGTCCAAGCATATAAAATTCAAGGCAGATAACAGTACAACCATTGATCAATACAGAAGGGGATCCAAAGAACAAATACTTCCACTTCTATCTTTTGGGTGGTCAATCTCAGGAGGCATTCTGTACCCTCTCAGGACTGTCAGAATCAAGCCCTGATGCTCATGGTGGAACCTCAGTAACACACTTTTAGGATGGCTTTTCCTTTTCCCTGTTTCACCCTTTCCACTCCTCCACTCCTGCTCCTTAGGGATTACCACTCATGTGAAACTACTTGCAAGTGAGTTCTTATTTCAGGTGGATGTGTCAAGCAACCTAAGCTAAGATAGGTAGAGAGGCAAAAACTGGTTTGATTTTAGATGAGTTAAGTTTGTGGTGGTCAGACCCTCTGTATTTTTGGGGATTTGTTAAAGGGTACAAATGGAGGTTTACATTCCACATGTCTAAATATTTAATCGTTATAAATCAAGCAAACACATTATTAAATATAATGTTATACTCTCTCACATATCTGCATATGTACAATTATAGGATTCTGGGACTCCTCTGAGTTCTGTGCTGGAATGTGGCTATGTGAAAATGCCCAGACCTACAGCTCACCCCTTTCCCTATCCACCTCTGTCTCCTTCACACACTATGTGTAGACACTCCAGCCTGCAAGTTCTGTCCACACCCCCAATGAAGAGCCACTCTCACACTGGGGGGATGTGAACAAAGAGATGCAGCCTGCCCTCAGGAGAATCAGCCTAGGAATAAGGACTGTGCACACTCTAGAAGTGGGTCCTGGGGGCCTGGAGCATGGTTTAGAAGTGGGGGCATGGGCTTTGAGTGGGCAGGTCTCATTGGCCTGCAGACTCCTTATCTTGTGGTAAGGATCATAGAGGAGATCCATAGTGGGGTCCTTCAGAGTCCTTTATTTTATTTATTTATTTTTTATGCCTACAGCACCTGGTATACCTAGGTGATCTCTCATCCAAGTACTAACCAGTCCCGACCATGCTTCCAAGATCAGACAAGATCGGGCATGTTCAGGGTGGCATGGCCATAGATCCTTTAGAGTCCTTTACACTCTAACCCTTGCGCCATGGATGAATACCAGTCCATGGCTCTTAGGAACTGGGCCACACAGCAGAAGGTAGTGGCGGATGAGTGAGTGAACCTTCATCTGTATTTGAAGCCTATCCCTAGCACTAGCATCACTGCCTCAGTTCCACCTCAGATAATCAGGCATTAGATTCTCATAGGAACACCAGTTCCTGGTGCCAAAAAGGTTGGAAACCGCTACTCTAGAGCATGGGGTTCAGTGGGCCCTTCTGGTGGTGTTTAGGCATAGGAAGGCCATGGGGCATCCTGGTGGAGCTGTCTGTTAGGTGATTAGTAACATAGATTTGGGGCTCAGAGAAATTAGATCTCGATCTAAATGTTGACAAGTTGGCAGTATATAGATTGCTATTGAATAGTGGAAATAGATGGACTCAACCAGGAAGATAAAGTAGAATGAGCAGAGAAGGTCTTAAGAACAGAACCCTGGGGGTGGCTGGAGCAGCAAAGCCAGGGAAAGAGACCAAGGAGTAACAGTCTCTGGAGTGACTCAGTATTTCATCTTGATATTTTAAAGGAATTTTATTCTTCTAAGCTAAAAAAGCAAACATAAATTAATCCCTAATACAGCATGATATAATCAAAGTGTTCAGCCCTCATGCTCACTGCATGTCATATGTATGTAGACCCTTCTATCACCGGTCATACATACTATGCTTACAAAGTTGTCTGGGACTTTGAGGATTCTAGTGTTCAATGTCCATATAAAACAAAGTCTTACCTGTGGGAATGCATAGTGCCTTTTAAAAATTAATATAATATTTAGACAAAAAGTATTGTGGGATCAAGAAGAAAATCTCTCAGATCTTAAGCCCTCATATGTGTCTAGATGTCCATTTCCTTAACTGTAATATGAGATTAATAACATCATCATTACTTTATTGTGAGAATCAGGTAAAGTAATATATAGGAAAGCCCTTTGACAAAAATTAAATGTTTTATACAGATGCAATATATTGGGCTGATTCCAATGCTATCATTTTGAAGAACCTGAAATAGGATCTCAATGTTCTGGAAGGGTGTTTGTGATCACTTTATCTGACTCATTCATTTCCCAAATAAAGAAAGAGAGGGTGTGAAAGGGATGGAGGGTACAGCTATTTAGTGGCAAAGGCAGGCTGGAAACCTTGGTCCTTTGTTTTAGTCTACTTCTTCTGGTATTACTTTGTGCTGTAAGTAAGAACATTTGTTGTCCCTAGAAAGAGATGTGGAATAGAAAAAGAAGATAAGCACATGAAATGTATCATGAAAGAATCTGTTAGGGAAGTAAAAGAGAATGAGTCTTGTGGTGTGATTTGCCAACAGTTCTACTCTTGGTTTGCTGTGCAGTCCTCTGATGATTACTATCATGGCCCTGTCATAACCAGGCTCTGAATGAATGATGCATGGCTGGACACGGCGTCAGTCCTGGGGAACACTGAGGCATAGTCCCTATAAGATTTTATGGGAAAGACAGAAATTAGCAAGTAATTATAAATATCAAATGTATGTAATTAAGTAAATGATTAAGTGCAGATAGCAAAGAATTACTATAGATTATAAACTTATGAGGGCAGAATAATACTTATTCTAC
Organism: Eidolon dupreanum; assembly: GCA_028627145.1. Lineage (NCBI taxonomy): Eukaryota > Metazoa > Chordata > Mammalia > Chiroptera > Pteropodidae > Eidolon > Eidolon dupreanum. The sequence goes on from CM053509.1 coordinate 57,242,769, forward strand.
CCTTTATATGGCACCACATTTGGCAAATAGTTGGCAAATCTTTGGTTACAGAATGATATGATAGATGTAAAAAAGACTAAGAAGGAAAATTGCTTGCTGTCCTGAAAACATATGAAGAATGGCCTCACCTGGTCTAAGGGACAAGGAGAGCTCCTAAGGAAATGCCATTTAGGCTGATATATAAAGCAGTTATCGTGGTGATGAATGGTAAAGGAACAGCATGTGAGAAGATCTATAGACAAGAGGGAGACTGCCATAGTTTTGGAAGTGAGATAAATCTAGCAAGAAGCAGTAGGCAATGGTGGGGTTATATTGTCTATTGATACATCACAAATGACTCTAGAACTTAGTGGCTTAAAACAACAAAGATTTATGATCTCATAGTTTCTATGAGTCAGGTATCCTGGAGTGGCTTAGATTGTTATTCTAACTCAGGGTCTCTCCTGGGGTTGTAATAAAAATATTGGTTGTGGCAGCAGTCATCTGAAGGATTGGCTGGGATTGGAACATTTGTTTCCATGAAGGCTCTTTAGTATGGCTGTTGACTGGATTCTTCAGTTCTTCACTGGCTGTAGGTCAGGGACTTTGGTTTCTTACCACGTGGGTCCATAGGGTTGCTCATGACATGGCAGCTAACTTTCTCCAGAGTAAGCAATACATAAGAGAGATAGAGGCAGAAGATTCAATGACTTTTATGATCTAGCTTCAAAAGTGATATGCCATTATCTTTACTGTATGCTGTTGGTCACAGACTAATACTGATACAAATGTGGGGCAGACTACAGAAGCATGTGAATATCAGGAGGCTGGGATCATTGTGGTCATCTTGGAGGCTGGCTACCACAAATAGTAATGAAACAGAGTCTAAACAGAGTAGGGGTTTTAGGCCATATTAAAGGTTTAGAGTTTATTCTAAGAACAGTGAGAAGACTTGGAAGGATTTTAAGCAGGGTCCAGTCACAGGACTGGAGATTTAGAGTCAAGACTACTGTCCCTGAAGGGTATAAGAGAGTGGCAAGGTGGAGGCATGATCTCATTCCTAGGGCCTGGATGAGTGTTAGTTCATTCAACCAACACTTATTGTGGAGCTCTGACCTCCCAGAGTTTATAATCCAAGGTCAAATAAAGGTTAGAAAGTAGGCACAAGAATGTCTATAATAAGGTAAAGTACAGGTTCCTATGACAGCACTTAGAAGGGCACATAACCTATTTTGGAAAGTCAGGAAAGAACTTCTGGAGGAGGTGCCATCTAAACAAGGACCTCAAGGATGAGTAGGCAAAGAGTAATGTTCTATGCATGAACATAGTCCAGGAAATGAGAAACAGAATGACTTGTTTGGGGGAACCGAAAGTAGTTCAATGTGTTTGGAGTCTAGATTGGAGGTGAGTGTGGGTGGAGGGTTGAGCAATACAAAGTCACTGTGGTAACTGGAGTTATATCAGGATGAGTCCTTTATTCTTGTTAAGGAATTTGAACATTATTTGGGGAGCAAGAGAAAGTTAAGAAGAACTTCAAGAAGAGAATGGACATTTTAGAATCATTACTCTGGCTGCAACATAGAGAATAATTTGAGCACAGAAAATTTGTAGGCTAGGAGAAGAATTTAGAGGTCATGATAATAATACAGGTATGTACTGATGGGGGCCCAAATTGAGGTTAGTGAAAATTGGGCTTGAGATATTTAGGAGGTAAAGTTGTGAGAATCTGGTGATTTTTAAATTGAAAGATAAGGAAGAGGATATCTAAGATAATCCCAGAATCATGGCTTAATCTTCTGAGTTCTGGGCAGTTACCAAGATTTGCACAAAAGAAGGAAAGAAGGGATGTGATAATTGGAACTGAGGTACAATGTCTGGTCTGGGTTTCCCTGATCCAGTTACTAGGATACAGGGGTAGAAGGAGGTCATTAATAAGTCTGGCTTTGTTTTAAGTCTTTTGAAAGTTATGTCACATACCTGGGAAGAGGGGAGCCTGCAATTGTAAAGTAGATCCTATTACCATGGAGGTTGGAGAGCAGGAAAAAAAGTAGTTTTTAAGTGTTTAAAGATTTTCTCCAACTCAAGGGCAAACCAGTAAAAAATACTTTCACTCTGCAGAAGACAATGGAATGAATCCCATAAGGCTTTATATGATGTCAAAAGAAAATGCAATTTTTATCTAAGATATTTTAACAAAAACATTCTGTAATAGCAAATTTGCCTCCAATAAGAAACTACAACACTTTTTTACTAGGATAAAAGCCTCCTGTTTATAAATGCACATTAGTTGTTCATACTTTTCACTAAGCTTCTCCATTCTGAGTCGAATTAATGATGAAATTCATTTTATAATACTGATTTCCCAAATTATACTTCTTGGAATAGTGAAGTAACAACCTTTTGTTCTCTCTCTCTCTCTCTCTCTCTCTCTCTCTCTCTGTTTCTCCCTCTGTCTCTGTTTCCCTCTCTATCTCTCTCTGTCTCTGTCTTTCTGTATGTGTGTAGATACTATATACATAATAGCCCAATTGAGACCTAATTGACATTGGGGCTCAAGGGTTAAAATTATGTCAAACACAGAGAACCAAATAATTTTCTATTTGACTCCTTTGACTCTTTCTCTCCATGTTATCCCAGATTATGACTACCCCTGCTTCTCCTTTTATACACCCAAGCAAATCTGATTCATCTGCTTCTCTTTCCTCCTTTCCTCCTACAGAAACTGCTAAAATTATTTTCTACTGAGTTATAACAGTATTTCTGTAGAATCCCAAGCTCCACCTTTAGGTTCCATTTAGTATAGACACAAAGATAAGTCTTCATTTTGGATGATTTTTCTGACTTTCTTGTTTGTGTTAAAGAAGTCCTTTGTGGTCCAGTCTATGATCTTAAGGAAGAAGTTTTCAGAGTGCATTAAGACTTGCTATTCTGTACCAAGTGAGCTGAAGGCCTTTTCCTGGCAGCAAAACATTTCTTGTTTTGAGCCGTTTGCTGCCTTCTCTCTTGCCTCTCACCTTTTCCCTTGCAGGTCTGTAGATGCCACCTCCCATTATTGTTAATGCTTGAAACCCTTTATGCAACCACAATCATCTCAACTTTTTTTTTTTTTCAGAAAGTGACTCTACAAATAGACCCAATGCTGTACTCTTCCAAAATATTTGTATTTGAGACACTTCATAGAGAAATTCATCTGAGAGCAAAAAGGAGTTTGCACATATAAATGTGTCAGCACACTTAGATGCATGTTGAATGTAACATAAGATGGTCATCAAGTCAGAAGCTTGTCTCAAGGGGCAGCTGTCATGTAATGAGGCTTGAAACAGGTTGAATTAACGCGGAGCTAGGAACTTACTTCTGAACTCTTGAACTCGCTTGTTCAGCTTGTTACCTGATGTTAGCTCAAATGAAACTGGTCATTTGAGCTAACTGTAACAAATGCATAGACAACAACAGTTCTGTTAAATAGCACTTGGTCATAATCACCACCAACCTCAAATATTTTTTAAGGTGTCTACATATGATTGAGTTTTATTCTTATTGTACTGACAAAGAAAGTGAAAAATAGGGGTTACATGACTATATCTAGTTACTGTATTGTAGTAAGTAAGGAGCTGAGCTAGATGGAGAAACCCATTTTCTTAATTTGTGGTTTAATATTGGATCCTTTTAAAATACTCCAAATTTTATTTTTTTTCCAACAACAGATGCTTATTGAGTACCTTTTTGCAGGAGATGCAAGGTACTATGCCGTATGTTACGGGAAAAGATAAATATTTTACTCCCATGGACCTTGTAGGTATGGAGATCCTTGGGATAATGATATACTTAGAAATAAAATGAGTCAGTATATGTCAAAGACGGTTTCAGTTCACAAATACTATAAGAAGGTATTTCAGGGTAGTTATAAAAAGGATTCTAGAAAGGGTGGAGATAGGTCATGAGATAAGCTCTTTCCACTCACACCATTCCTCCAGACTGGTAGGATTCTGGAGGTAAAGAGATCAATTTGGTTGAAGAAAGAATTTATATAGGGTAGTTGTATGAGCTTCATTTCTAAAAGTTAGTAGGCCTGACGACACAGTTTTCAATAACAAACTGAGTGTGAACTTCACTAGGAAAGTTACTAACAAGCTCCTGAAGGTTTTGGACAGCAAAATGATAGCTTTCCAAAGCATATTCATTGAGTGACGGTTATATGTCAGACTCTAGAGTAGGGATTCACCATCAAGTAAGACAGTGTCTGCACTGTCAGCACGTTTGCAGTTTAGTAAAGACAGACAAGTAGACAGGCATCTACAAAATAGTATGATAATTCTATAGTGAGACAAGTATAGATGGACCTAGGAACACAGAGAGAAAAGAGTCCTAACTCAGGATTATGGGATTAGGAAAGGCTTTCTGGAGGAATTTATGATTGAATTAAGTCTTTCAAAACACATATTCTAGTTTCTCTGATTAAAATAATAACATACACATTTTAAACATCAAACTATTTCCAGGACAATGGTGTTGTTGTATACCTGGCAGTAATAATGTGGTGATACCCACCCCCATCCCACTTCCTCTGCTGGAGTGGTGTCAGAGAAAGCCAGGTAAAACAGGAGGTTCAATTAAGATTCAGGGTCTAATAACATAATGCTGAAAATATCCAGATTTTAATAAAAAAATCACTTGTCATATCAACAACCAGGAAGATCTCATACTGAATGAGAAAAGACAAGTTGTCAACACTGAGATGATAGAAATATTAGAATACTGTACCAAAGACTTTAAAGCAGCCATCATAAAAATCCTTCAGTGAGCACACATGAAACAAATGAAAAATGAAAATAAAAGCTTTCAGTAAATAATTAAAGATATAAAGAAGAATGAAATGGAAATTATACAACAGAAAAATATAATAACTGAAATAAAAAGCTCAGTTTAGTTTATGGCTTAATAGTAGAATGGGGAAGACAGAGGAAAGAATCAGTGAACTGAAGAATATAACACTAGGTATTACCCAATCTGAACACAAAGAGAAAATAGACAAAGAGAAAAAAAAATTAACAATTCCTTAGGGACCTGTGGGACTATAAAAAAAGATCTAACATTTATGTCATAAGAATACTGGAAGGAGAGGACTTTGAAAGTACTTAGAGAAATAATGACTGAAAACCTTCTAAATGTGGGAAAAAATTATACAGATGCAAGAGTCCGAGCTAACCCTAAATGGAATCAACCAAAAGGTACACTAAGCTACATCATAGTCAAACATGTGAAAGCTAAAGACAGAAAAACTTGAAAGGAATGAGAGAAAAATGACACAGGGGTGAACAATTTGGATGATAGTGATTACTCATCAGAAACCATGGAGATAGAAGGAACTGATACAGTATTTTTTCACGTGTTGAAAGAAAAGCACTATCAGCCCAGGATCCTATGTCCAGCAAAAATATCATTTGAGATATTTAAAGGGAAAATCAAAACATTCTTGGATGAAGGAAAACTAGGAGAATATGTTGACAGACATAACCTAAAAGAATAGACATAACCTAAAGAAAATATTAGTCATTCTTTCTTTCTTCTTCCTTTTTATAAGAAAGGAAATCATAAAAGAAGCACTGTTAGAACATCAGAAAGGAAATTATTTAAGATAATTATAAACAGAAGAGGGTAAGAGGATATAACAGTAGTCGGGTTTCCATACCTCACTCAAACTGGTAAAAGAACTAGTAGAATATGAGAAATTATATATATTATATAAAACAGAGCAATTACTGAAAAGCTATGCAAAGAAATACACTCAAAAAGCACTGTAAATAAATAAAAATTAAATGAAAAAATGTTCAAGTAGTTTATGGGAATGCAGGAAAAGGAAAACAGGTAAGAAATAGAACAAACAGAAAACAAAAAATGGCATGGCAAATTTAAGCCCTACTATATTAATAATTATATTAAATGTAATTTTCCAGATCCACCAATTAAATGACAGATGTTGACAGAATGGATTGAAAAACATGACCCAACTACATGCTGTCTATAAGAAACTCACTTGAAATACAACAATATAGGTATGTTGAAAGTAAAAGAATGGAAAAAGAGATATTATGTAAACATTAATCAAAAGAAAGCAGGAGTGGCTGTATTAATATCAGATAAAGTAAACTTCAAAACAAAGAAATTTACTAGAGAAAGAGAGGGATATTACATAATGTAAAAGGATCAATCCACCAAAAAAAAAAAAAAATCCCATAGCAACCCTAAACATGTATGTATCAAACAACAGAGCTACAAAATATGTGAAACAAAACCTGATAGAGCCACAAAGAGAAACAGACAAATTCGTAATTAGTTGAGACTTCAACTGTGATAGAAGAACTAAACTTTTCTCAACAATGGTAGAAGAACTAAATGGAAAATCAGCAAAGATATAGAACTCAATAACCAACAGGATCCAACTGATAATTATAGAATATACCTCCCCAACAAGAGTAAAATACATATATTTTTTTCAAGTGCCCGTAGAACATATACCAAGATGGATAATCTCCATGGCCATAAAAGAAACCTTAGGAGACTTGAGTCATACATAATGTGTTCTCCAAACACAATGGAATTAAACTAAATGTCAATAACATAAAGATAACAGGAAAATCTCCAACAGCTTTGAAGTACCTCTGAATAATCCATAGGTCAAAGAGGAAGTCTCAAGGGAAAAAAATATTAAAAATAAAATTGAACTCAAAAATAAATTTTAAAGAAAATGGGAATAAAAAATTTATGGAACAAGACAAAGATGTCTGCTGTTACCACTCTTATTCAATATAGTCTTTGAAGTTTTTACCAGTGCAATAGGAAAGAAAAAAGGGCATTTAGATCAGAAAGGTGACATGATTTTCTATGCAAAAATTTCAAGGACTCTACAAAAAAATAAAATCTCTCCTACAACTAATAAATGAGTTCAGTAAGGTAGCAGGATACAAGATTAACATACAAAAACAATTGTGTTTCTATATACTAGCAATGAATATATGGACACTGAAATTAAAAATACTATAGTGTTTATAATCACTCAAAAAATAAAATACAGAAAGTGCAAATCTAGCAAAACATATATGCTAAAACTGCAGAATGCTGGTGAAAGAAATCAAAGATGACCTACATGAGTGACATACTGTTTTTATGGATTGGAAGACTCGACAAAGTAAAGATGCAATTCTCTCTAAATTGATATGCAGATTTAATGTACTTCCTATCAATATCCCAGCAAGATGGTTAAGATGTTTATGTAGATACAGATAAGATTATTCTAAAGTGTATGAAGAAAGGTGAAAGAACTAGAATTAATAAAACAATTTTGCAAAGACAAAAAAGTTGGAGAAATCAGTCTACCTGATTTTAAGACTTATTGAGCTAATAACAGTATTATTATTATTGATTAATAACTAATCAAGATTATGTGGTACTGATGGAGGAATAGACACATAAATCGATGGAACAGAACTGAGAACACAGAAATGGATATTACACAAATATGCCCAACTTATTCTTGACAAAGGTGAAAAATCAATTCAATGACAAGCTACAGACTGGGAAAAAATATTTGCAAGCAACATATTTAACAAAGGAATAAGTATCTAGAGTATATAAAAACATTTAAACTCAACAGTTTAAAAAAAAAATTAAATGAGAAAAATCCATGGAGAAACTTTTCACTAAAGAGGTTATACAGGTGGCAAATAAACACATGAGAAGGTGTTTAGTATTGTTAACCATTAGGGAAATGTAAATTATAACCACAATGAGATATCACTCCACACCTACCAGAATGGCTAAAATAAAAAAAAATAATAATAATAACACCACCAACTGGATTGGATTACTCATACATTGCTTGTAGGAATGTGAAAAATTATAGCCACTCTGGAAAATGTTTTGGCAATTTCATAAAAGTAACCAAAAACTAAACATGCAATAATCATATGATCCATCTATTACACTGTGATAAATTGTATAACAATTTATATAAATCTTTAAATGATAAAATTATTGAAAGAGAGAACAGATTAGTGGTTGGTTGCAGGGGGCTAAGAAGGGTATAGGGGTTGGAGGGAAGTGAGTGTTTGACTATCAGAAAAATATGAGGAATCTTTGTGGTGGAATTCTTCTGTATCTTGACCATATCAATATCAATATCTAGATTCTGATATTACACTATAGTTTCAAAAGATGATACCATTATGGGAAACTAGGTAAAAGGTGTATGGGTTATTTTTGTGTTATATTTGACAACTATATGTGAATCTATAATTATCTTAAAATTATAAGTAAAAAAATTAAACCGTTTTTAAGATTGAGTTAGCCTAGAGGAGATAGGAGAGAAGGTCATACTAGGTGGATGGAGAAATGAAACTTAAACTAGGTCAGCAAAACTGGAGTGCAGGATATGTGTTGGACAGGAAATAAGGCTGGAATGGTCAGTCAGCCACTGCTTAAGGATTTGAAATTTCTAAAACTTATGAAGAACCTCTTAAGAATTTTAAGTAGCAGAGAGACACAATCAGGTTTTGTTTATAGTGATAATTGGAGGATGACTAGAAGTCTAATCAATAGGGACAGACAGATTGGGGAAATGTAGGATTAAACATCTGGAGATATTGATAAAGTATAAGAATAGGGATAGTGATGCTAAAGAGGAATAAAAAGTGGAAAGGTGTGATTTAGGGGTGGGTATCAGGATTTTAGCTTAAGAAGTGGGATAGTTTTAGAAAATAGCGAAGAACTGGGTTTGGAATGAGAATAAATTGCTGAAACAGAACAGAGTCGAGAAACTGTGGCCGGATAGATAGGTTGTGCACATGGACATCAGATTCACCTAGAACCTAGAATGATGACAGAACTAGAGAAAAAAGGAAGATAACAAATGGGAGAGAGGTGTACAAATTTGTAATAAATATGAATAGTAACTAGAAAGTCATTAATAACAATGACAAGGTAAAGAGTGGGAGCTACAGACAGATGGCATAACCCTCAATGGAGGTATGTTTATACAGGGAGGAGTGGTAGTTGTCTGAAGGCAGCAATTTAGAGCAAGAAAAATATGATGTGTCCCTCCCCTTATATGAGCAGTGAAACAGTGAGCAACTTAGGATTGGGAGGTGAAAACAAGCAGGTAGAGGGGGTGTTTTGGGGAAAGTTGAAAAGAATAGGGATCCCAGAGAGTAATGGGAGAATGAGAGCTGGATTTGAGGGATGGAGACACAACTGAATGTTGTAGAGAATAGAAGAAAGAACACATGACTCCAGGGGCTTGGATTTTGCATAGTGATGAAGGACGGTAGTCAGTGACAGGCATGGTTATATTTACTGGCCTTAAGATGCTGACTGAATTTCTGCCATCAAATTGCTTTTAGGCTGGCAGAGACATTAGATCCTGGTAGTGTCTCAGACAGGATGACATATGGTGTTTGTGTCCTGGTCAGTGGTCTGTAGCCTTCAGAAAGCAGTTGCTTTCTGTTTCAGTAAACCCCAGTTCAAAAGACAGGAAATGCAATTAGGCCAACATGAGATTTGAAAGGATTTCCAGCATCAACAAAATTTGGGCTTTGGTAGAGAAGGTTGACCTGGTTAAGTTCAGGCAGGCCTATCCCTAACATTTGTGAGACCTCGAGCATGAAGACTCAAGAAGGCTCTGGCCTGTGGTTCTGCCCTTTGTCTTCCCAGCCCTGGCTTTGTTCTGCACCAGGAGGAGTCCTGGGGATTCCCTGGACCACACTTCCAAGCTTTGTCCAACTGCCTCTTGGCTGCCATTCAGTTCTAGGGGAGAGGACATAGTTGGCCCAGTCTTTGCTCAGGCGACTGTCCTGGGAAAAAGTCCAGGTAGGCCTTGGAAATGATCTCCAGGCTATTGATTGAGCAGGGAATTCTGAGTTTCTGGGTACCTAGACTGTTGTTTAGATAGGGGGCCTATGGGCATCAGGTTGACATGTTCTTATGAACTCTTTGCCCCATGGAGAGAGGCACAGCCTGATGATGGTCAGAGAGAGTCTATCTAAACAACAGGCACAGTTCAGGGGCCCAGTGGTGGCCTGAGTCTGAGAATGGCACTTGGTTCAAGTCAAGGTAGAATGATATTCTTGGGGTCTTTTGGCCTGAGTGAAGCTCAGCATCTGGTAGAAGGTAGTGTGACGCAATTAAAGCCATTCCTTTACCCTTTTTCCTTCTTTCTCCTCTGTGGTCTCATTCTCCAGAAGTAACCAATGTAAATGGATGATATATTCTTCCAGACTTTTTCACATATTTTTTAATAAATTGTTTTTTGTTAATCTAAACAGATCATGGATATGTTTGTCAGTCAGTATACATAGATATACAACATATTTTAAATGGTAGCTTATTTTTGTTTTAAATGGTTACCATTATTTATTTAGCTGGCATTGTTTTCTAATTTTTTTTTCACTATTATGAACAGTGTTGAAATTCATCCATTTAACCTATACTTATTGAGCACTTACTGTGCTAGGAATTGTTTTGTCACTGGAGTTACAGCAATGAACAAAGAATGGAAAAATGGAGGTTACTTTCCAGTGGGACAAGTCAGGCCATATACCTCCGAATGAACTTGCTTTAGATAAAATAGATGGTCTCTGAATCTCTCTTGCTTTCCAAAGAAATCCCATTTAGCTATCTGAAAGGCTTTTTATTGATTTGTAGCCACTTTTTGTATATTTTAGAAAGTGAGACTTCATAATTATTAAGTATGTTGCAAATATTTTCATGTATATAATATTAAATCCCCATGGCAGAGCCACAAGATGAAAATATGCTGAGTTCCTGTAATTATATCATGGAGAGCTGCCTGCTGACTAGCAGCACTTCCTCTAAACTGAAATAAACTCCTTGCTTTTAAGTAATGGAATTTTTGTGTTTGTTATATCAGCTTAACTTACTCTAATTAATGCTCTGGGTTTTCCAAGGTAGGTAATCATGTCATCTGGTATGAAAGAGTATGTTTAGTTTTTTAAGAAACTGCCAAACTGTCTTCCAAAGTGGCTGTGCCATTCTGCATTCCTACCAGCAATGACTGAGGCTACCTGTTGTTTAACATCTTCACCAGCATTTAGTGTTGTCAATGTTTTGAATTTTAACCATTCTAATAGGTATGTAGTGGTATATCACTATTGTTTCCTAATCCCATTTTGACACTCGGTCCTCTAATTGTCTTAAAAAATATTTTTTTATCTTTTAAATTTTATTTAGTTATTTTTAATTTTTATTTTTCAATTAGAATTCACATTAAATATTATTTTATATTAGTTTCAGATGTACTGTCTTCTAATTGTCTTTGTCTAAAAAATTGTCTTTGCTTTGAGAATCTTTAAATGCCCTACAATTAATTATGTTTTCTACTTTCTCTACTGCCATATATATACTGAGAAGCAGAATGAGAGTAAAGAGAACTTGGAACAGAGAGGAAAATACCGTAAACAGTTTTAGGCTTATGGGGCAGGATTGTGTGTGTGTGTGTGCGTGTGGCCATTTTCACTTCAGTTTATTAATTCAGAGATCTAACTCTTGGAAAACAATTCAAGTAAATATAGAGAAGTTGGTAATTAGTGGCCTGTGAGGAAGCTTGTGTTATTAGGTCTACTAAATTTATAGACTAAAGTATTATTTTATTGTTTAATGAAAAGGAATTACAAGGAGGGTGAAAGCTGATTAAATGAAAAGTTCATAGGAAGGTTAAGAATAGGGGAGCTGAAGAGAAACCGAAGGTATCTGGTGACTCATTATGGCATTTTGAGAAGTGGGTAGGTAGGTTTAGAGACCCTTTTATATGAAAAAATATACATGAAGCAAAAGCCAGGTAATATTTAAGAAACTTAAATAAGTTTAGAAAGGATTATATGATAGAGAGAATAATGGTCTCTCAAAGATATCCTTGCCTTAATCTTTGGAACCTATGAATATATTACCTTCTGTGGCAAAAGACAGCAGATATGATTAAGGATCCTCAGATGAGGAGATTATCCTGGTGGGATCAATGTAATCACAAGGGTCCTTGTAAAAGGGAGGCAGGAGGGGTAAATCAGACAGAAAATGTGAGGATGGGGGTGAAGATCAGAGAGGAGAGAAGGCTTTGAAGATCAGCGGAAGAAGCCATGAACCAAGGAATGCCTCTAGAAGCTAAAAAAACGAAATAGATTCTTCCATAGAGGCTCCAGAAGGAAACTGAAGCTATCTAGGAGCCTACTAAGAGCAACCTTGTTAGCATAAATTCAGGTATAGCTGAAGAGGGCTTATTATAAATAACACAAAAGGTACCCCACTTACTCCTACCACTCAGGTTTCAGAAACTACCAAGGGTTTCAGAAGCTTGTGTCAGGAACTGGGGATGAAGACTATATATACACACACACACACACACACACACACACACACACACACACACATACATACACACACACACATACACATATATATTATTTATAACAACTTAATTTTAATCACAATATCACAAACAGTAATTGAAATCAAGTAAAAATTGTCTTAAAGTTTGGTATCTGGCAGAATAAAACAGAAAAAAATACTATTAGTGTGAGCTCTAGGGAATCTTGATAAGTGTGTTTTGTTTATTTGCTATTTTCAGTTATTACATGTTAAAGTAATAGAATGGCTCTTTGGAACTATCAAACTAAAAGTGTTTCATAGATTAGATTAAGGAAATTAGAGATATATCAAGGCATGCAGGGAGTCATGTGTGTAAGATGTACCTGGATGTTATCAAGTTTGTAGAGCTGTGACTAGAGCTCATGCCTCTTCACCAATGAAGAAAGTGTGCCCATTATTAATTTATTGCCTCTCAGCTTCAAATCCACCCTTCATTGTTTGTTTGAAATAGATCTTATAAACGTTTCTTTTTTTGCCTCCTGGCACCATGTTGTTTTGTCAGTAGAGAGCAAAAGGGGAACACTGCAGGTAGGGGCTTCTCTTTCTGGTTCAGTTGCGCCTTTCCTTCCTTCTTGTTCCTGTGGTGCTTGGCCATTTTGCTGTAGAACTGCCAGTGGAGGTGACCCCCGGCAGGTTTCATTGGTACTAACTGTAGGCAGCTTCCTGTACTGCTGGCTTCCCAGTGAGCTAAGCAGCATTCCTGCTGGTGGCTTCCAGGTGAGTTCTGTGGGTGCCTCTAACAACTTCCCAGTGAATTTCCCAGCAGCCTCTGCTGGCAGCTTCTATTGGTGATCAGTGATGATTCCCTGTCCAGCAGCCTTGGCCCTCTGACTGTGGAGCAGTTGTGGTCTAAGCAACCCAGCAACTTCTCTTCTACCCAGGAGGCTATATCCATAACTCCCTAACCAGGTCTAATTCCCAGCCTGTGGAGGGGGCCCCTTCCCTCCTCAGATTCTCTCATTTAGACCTAGGGTAATCTTTAGATTTCTCTTTTATCCCTTATTGATAGCTAATCCCCTATAAATAGTTAATAATTTTTAATATTGAATCTTCCCTGTTCAAATTACAATGGGGTTCCTGTTTTTGATTGGCCTTTGAGTGATATTAGGACATGAAGCCAAGGAAAGAATTAATGTTCTTCATGGGGCTAAGTTCACACATTAACTTCACTTCCTTTGGTAGTCTCATCACAATGTGTGTTGTGTTTCTTTCGGATATATTTTTTTGTTCTAGCATGGATTTTGATGTTGCTTACAAACATTTCCTGAGTATATTGTGTACTGGGGAACTAATCAGAGTATCTAAAAGCAGTACATAATGAACAACCCCTGCCCCCTACCACAATCACTGCATTAGGAATTGAGACAATAGGCTCTAGACTAACTAGAACTGAGAGTAATATCAGAAAGAAAATCACTCTGAATTTTTCTCTCACAGAATTTGATAAGACAGTTTTAAAATATTTTCAGCTCAAAAGTTCTATGATATTTGATCTCAGTGGTGTGAACATTCAAACAGCAAAATGTTAGTGAAATAATAGGACAGTTTTGAAGGCTAGCCACAGATCCTGGGGTAGAGAGAGACATATGTGACAGTGAGACATAGGAAATAACCAGAATGAAAAGAGTTGTTCTAGATTGGAAGTTGCTCTCCTTGTGCCAAATTCAAGGGAGTCTAGAAAAATGGTTTCATCACAGCAATGGCAGGTAGAAGCATATAGCAGACAAATTAACATTTGCTAATTGAAAGACTTTTTTTTTTAACAGTCCTATATTATACAATAAGCAGATCAATGTGAGTTAGACTAGTTCAATTTAAAAAAAAAGAAAATCAGCTGATGATGAAGAGCCAGGACAGCTATCAATAAAAAGATTATGTGCAGTAATTATTCTGGATAGTTAATGGTCTTAGACCTAGCAAATTACTTCTAACAAATACAATGGAGTGAAAGTGATGGTTAAAAAAGATGTCGATTTCCATTTTCTCCCTCTCTCTTGATCTCTCTCTCTTCCTTATTTTGATGAATTCAACTGCCATGTTGTGAGCTGCCCTGTGGAGAAGCACATGTGACAAAGAACTGAGAGCAGCCTCTGACCAACATTCAATGAGAATCTGAGACCCTCAGTCTTGTAGCTTGTGAAGAACTGAACGTAGCATAGATTTTTCCTCATTCAGGTGTTAACAGAAGACCACACCTTGGTTATAGCTTTGTGAGAGCCTTTGAGGCACAGATGCCTAGACAAGCTGTGCTCAGACTTCTGACCCAGAGAAACTATGAAATAATAAATGTTTGTTATTTTAAGCCACTGAGTTTCGTTATGCAGCAAAAGAGAATCAAAATAAATATATAAATAGTATATTAGGTCTCAGTGGCTGCTCTAACAAATTACCACAAACTTTGTGGCTTACAACAACAGAAATTTATTCTCTCACAATTCTGGAGGATGGAAGTACAAAATCTTTACCAGCTGAAATCAGGGTGTTGGCAGAGCTGTACATTCTCCTAAGGCTGTAGGGGAGAATTTTTTCCTTGGCTCTTCCAGCTTTTGGTGCCTGCTGACATTCTTTGGCTTGTGAACACATCACTCCAATCTTCAAGGCCAGCTCCTTCAAATCAGTCCCTGCTACATTTTCACATTAGCTTTTCCTCTCTCTCCCTACTCCCCTCATGTGTGTATGAGAGAAAGAGGAAAAAAAACAAACAAACTCCTGCCTCCCTTTTATAATGATACCTGCAGCTGTAGTTAAGGCCCACTCAGATAATCTGTATATTCTTCCTGTCTCAAGATCCTTAACTTAATCATGTCTCCAAAGATGTTTTTTCCATATAAGGTAACAGTTACATGTTCTAGGTTTTGGGACATGGATATCTTTCATCAGGCCATTTTCCATCCTACCAGAAGTAGCTAACATTTTAAATCTTATTATGCTCTAGATACCACGGTAAATACATTACATGTATTTTCATTTATGTGCATTTTATTTACCTGGATTATCATTCCTCATTTATGTAAAGAGAAACTGAGTCTCAGAGAGTTTAAGTGACTTGACTCATGTCATAGAGCTAGTAAGCAGTGAGGCCAGAGTGAACTTAAGCAGTCTGATCTCAGAGTTATACATTTAACTGTATTGCCTCTCTATAGGCTTATACACTTAACCTAACTAATTAGAAAAGGGCATATCTATTTCACTGCATACAATATATTTAGTGAGTTCTTATTAACAGTGAGTCTTTTGGTATCTTTTAAATTCTTAAGAAAACCCCTTTCAATTATTTCTAAGGAGAGACACTTGAACTGGAGGACCTTATCTAACATTTGGAATCAAGATCCTATTGCTTAGAAGACAGACCAAGTAGCTCACCTTTCTTATAGAACAGATCCTGGAAAAGGTCTGTTCGTTTTTGGGTAAGTCACATAGCTTCTGGTGTGGAGGATCTAAAGGGCTGGAATAGCCAAATTGTACTCTTTTCTGGAGGGTTCTCTAGGAAAATTGATTGCTTTGAGCACTTAGAGGCAGTTCTCCATCATTAGTTTTGGGTGGATTTATTTTAGCTTTCCTGCGAAAAGTGGGTCTAGTGATGAAATCTGAATGAAGAAAGAAAAGAGGTTATTCTTACATTGATCAATATTCAAAATGAGAATGTGTATAACTGATTCCAGATTAGGTTCTGGTTAACATTTGCTATTCCTTTTATAATTTGCTGATTTTCTATGTATAACCTAGTAGTCTAAAATATTCAAATCACACAGAAACTTCAGCCCTGTGTAGATTTAAGCTTTAGGCTTATGAATCTTTTTTCCATATGTTTTTTCATGAAAGCAGATCCACATTTAAGGAAGGAATGGTGTTAGAGTCCTGAGAGCTAATCTTGAGCTTTTGTTTTTATTGCTACTGTATTAATGATGGCATCCCTTCCCCAATGTGACACGCCTGAGCAGGTATGCAGACGGTTAAAGGACTAGGGAGCTGGGACTCAGATGGCAGATGGCGATGCCTTGTCATGGTTCCAACTACACTTTGAACATTCTGTCCCCCCTCCGACTTGCATCAGTTCAGATGGCAACCTCATTTAGAGGTGAATTGTTCTTCGCTGTATTTTTTTTTCTTTCGTGTTGGAGTTGACCTCATGCCTGGCACTGTGTGAAATGTATTGGCCTAGTTTCTGCCCCTGAGATGACAGAAGCTTATTGATATTTAGTGTATGCTTTGTCATGTTGATTTGAGAAAATAAAGCCTGAAAAGATCCTCTAATTTTATTGAGATTACTCATTCCTTGACACTGTCCTATTTACCTTAGAGCAATACCTCTCCAAGGACAGATGCTTCATGGATAAAGGAGTTCTAGAGTCAAATTAGTTGGGATGCTTCATGGAAGAAATTGTTTTGAGGGCAAATGAGGTAAGAAAATGTCGATCCTCCACCCCTTCCTGTTGCCAACACGTTGACACCCATACCTAATCTCTTTAACACCTCTCTGAATATAGCCTTGGTAAATGTTTCTGACATGTTGATAGCTTCCCACCTTAAGCTCTCTTTTTTATCCAAAGGATTTCTTGAACACTTTGGAAGCTTCTCTGAGCTCCCTGCAAGTGTGAGAATGTTCAAGCCCTCAACCATTAGGAGGTTGGACTTGGTAGATAAATGCCTAGACTTCCCCACCCTCTGTGGAATAATTCTGAAGCCATTTTGTAGTTTCTCAGATAATTTCCAGTAGCACTGAGCTCCAGTTGCTCACAACAGTAACTTGTTCTTTAACCTAAGCTGCATAGCTTTTCTCATTTTCCTGTCACAGTTTTTCCTGTTTCACTTGTGTTTCCTGTTTTTGCCTCTGACAAAAGCTGCCTATATCCAAGTCCTGGTCTGAGAGTCTGCTTTTGGAAGACCCCCTCCTTTGGATAGTCCTGATGCATACTAGGTTTCAGAAATCCTGAAACAGAGAAGTTCATTTAATCCTGTTCCAAAACTTACCATTCCATGAATATATATATATATATATATATATATATATATATATATATATATATATAATTTTACTTTAAAATTCTGTGTATCTAATGTTCTTCACAATATAATTTCTGAATTACTTTGGTTCCTGGAGATATCTGAGAGAGGTATTAATAGTGTCCCATGAAAGAGAGTCCACAGATTCTCTTTCACAGCTCATTTGTGTATTTGAGTGCCCTTGACAAAACCTCAGGGTCACAGGTCTGCAAGGGACCTGAGAGTCTACTTACCTTATTTTATCAATGGAGAAAATAAGACCTAGAGTGGTGAACTGTCATCTGGTCCATACACAAGATTTCATAGGAAGCGTGTAGATATTACTTAGCCCAAGGGTTCGTAACTATGGCCTATGGGCAAAACTTAGCTTGCTGTCTATTTTTGTATAGACCGTAAGCTAAGGATAGTTTTACATTTTTAAATGAATGGAAAAAAATTTTGTAAGAATATTTCATGACATGTAAAAATCAATCTGAAATATTAATTTCAGCATCTATAAATAAAGTTTTTTTGGTGCACAGAGACACCCATTTGCTTATGTATTGTCCACAAGCAGCTTTAGTGCTGCAATGGCAGAGTTGAGTAGTTGTCACAGAGACTGTATGATCTGTAAGCCTAAGATATTGACTATATGATCCTTTACAGAAAAAGTTTGCCAATTCTTGCTTTAGATTCTCAAGAAACAAAGTGAATCGCATAAGTAAGTATGCGTGTTAACATAAGTCAACAGAGTATAGTAGAGAAATCACAGAGTCAGGAGTAGTGCATGGAAATTCTATTTCATGCAGCACTGCTAACAAGCTTCATTGGATTTTGGACAAATGGCATTATATCTTTAAATTTAAATTTCCTCATTTATAAAATGGAAGGACTGAAGACTTCTTAAGTTCCCTCAATTATCTAAGTGTTTTCTTAGATTTTGTCTATTAGACATCCATTAATCAGTCACAGGGTCAAACTAATGACCAGAGTTGTTTATATCTCCCTTATGATCCAGCTTTCACAAGTGTACAAAAATCATATTACAAACTGTTCAGTCCCAAATCCATACCCCCAATCATTTCCTTTATCTAACTCTCACATGCCAAACCAATATTTACCCTGCACTAACCACCCACGGCCAGGTATCATTCAGCTAGAGAGCACTCCTTATGGTCCAGGGGCTGCCAACATTATTCAAAGTAGCCAATCCTAAGCTATTTTCCCTTTTCTGCCTTGCCTTTTTCATGAAAAATGCAATCAAGGCTATAGACCATGCTTTCTCCTCTCCCCTACTTCTGCCTCCTGATCAATTCTGGTGCTTCCAGGGCATCCTGCATGGTGTACTATGCCTCTTATTTCTAGGGGAACTGTGAATAGTAATAAACTTTTCTTTCAGGGGCATTGACCTCTTCATGTTGTCACTCAGTCACCTCTATAAATTAAGACTCAGGATCAAATTGTTTAAGCATAAATTATTTATAAATCTGTGCAATTTTTTCAGAGTTTAATGTATATAATTCTAGAACATGACTTGTTCCTGATGTTCAGCCTAAACCAAACCTCCTTTATTGTAGCCCAGTTCCATCACTCCTCATCCATGAGCTGTGGGAAAGAGAACACAGGCTTCATCCTTGCCACACAGGGAGACTTGGACTATTTCTAAGGTTCATATAACTTGTTAGTAAGTCTTGTGGTTTGCCTCCTCATAAATCAAAAGCTGAGATTCAGGATAACTTTCTCATCACATCATATGGTTTTTTAGTTGTCTCTTCTTACACTGCTCTGAATTTCTGGAACCCCTTGTGTTTTCTGCTTAGCTGGGTATGAGCTGTGCTATATTAATTTTTTTCTAGGTGATTTCTTTAGTTCTGTCAGTTCTGACCACGTCCTTTTCAGAAAGTTATCTGTCTTTTGGTACCTCCACACACTGTTGGCATCATCATCTTCTTTTTAAGGATTCTGTCTTTATGTGGTCCTCAGGAATCAAGATGGATTAAGACTTAAAGGGGAGTGGTGGTGGCACTGATGGCAGACAAAGTATGACACAATAGGGATAATGGGGATTATGATGAACAAATGGCCATATGCTCTATTGACTTAGTGGTTATTTCTCAGCTTTTTGTAATTATTGTCTTATCAGAATTTTGTCCAGTGTCAACAGGACTTTTCATTTTTTAAAGAGAAGTCCAAAATCTAGACTTTTAGATGGTATCTCCAGAATTTAAAATATTTTAAACAAATGTAAATACACACACACACACACACACACACACACACACACACATTGTGTGAGCTGAACAAAATGCAACTGTGAATTTGACGGAGCCCGTGAACCATCATTTTTCTATGTCTGATCTATGATAAATGGAAAAATTCTTGCCAACTCATTCTTGCTTGTACCACAAGTCATTCTTTGGCTTCAGAACTTATGACTGTTGAACTCTTTGAATTTTGTTGACACTTAGTTTCCCATATGACATCTCCTCAGGATCCAGCTCCTTGCTATTCCAAAGGTGAATTAGCCAATTAATGAACTCGTTCATTCTGATGAGAATTTGTCCTTGGGTATTTCCTTCCTTCTCTGTTAAAATATATGTTTTATGAATGAAGATACAGAGATAATATTCTTAGCAACTCTTCACTAAAGTTGGGGATTTTAAACAGGTAAAAAGGTCAAAAGTCTATGGCAGGCCAGAGGGGGATATTTGGGTATATTTGCACATGACACCTTGTGTTACCTGCCAAATCACAGGTGTCAGGAAGCTGCCAGTGTCTAAGGGCAAGTCTGAAAACACTTTGGACCTGTTTCATTGTGTTCATGATTGTCATTGTTATCTGTATTAGCATTAGGTAAGTGCTGATTTATAGAAGACAATTAATGAACTTTTGTCAGTTCTTACTTTTTAAAGTTGAGAGTGTTTTTGGTGTTGACAGGTACTGTATTTAAAAAAAAATCATTTGTTTATACCCCTGGTAATTCTTTCCATTTGGCATCTTCTACATTGTTTAATTACTCTTTAGCATATTTGATGAGATTCCCCTGAGCTTTAAAAACATTTAAATGGAAGATTTAAAATCCACAAAAAGAAGAGGCAACTGGTGAGAGCTGGTCATATGACATGTGGAGAGCGTATTTTTGGGTTGAGAAGCTCAAAACAGACTTTCTAGTCTTTTCTGCCTAATGGTTTGGAAGGCACACACATTGAACCCACCTTCTTTCATTCAGTGACACCAGTGAGGTGTTTGCTGTTCCCATTTTCTTTGACTGCCAGCAGCACTTACAAGAACCCAATGAAGAACCTTAGACAGTCAGTTGACCAGCTACCTCTCAGGCATAATAAGGTTCTATGTCAGGGTTGTACATAGCCAACAACTTAACATGAGTCACTCTTCTGCCCCAAGGTTGGTAAAAATTGAATTTGCGAGTTGAAAATAATAGTGATTTCGTTTCTTTTATTCCCACTGGGAAGTAGAGTGGGGATGGAGATTAGCATCAACTTGTATTTTTAGATATTTATTTGCAGAATTAATGTGTCCCCTTTGATGAATAGTGATGTTATGACCACAGTGTACAGCTTTAAATCAGTGAGAAGAAAGCAAAACTGTTTTCATTTCCTTTATGGGCCATTTTTTTGAGGCTAGCACCACCATGTGGATGAAGTGAATATGAACTTTTCTTTGGCTTGCATAACAGAACAGCGTTGTGTCTCTGGAAAAGTGATTTTGATATCTTCTTTCCTATTTCTTATATCTTTTCTGAGTCATCACAGACAAGCATAAAGATTGTGTGTGTGCGTGTGCATGTGCGTGTGTGTGTGTGTGTGTGTGTGTGTGTGTGTGTGTGTGTGTGTAATATATAATTTTGCAGCAGTGTGATACACTGCTGGGCTCTTGAGGTTCATTTGCTATGAAATGACTGAACTGCATGGAAGATGACAGCGGAAGAGTCATGGAGCAGCTCTGTATCAGGCTAAGTGGAAATCAGACATCTTATTTGGGATCAGCCTGTTTGGACTCTGAGAAATGCCAGGATCTGTTAATGAGGAACTTTCTGACTTTTATTGCCCAAGGGATGCAGGCTGAACCAGAGAAAAGGAAGAGAGATAAAATCTGATTATAGAGTGTAAAAGAATTTTACTAAACCACATTTTTTTTCTGACTTTGGAGATGAAGAGGAAAGAAGAGAACAATATAGAAACACTCTATTGATGATGGCCTTAAGTTCTGAGAGCATGATGAAGGAGTGGCTGGCAAAAATAGATTTTTTTTTAAAATCTCCATGGTGACCTTTCCTGTGTCACTGGCACCAAGATCACTGGAGAGGGGCAAGGCCTGCTTCTCTTTGAGGGGTTGGTTTCTTATTTCCAAACTGACCATATGTGAGTCGGGAGTGGGCTCTAATAGGTGGAGGAAGGGAGAGCTATTGCTTATAAAGATCTAGTACCATTTAATACCTAATAGTCCACTCTTCTAGTCTTATTCTTTCCTCTATGTAGTTCCTTAACTTCAAAGGGAAAAAAGTTTTATCAGCACTTGAGAGGAAGTTGTAATTGCAGAAATTTAGGGGAGTAATAAACAAATCAGGATATGCTAACATTTTTCTCTTTGATGAGCTACTAAAGCAGTAAGAAAATGTATAGAATGGTTCCTTGCCACCCACCACTCATTATTGCCTTTATACAACCCTTTTATTTTTTCCCATAACCAGCCTAGCTCCTATAGCTACAGACATTAATATATCTAAAGTTTCAAATTGAAAGAGCTTCTTGTGGTTGAATATGGACTGATGCCAATTTGGAGGGAGTTTCTAGGGATGCATTGTGGAGCTCTCCTCTGTAGAAGGCCATTCATCAAACTTAAGTGTGACAGGAAGCTGAGTGACCCAGCCAATCTGTGAAGTACAGATTTAGGATTAAATTAGAATTAGAACAGAGATAAATAAAGAACAGAAAAACAAAGAAAATCAATTAAATTAAAAGTTAATTCTTCAAAAAGATCAACAAAATTGACAGACTTCTAGCTAGATAACTAAAAAAAGAATCAGGTAACTAAAATCAGAAATAAAGGTGGGGACATTATTACCCATGCTCCATAATTAAAAAAGTATTATAAGAGAGTACTGTGAACATTTGTATACCAACAAATTAGATAACCTAGATAGATGGACGAATCCTAGAAATACAAAATCTGCCAAGACTGAATCATGTGAAAATAGAAAACTGATTTTATATAATAGATCTGTATATAACAAGTAAGGAGACTGAATCAATAATCAAAAATCTTGCGACAAAGAAAAGTCCTGGACCTGATGGCTTCACTGGTGGATTTTAACAAACATTTAAAGAACTAACACTAATCATTCTCAAACTTTTCCAAAAAAAATGAAGAGGGAACATTTTCTAACTCATTTTATGAGGCCAGAATTTCTCTGATATCAAACTCAGAGAAAAACATTGTAAGAAAACTACAGACGAATTTCTCTTATAAACACCGATGTAAAAATTATCAACCAAATACTGGCAAGTCAGGTTCAGCAGCACATGAAGAGGCTTATGTGCAATGACCAAATGGGATTTATTCTGAGAGTGCAAACATTATTCGACAGATTGATTAATGTGTTAGACCACATTAACAGGATGAGAATAAAACCACGTGATCATCTCAATTAACAGAAAAACCATGATAAAATTCATTCTTTCATGATGAAAACACTCAACAAACAAGGAATAGAAGGAAACTACATCAAAATAATCAAAGCCATATATAAAAAACCTACAGTGAACATATTCAGTTGTGAAAGACTGAAATCCTTTCCTCTAAAATCAGGAACAAGGGAAGGATGCTGGCTTTCACCACTTATATTTAATATAGTACTGGAAAGTTTAGCTGAAGCAGTGAGGCAAGAAAAAGTAATAAAAGGCATATAAAATGGAAAGGAAGAAGTAAAATTATCTCTTTTTACAGATTAGATTATCTTATACATAAAGAATCTTAAAGATTCCACAAAACACCTGTTAGAACTAATAATTTCAGCAAAGTAGTAGGATATAAAATCAACATGCAAAATCAGTTGCATTTCTAGACACTAACAATGAACAATTTGAAAGAAAATTAGGGAAACAATTTCATTCACAATAGCTTTAAAAAGAATACAATTTTTAGGAATTAACCAAGGAGGCGAAAGACTTTTATAATAAAAACTACAAAACATTGCTGAAAGAAACAAAGAAGACATAAGTGGAAAAACATCTCATGTTCATGAATTGAAACAATATTGTTAAGATGCTACTATTACCCCAATGACCTATAACTTCAATACAGTTCTTAACAAAATCTACAATCACAAAGACTTTTTATTTTTTGTTTTGCAAAAATACAAAAACCCATCTTAAAATTCATATGGATTCTCAAGGAACAGTGGATAGCCAAAATAATCTTGAAAAAAAAGAACAAAGTTGAAGGACTAACACATCCTGATGTCAAAACTTAATACAAAGCTATGCGGTACACTATTAAAATAGTGTGGTACTGGAATAAAGACATGTATATGGACAAATGAATCAGAATAAAGAGTCCATAATAAACCTTTGTGTATGTACTCAAATTATTTTCAGCAAGATGAACATTCAATGGGGAAAGTTCAGTTTTTCACCAATGTTGGGAAAAGTGGATACCCACATGCAAAAGAATGAATTGGACCCTTACCTAGCACCATATACAAAAATTAACTAAAATGGATCAAAGACCATAAGAGTTAAAACTATAAAACTCTTAGAAGAAAACATGGTATAAAACTTCACAATATTGAATGTGGCAATGATTTCTTGAATATAATATCAAAGACATGGCAACAAAAGAAGAAACAGACACATTGGCTTTCATGAAATTAAAAAATTTAGCATAAAAGACACTATTAACAGACGAAAAGGCAACCAACATAATGGAAAAATATTTGCAAGTTATATATGATAAAAGATTACTATCCACAGTATGTAGAGAATTCCTAAAACTTAAAAAACTAAAGAGCAAATAACCTGATTTAAAATGAGCAAAGAACTTGAATAAAAGATATGGCCTTATAAGCCATAAAAATGGCCAATAAACACATGAACAGATGCCCAATATCACTATTTAATAGAGAAATGAAAATCAAAACCATAAAAAGACCCCACCACTTTACACCTATTAGAATAGCTACTGTATTAAAAATACCAAGAGCAAATAAGTGCTGGGATGGATGCAGTGAAATTAGAACTTGTGCACACTTGGTGGGAAGGTACAGTCATATAACTGCTACAGAAAACAGTATGACAGTTCTCTAAAATTAAAGAATTACCATATGATCCAGCAATTCCACCTGTGTGTATATAACCCAAAGAATTGAAAGCAGGGTCTCAAAGAGATATTTGTATACTCGTGTTCATAGCAGCATTATTTATAATAGCTAAAATGTGGAAGCAACACAAATGTCCATAGATGGATGAGTGGATAAACATGAAATGTGATATATACATACAATGGAATATTATTTAGCCTGAGGAAGTAAGGAATTTTTGACAAACGTTGCAACATGGATACACTTTGAGAGCATTATGCTAAGTGAAATAAGCCAGTCACAAAAAGACAAATACTGTATAGTTCCAGTTATTTGTGGTACCTGGAGTAGACAAATTCATAGAGACAGAAGTATAATGGTGTTTGTCAGGGGCTGGGGGGAGAAGAATGGGAGTTATTGTTTAATGGTTAAAGAGTTTCTGTTTTGAAATATAAAAAGAATTTTGGAGATGGATGGTGGTGATGGCTGTACAACATAAATGTAATTAATACCACTGAACTGTACACTTAAAAATGATAAGATAATACATTTTCTGTTATGTGTATTTTACTTCAATAAAGAGTATTTTAATAGAAAATCTGAACAGGCCAATAACAAGTAAGGAGATTGAATTAATAATCAAAACTGTCCCAACCAAAAAAAGTCTAGGACCATGCCTTCACTAATGAGTTCTACCAAGAGAATACTGATCCATCTCCTACTCTTCCAAAAAATTGAAGAGGAGAGAACACTTCCAACTAATTTTATAAGGCCAGCAGTACCCTGATACTAAAGCCAGACAACGACATGATAAGAAAATTAAAGGCCAATATCCCGGTAAACATAGATGCAAAAATCCTTGACAAAATACTAGCAAACCAAATTTAACAACATATTATAAAGATCATAAACCATGGTTAAATGGGCTTTATTTCAGTGATGCAAGGATGTTTCATCGTATGTAAATCAATAAATGTGATACACCACATTAATAAAATGAAGGATAGTTATATGATTATATCAGTTGATGCAATAAAAGTATTTAACAAAATTCAACATCCTTTTATGATAACTCAACAAATAAGCTATGGAAAGAATGTACCTCAACAAAATAAAGGCCATATATGACAAGCCCACAGCTAGCATACTCTCAATGGTGAAAAGCTGCAAGCTTTGTCATTAAGATCAGGATAGGTGTGCCCATTCTTACCACTTCAGTTCAACATAGCACTGGAAGTCCTAGCTAGATTAATTAGGCAAGAAAAAGAAATAAAAGCTATTCAAATCAGAAGGTAGAAGTAAAATTGTTTCCATTTGCAGGTGATATCATCTTATATACTCATAACACCAAAAAAGTGTTAAAATTAATAAATGAATCCAGTAAAGTAGCAGGATACAAAATTAACATACAAAAATTAGTTGTAGTTCTACACATTAATAATGTTTTGTTCAAAAATAAAATCAAGAAAACAATTTCACTTATAATATCAAAAAATAAAATAAAATACTTAGGAATAAATTTAATCAAGGAGGTAAAAGATCTGAAAATTATAAAACACTGAGGAAAGAAATTGATGACAAAAGGAACTATATCTTATGTTTATGGATTGGAAGAATTAATACCCAAGGTAAATTACAAATTCAATGCAAACTCTATTAAAATTACAATGGCGTTTTTCATAGAAATAGAAAAAAGTCCTAAAATTCATCTGGAAAAAAAGGTTCAAACAATCTTGATCAAGGACAAAGCTGGAGGCATCACATTTCCTAATTTCAAGTTGTATTATAAAGCTGTAGTAATCAAAATATATGCTATTGACATAAAAGAGATACATAGATCAGTGGAACAGAATAGAGCCCAAAATTAATCCCATGCATATATGGTGAACTGGTTTTTGACAAAGGCCTTAAGAATGCACAGTGGGGCAAAACAGTCTCTTCAATAAATGGTTTTGGGAAAATTGGATATCTACATGTAAAAGAATGAAATTAGACTTTTATTTTACACCATACACAAAAATCAATTCAAGATGAATCAACTCAAACACTTAAATATATCATCTGAAACCATAAAACTTCTAAAAGAAAATATAGGAGAAAAGCTCCTTGACATTGATCTGGCTCTTTGGAGAGAGCTAAGAGGAAAGAAGAAAATGATGTAGAAGTTTCTTTATAATCTAGATGTCACCAGGAGCCACCCACTCTTTGATACTAGCTAATAAGATGTCTTTTCTGCCATCCTCCAATTCTATGTACTGTTTTTTTTTCTGAAGATTTCTGCAAATCTTTTCTTTTAGTTACTTCAAAGCTCTTTATCTCTGATCCAGCACTGACTCCATCTTGAGACATAATCATTTTTTTTTCTTTCAAAATTCACTTGTAAGAGTCAACAAAAGGCAACTTGTAGAGGCAAATATTTACAACTATGTGTGGTAGATTTTACTGGAGATTGAAGTAAGCGTGTGGAAGCATATGTTGCAATACCACTTAGAAAAGAAAATAGTAGGGAGTATTAGCTTCCCCAGTCTTCTGAAAAGTTGCTTGTTCATTTTCACCAACCTGAATTTCAGTGTCTCATGTTGTTCAACTTTCTCTCCTGCTGCTTCTCCTCCCAGATGTGACAAAAATTCCTTGTATATTATTAAGAGCATTTCAGCTCTAGCACTTACTACTCCTCCACAATTCACACTTTGCATAACTCAAGATTCATTAATGCGCTTTGCTAAAAAAAGGTTCACGTGTTCTCAGTGTCACCCTTTCTTCTCTTGCCTTCCCTGTTAGTTTCTATAGGAGCAGGAAGAGAATGTGGAGATTAATTTCCCCAGAAGTAAGAATTATGCCTTTACTTTAGAAGACAGGAGAGTAAAGCTGATTTTGGTTTTAAATAACAATTGCAACAAGATCTCCATTATGTTAGTGTCCAACTGTAAAGAGTTGGGAAATGCTAGTTTGCTAGGACGACTACTGAAAAAGGATTCAATAGACCAGGTTCTGAATCCTGGTTCTGTTACTACTTGTGTGATCCTGGGGAAAGTACTTCACTGGTTTTGAATGAACAATCTCTAAATTCCCTGCCAATCCTATGAGTCTATGATTTGTTTGGGAATCTCTTTAGTGTCTAATTCTATAAATGCAACCATGGCTGGGATTTTCCCCTTCACAGGTGGGTGAACATCCCTACACTCTGGACTATGCCCCTTCCTCTCCCTGGCTAGCTGTCTGGTCACCATCAGCTGTCAATAATAGGGGTTTAATACACCAGGCTTTGAAGCCAGCCATAGGCATAGAGCCTGGTTATTTTAACTCAGAACCTTTGTTATTTTATTTGCTCTCAGAACTGGCTTCTATATTTATAAGCTAGGCATGATAATATTTACCTTGGAAGATTGTGTTTAATGTAATAATGAAGAGAAATGCATGGCAAAGTGCCCGGCACACAATAAGTGCTCAATGGAATTTATCATCATTAAGGGGCTAGGTGAGTGTCATGGCAAACTCATCTGTGCTCTTTCTGGGTCTGCTGAGGCATCTTTGTGTGTGTGGTACAAAGAACTCAGGTTACTGTCCAGGTGACTCCTAAACTTTGGCTTTGTCGCATGGAAAATATAATCTGAGAGAGGGCTGATTCTAGGCAGTAAATTTTTGTTTTAAGGTGAAGGAAAAAGAAGGTAGATTGTTTAAAGAGTTGGGAGGAGAGAGGACTTTGAAAAGAAAAAATAAACATTACCAAGGGGGAATTTGATTTATTTTCTGCAGAGTGATGAGCAAAATGCATCTTTTTTTCTCTGTCTTTATGAATCTTACATTTATATGTTTATAAAAATTAATATGTAACACTGAGGAGTGAGATCTATTTTGGGGATTTATCAAAGTATGGAGTCCTGCTTCAAGGTGGGCATAGATATAAGGACAGAGATTATGTAATGAAATCTACTCAGGACACATATTCTGAGAATTTTACACAGGTTATAATTATAGGTAGTGACTCAGCCCTTGGGATAGCGTACTATGTATATCATCTATGCTCTTGATGTTCAAACCACTCTGGTCTATGAACCTGTGAAAAAAATGGGACAGGTTTGCGGTTATCATGGACCATCTTCTATCTGGTCTGCATCTAGCAGGAACATAATTTACCTAAGTAAAGAAATAGCTTCTAAGGAAGTGCCCTAAGCACCATGGAACAGTGCCCTCTACTGTTCCAGAGGGAACCATGCGGCTGTGGTACAATCACGAGGGAAATGCACAGCTGCAGAGCCAAAGCAAGTTGCTCTGTTGTCTGCAATGATCAAGACACTGGGAGGCCAGCTGCTGGCACCTGTAGCCAGTCTCAGCTGTAAATATTCAGCAGGAGAAGCAAGACAGCTCAGCCAATGGCAGCGTACCTCCGCTACGCTTGTTTCTGGTCAGGTTCTGACCCCATGCTGCATGTAAGTGCTTCCTTCCTAGTTTTCACTGCAAACACAGAAGAGCTTCTATTAGTTTTGCGTCTCAGCAGAAAATTTTTAAAATAGAGATTTTAACCATTGAACCTTGCTTTGAGAAGACCTCTGCTTTTCAGTATTATAGAATTAAAATTTTCAAACTCATTTAAGGAAGCTGTAATGAAATAAAATCATAAAACAGCAGTTCATTGTCTAAGTTTACACCAGCAGGAGATGAACACATTTTTCTTCCTTTTTTTCCTCCTTCCTTCCCCTCCCCTTTCCTCCTCTTCCTTTCCCTCTCCCCCCTCTTCCTCCTTTTTAATAAAACCATCTAAAATATCATAGAATCTTTTTTTGTACATTAATGATGTTTTATGGTGGAAACTGTTTTGCAGACTCTCTCTACTTTCTGGGAATAGTTTTTTAGCTGGCTGTTCTACCTTCTGAGCAGACAGACTTCTGTTGAATTCTCTCTCTCAGCTACTGTATTCTAGGTATGACCCCAAACAATAGTCAGCATTTACCTTTACTTTAAACAACAAAAAGGGGAATGTTGTGGATTTTAAGCCAGCATTAGAGATTTGCATTCTCTAATAACTTTCGAGATATTTTCTCAGCATTATACAACTTAGCTACAGCAGAGAAAATATAGTGATGAATAATGAAATATGCATGAAAGGAAAACTTTTAAAAAGTTTTCTTAAATGACTCTGAAACTATAATGTATGAAAGCGCTTTTCCCCCATGATCTCAGTTTCAAATTCATGAGTTTAGAAGGTGTCTATTTCTTGCTCTCTCATGTGGCAGAGTACTGGTAAATGGAAGCCAGCCACACCTTATCTTTTCCTTTTGTCAAGAATAAAGTCCAGTTTTAATGAAGCATTGACCACCCAGTAGAAAGAAACTGCCAGATTCCACGAGATCCAGAATTCTACTGCCATTCATTTCAGAAACAAACAGTGCCTGCAATGCAAATCTTATCGACATGATGGAGGATATTTCCATTTAGAGTGCTGACTAAATAACTCAGAGTTATTTGTATTGTCAGACTACCAATATTTGTGCATTACTCTAATAATTGCTAGGAGAAAAAGCTTTGGTTTTCTCTGAAGCCTGGGGTTAAGAAAGAATTTACCCATTCTATGCTATTTACCAGATTAACAACACTTCAATTTTTGTGGTACATCTATTTGGTTGTTTCAATTTGAAATATTCATCTAAGGTAGAAGACACTTTTAATTTTTTCAGTAAAGAGTGGCCTTGCTGACATAACATATAGTCATTTTATTTAGTGCTTGGCATGTCATTCTCCCTCTCAGACTAGCATAATCCATGGATCTGATGTCACCTCCTGTTGGACATAGGCATGGGGAATCACTCCATTTTTCTATTGCAGGACTCACCATGTACACATGTGATATATTTGTCTCCCCTTCCCACCTCCCCAAGGACATCTTGCCACCAAGAGGAGAATGCCCATTTAAAGAGAAAAGGAAGAGGATGAAACTCAGTGACATTAATTTGAGGCTTCTGGATCCAGCTGTGCCTGAAGCCCCAGATATTTAGTTCCATGAGGCAATACTTGTTTTTTTTTTTTTATCCTATAAATTTATAGATTAGCTTAGCTAAGGTCACTTGAAAGCGAAACAATTCTAATATAAGTAATGAGCAATCTTCTGCATTGCAGGGATCCAGTTTCTTATGTTTTTAAGATTTGCTAGAAGAATTGATAAACTCTTAAAGTTTGCTTAGCATCTATGACATTATTCTAAAAATAATCTAGTTTGTTTACAATTTGGTATTGTTTAGCTTATTCATATAGCCACAGAAATCTATTGACAGAGCTCTTTACTGGGCAAGGTCAATCTTGGAAAGGCAACATTGGGAGGCAGACCTCAAGGGGAAAACTGAAGAGAACCATTTCCCTCCACAAGCTCTGCCATCTCCTAAGATTGACACATCTTGCTTCTTTCGCTCAAGGATATTTCTTGAGCATCAGTGAGGTAACACGTCCTCTGTCTCAAGTGTGAGAGATGGAAAGAGGAAGCATCTTAGCTTCCACAAGATGCCCCTGCTCAGTATCTTGGGCAGTATGTTGATAAGGACATCTAGATTTATAAAACTTATATGGAAAAATAAGTAGCCCAGCAGTCTGATGAAAAATAAGGCGGTGAAAAAAAGATATCGAAAAATCCTGAAAAGAGAAAGCCAAGAAACTGTTAACCAGAGGTTAGAAAGCCTGAAACAAAATAATAAGTCATCTCTAAATGCATGTCTGGCTCCTTCTTGATATTCAAATGTCTCCTGCTCATTGTGTTCCATTTTCAACAACCCTTTATAAAGGCAGTCCCTTTCCATAAGCTAGCTTGCCAGCTACTCTCTCCCCCATCATGTTTTATTTTCTTTTAATTATTACTATTGGAAATTACCTTTCTTTCTTTCTTTCTTTCTTTCTTTCTTTCTTTCTTTCTTTCTTTCTTTCTTTCTTTCTTTTGTGTGTTTGTTTATTTTTGTTTCTGAAGATTGTTTTACAAAGTAGTGGCACCAATTTACACCCCACCACAGGGTATACATTTCTGTGAATCTGCCTCCTCTCCAACACTTGATATGATCGCCTTTTGAAAATTCAGCCAATCAAATGGGTATAAAATAATATCTTCATAATGGTCTTTATTTGCATTTTTCTGATGAACAGTGATGCCTAACAATTTTTCACAGGTTTATTGGTCTACTGTGTTTAATCTTGCCATTTATCTCCTAGGTCGTTTGGGCTTTCTTATTAATTGTAGGAGTTCTTTATATGTCCTCGGTATCAATCTTTTCTGTTGTGTGTATTGTGAGTATCTTCTCTCTACTTTATAACTTTCACTTGCTCTAATGTGTTAAAGAAAAAAGTTATTAATTTTAATAAAGTCTAGTTTATCTAGCCCTTTATTTAATTACAATTAGTGCTCTTTGCGTCTTGTTTAAAAAAATCATTCTCTACCCCTAGGCCTAAAAGATCTCCTATTTTCTATTAAGAGTTTGTGGTAGTTTAAAAATATGTCCACAAATTTTTTGATACTTCTCAATCCAGAGATTCCTCTCCATTGAAGTGTGGACTAGATTTAATGACTTTTTCCAAAATAGAATATACTATTGTGGAAGTGACAGTGTATGGTTTCCTAGAGACTACATACTAAAGGCGTCACAGCTTCTTCCTTAACTCACAGGAGGAAACTTAACTCTCTAGCTGTCATATTGCGAGGACACAGATGCAACTCTATAGAGAAATCCATGTGATGAGGAATTGAGATTGCCTGCCAACAACCAGCAAAATTTGCCAGATGTGTATATAAACTACCTTAAAAATAGATCTTCTAGCCTCAGCCAAACCTTCTAATGACTGTAACTTTGGCGAATATCTTAACTGCAACCTCGTAACAGAACCTAAGCTAGAACCATCCAGCTAAGTGGTTCACAGATTCCTGACCCACAGAAACTGTGAAATAATAAATGTTAGTTGTTTTAAGCCACTGAGTTTTGGAGTAATTTGTTACATGGCAGTAATGCTGAGTTTTAAAAGATTTTTTTTTTTGACATTTAAATTTGAAATGCGTTTGGGCTTGCTTTTCGTATATACTGTATAGTAATAATCCAATCTTTTTTTACTTGGATAACCATTTCCCCCCACCATATTTATTGAACAATTTTTCCTTTCCCCTCTGATATACAATCACTGTCACATAGCAAAGTTCTATATGTACACTGTTTCTGAGCTTTTTCTTCTGTTTCATTGGTAAGTTTTCCCATTCCTGTGGTAATACTACTCTATCATAATTACTATAGCTTCATATTAAGTCTTGATATCTAGAAGGGCATGTTTCCCACTCCTTGCTCATCTTTAAAATTGTCCAGGTTATTTTTGATTCTTTACTTTTTCAAGTACGTTATTTTTTAGAATCATTTGATTCAATTCCATGACAAATATTTTGGGACGTTTGGAATTGAATTGACTCTATTAATTGTTTAGAGATAACTGATATATTTATGATAGTAAGCCTTCCTATCCATGACGACGGTATTTCTCTGCTTTCATTCATGTTACCTCTAATATTTCCCAATGAATTTCTATAAATTTTCCTATGGTGGTCTTGATTTCTTCTTTAACCAATAAATTATTTTCCCTGGTGATTTTAATATGATTTTCAGAAGCAAACCTTCATTGTTTTCTTTTCTGTATTACTTTATCCAGCTGTGCTGATCTGCCTCCTACCCCAGGACAAATTCACTATGAACCTCCACTTACCAGTCAAATATAGCCCCTTCCCACCATTTTTAAAAAGTTTTCCTGTAGAGATTATCTTGGTGACAGGAGTCAGGATCCATTCTAGAACAGCATTCTGGTCAGAATTAGAATCAGAAGCTCTTTAAAAACCTCTTCCCACCACCTTCTCTAAATTTGGATACAATATTCATGAAAAGGTTCTGAGATGATGTCTCTGGGATGATATTTCCAAGGAAAATCCTAGGAATAACCTAGCTTTCTTCTTTCTGGAGTCAGTGCCCAGTATACTGGTGCACCCACAGATATTGGAAGAGAACAAGAGGAAAAGAATTTGTAGGTTGATGTGATGAGCTAGAGTTGCAGGATGTTTTGAAGTTTTCGTCAGGATACCAACTCTCTTTAAGGCAGGCAGTTCTTATCCTGGGAGACTACATGGGCGATTCCATGCTGGGCACTAATATTAAATTACAGGTGAAGACAGCCTAAGACTTCTAGGGAAAATTCTGCTAGTTATTCCAGGAGCATTGTTTTTAGGAACATCAAAATATGTAATATTTTACTTATATGGTATGAAGGGGTATCTTCCTTAAACAAAATTTCCAGACAATTGGAGCTGACCTTTAAGCATGAATAATTTTATGTTAACTATTTTGATGGAACGCTTCCTAAATCATATTTCACATCACTTTGAATATGTTTCTCTTTGTCTTCTTAAACAGATTACATTGAACATAATTTGATCTTTTCTTGAAAATTCAGAGGCTTCATGAATACCAATCTTACTTTGCTATCACAGTGATTCCCTCAGGACTAATATTCACTCAGTTCTTTGAATCTTGAGTTCTTATTTAATTTAACAAGTATTTTTGAGCAATTATGTGTTGCATAGTGTTAGTGCTATCTCTTTTTCACAATAATTTTTCTCTTTTATCTGCTATTAGCAAGTGGTATACTTGCATTTAGAAGCTCTTGCCCCATCTCTCTCTCTCTCTCTTTATGTCAGAGAGTTAATATGATGATATTGTAACAAGGTTTGAAGGAGGAACATTACACACAACAGTGTGAAAACCCAATCATCATGCTTATGAGCCAAAAAAGGATCTTCCCATTTCTAATCTATTGATGTTGCTGGGGAACCAGATACATCAAGCTAATTCAAATTGTTAAAGGGAAAAGGAAGTAAGTATGAGATTTGTTATGTCTCTTTTAGGCAATATGATTCATGTTTCTGATTGCTACTAGGCCATCAACTTCTAATATGGGAAAGTTGAGATTAGTAATTGCCTTTGAACAAGGAAGCCATAACATTAGAACTGAGAAGTGTAGTCATTGATGACACTAGTTTGTTGGCTTGACTGTGTGTGTGTGTATGTGTGTGTGTGTGTGTGTGTGTGTAAGTGTGTATACAAGCTTCTGCTTGTCTGGACATGACTCTCTGCCAGGATGGCTAAGTAGAACTTCCAGTTTTCCTGGAAGTTTACTCAAAGATATTTACTTACCTTTTACAAAACCATGTTCTCTTCTTTTGGAGAGAATTATCCTGGGAGAAGAAGGGGCATTGATAAATAAGCAATTTCTGGAAGTTGTTATTACTGTCAAATAATATGCAGCGAAGCATTAGTTAGATAATATCTTACAATTTTTTTCATATGCATAAACAGATGAAATTTTCAAAGATAAGTATATATATGTATGAAATTTTGTATTATCTATATACTGATAGGAATAAATGAAGGCATAGAAAGTAAAGTATGTTGCCCAAAGTCATACAGCTAGTAAGTAACAGGCCAGGCCTTGGACCTCAGGTCTTCTGGTTCTGGGCTCTCTTAAGTGCCTTACCTTTCATTTAGCCAGTAATCTTTAGAGATGTTTAAGCCTCTGAAAAACATGCAAACTTATTCTAAGGGATGTTTTAAAACCTATTAAATGTAGAGATGAGGATATATCCTGGATTTCTGTGGCATCTCTCTTCTAAAATAGTTTCTTAGTTATTTCATTTTCCTTTTAATTTTCTTGTGAGATAAATAGGAAGAGAAATTATGATCATTTAAAATTGTGGAAATGTGGCTCACAGAATTGGAATTAAAAAGAGACTTGCTGGGTTACAAATTTGGTTCTAAAGCTTGAGTGAGGTTGAGTGGAATGCCAGCTGTTTGGTTGCTCAGGCTGCCTCTCTATAAAAATTGCTCAAACATCATAGGTCATCGAACTATCATGGGGCTCTGATAATCTTGATCAAGACAACTCTGTTTTTTCTCTGATAGGTAGTCAGAGGGAATAGTTTGATGAGCTACTGGGGGTAGCAAACAAAGCTCCTGGTTTCAGTGGTAACTCCTTTTCAGCCTGGGTCAGAGTAAACATTTCTCTGACCAATTCTCATTTAGAATTGAGTGAGCCCCAACATTACATATTGTTTCCCTCTGTTAGTGAGCTGGTTAACCCCCTTCTAAACCACACCAACTTTAAAACACAGGTCCTTCTCTCATTGTTCTCAAAAGACTTGAGAAACACATCCCCCTTCATAATTGTATCACATTATCAGTGAATGTCATTCTTGGCTCTAAAACAAATATAAATTATAAAGCTAAAGTCTTAAAAAAGTCTACATTTTAGCACTGTGTATTTGCTGCTACAAGATGCCATGTAGGCCAAGTAGCCTGGTGCTCTACATTCAATTCTATTTCCTTCAGACCTTTGCATATATTATGGTGACATCTTGATGTTAAATATGAATAAAAACTGAAGTTCAATCTTAAATAAGCAATGACTTCCTATGTTTTAATTCACAGCCCAACTTTGATAGATGATGATAGATGCCTGGTGCTCTGTGTTGTAAAAGATTCAGACCATGTTGGGAATTATCAGGAAAGAGTACTGTGACTGTGGGATGTGGAAGGAGTGAGCAATGTGTGTGTCATGTATTGGCCACAGAGTGTACCTTCAGTTAATATTACTTCTTGCTTATGTTCTGGACTGTCTTTGGTCTTAAGCTAGCTTCTCTGAGAACCTCATTTGCATGCCTGTAAGACAGCAAAGCGAGGATGTTCATTAGTATCCTCTTTGTTTGTTTAGGTTTGGAATGCTTGCAATTATATCTAGTACTGTTCTTGGATAATGCACATGGTAAAATTGGTATACATTTGATAGCTTGTTGTATTTAAAAAATTCTTTAGAAAGGCAATGACACTGAGAAAAGCTGAAGTTGAGTGAGTGCTTACCTTATTTTGGCTGTTACACTCTTTTCTTGCAGAGCTCATGCTCAAGACTTTTGATCTGTGAGAAAAGAACCAAAATAGGGATTGAATAAAGTACACTTAAATATTCATATTATGTGATGGTTATTTAAAAACATTTTTGTATTCTAAAGCTATGCTGTCTATTCTTATAGCCAGTAGCTACGTATAGGTATTTACATTTAAATTAATTAAAATTAAAAAAAATTAGCTCCTTAGTCACACTAGCCATATTTCAAGTACTCAGTAGGTAGCTAGTGACTACCTATAAGATAGCACAAAAAGTTCTGTTGGGCAACCATATTCTAGAATCTTAGCATAGTAGTCAAGTCGTATCTAATGCTCAGGAAGCATTTGAGGAGACTTGAAGAGATCCTTGAGGGGTGAGGATTTCCAAGTCCTGGTGCTCATGTCTCCAAGACACAGTGTGTACTTGGTCTGTTTAGAGGCTGTATGCATTTTTGGGTCTGTTTCTCTTTATCCCAAGATTCCAAATATATTTAATAAATAGAAATACTTCTTGATTGAATTAAGATTTAGCTTCTAAAGATGGTCAAGAAATGGAAGTAAAGTTTTTGTTTTCTCACATTTAGATGCTTATTTATCATTTCTAATTTTTAAGGTTCATTGTTTAATATAGTATACAGTTTGATTTTCATATAATGACATCTTTAATGTGTGTCTAGAGATTAGTTTTATTTCTATCCCGCATGGTTTATTTTTTATTTGTTGGGGAAGTAAGGATGGTGTTAGGTTTTAAGGCCTTATTCTGTGATAGTAGGAATGTCCTACTTATCAGGGTGCCTGACCAATAATATTTTTTTAAAGCACATATTTTTGACCTTAATATAATCTTGAATAACTGATAATGTGATACAATTATGAAGGGGGGTGTGTTTCTCAAGTCTTTTGAGAACAATGAGAGGAGGACCTGTGTTTTAAAGTTGGCATGGTTTAGAGGGGGGTTAACCAGCTCGCTAACAGAGGGAAACAATATGTGATGTTGGGGCTCACTCAATTCCAAATGGGAATTGGTCAGAGAAATGTTTACTCTGACCCAGGCTGAGATGGAGTTACCACTAAAACCAGGATGTTCCTTTGTTTGCCAAAGCTCACACTTCTCTCTCAAGGAACCGAGTCTCTAATTCTTCTTCTATTTTCCTCAAAGTTTCCTGGTACTTCTTCAAAGAGAAATAAAAAAACCCCACAGTTACTAGTTAGAAACTTTATGCTTTTTCTAATCATAATAAGCATGTGTTATTACATTGTAACATGAATGTTTGGCATTCCCACTGCCACTTTATCTCCTTTCCCAGCCTTCCACCCCACTACTACTGGCCTCTCGCTATATTTCTCCACTGGGCAGGTCTCTGAGGTAATTGGGATTATAAACAAGAAAAGTGCTCATTATTAATTTAAGAGTAAAGAGGTTGGGAGACCAGGGCAGTAATAGAATGATATTGGTGGTAGAGTTTCGAGGACCTTAAAGTCCCTTTAAATGCTACCTTGAAGAGTTAAAATTGTTCCACAGTATTTTTTGAAAAGCTTGGTTCCATTTCATCCAGCACCTTAACAAACCCTTTGCTATCACTTTACTTAGAAGCTGTACCTTTATGCAGAGGGCCTGATCTTCACAGAGCTGGGCCACAAATGCAAAGTCTTCCATTACCTGAGAAGCCAAAATTTAGTTTTAAATTTCTTGCAGTAAATTGCTATAAGAACAAGAGCATGCATATTTTCTCCTATGTCCCAGACTCTAAATGCATTTTTCTGATTGTTCTAAATATGTTTTTGCTGTACATATGAACTCATTTCCTTTTCTGAGGATGAACAAGCAGTATTTTCCCATGGGAATTATTTGGGAACACTTGGAAAAAGAATAGATATTAATTTGTTGAAGATACAGATTATAGAATGTATCCTGTAAAAAATGTTAAAGAGAAGGTAACCTAGGGAACTGCATTTGTATTCATCCCCTTTCCTTCACCCCCTCATCAGCCCCATAATGGTCTGGATTTGGAATTTTATTATAACTCAATCATTTCAAGACTATATTAGATCATCTGACAGAGAATTATCTTTTTTATTCTTTTAGGAGAAGTAACTAACATTGGAGTTACTGTCTTTACCTTCGTCAGCTCCTTCTCTTGGTCATCACAGGAAGCTTCCAGCTGTTGTAACTTAGCCTATAGAAAGGACAGGAGACTGATAACTCAAAGAGGTGAAAACCATACAGGATTCCATTTTGAAATACTCTTTCAAAAGCTATTTCAAAGGTGGTTGAAGTACATTAGGCATGATTTCAGATGTCTTTTTGATGGAAAAGTCAAACCATCTAACACCCTTTGTAGCTGCCTGGTCAACCTGCTCTTCTACACTTTCAGCCTCTTAGCATTCATCTGTGCTTCCTTTACCCATAAACTTCAATTCTTAGCTTCCTTCTTTCTTAGTTATTTCTCTTAGAAAAAAAAATCAATCTTGAAAAACTTCAATCTTCCTTTTCCTTTTACATATTCATTTCTCACTCACTTCTACTCTCCCTGTATTCCTTCTTCCCTCTATTCCTTCCTTAAATATTGGATGAAAGCCTTATTCTGTATTGGCCACTGTGCTGGAGTGACAGGGAGGGGGCAGGATGAGTACTGAGGATGGTAACAGGATTGATAGGCTCTCTGCCTCACAGAACCGACACTGTAGTTGGGGGACATAAAAATAAGTCAACATAAAAATGATAAGTGCTATGAAGGAAATGAAAACAATAATGTAATGAGAGTGTGTGATGGTAATGAGGTGGTCGGCTAAGGCCTCTCTGATGAGATGATATTTGAGCTGGAGTCTAAGTGATAAATATTAGACAAATGAAGATCTAGAAGAATATATGTCCCATGCAGAAGTTATAGCAAGGGCCAAGACATTGAAGCAGCACAAATTTGGTGCGTATGGCAAAGTTATGTGGCTGGAGCACAGGCAAGACTGGTAAGAAGGAGATGAGGTATGGAATGGTAGACATGGATGAGATTATATAGGGCCTTATAGCTTTTAGAAAGAGTTTGATTCTTTATTCTAATTGCAATGAGAAGCCAGGAGAGAGCTGAAGAAGCAAAGACACAATCTAATTTGTGTTTTTAAAGGAAACTTTACTATGTGTGGAAAGTTGATTTTTTAGGAGTAGGAGTAGAAGCATGAAGACTAGTTAGGAGACTATTTCAGCATTCAGGTGAGACATTATGATGATTTGCAAATGGGTAGTATTAATAGTAGTAGTAGATAGAGAGTAATGGATGCATTTGGTATACATTCTGTAGGTAGAACAGATATGACTACATCTTTCCTTCCATTTTCAGCTCTATTGTTTTTACTTTCATCTAGGTACCACTATTTCACATCTGAATTCTTCTAACAGTTCCTTTCCCCTCCAGTCAATTATATCCAGGCCAGAGAGCCAAATGTGCTAAGGGCTATATTTTCAGGACAGTATCTGAGTCACAAGGAGTTGAAGCAGGCATCCTATTAAATGGCTGAACTGATCACCCACATGTAAAAAGAATAGAAGCAAAAGAGATGCTGTATATATATTTCATAGAGCTAGAGATACCATGTGAGAATTCTACAAAACAAGTGGGCAAAAGGAAGTGATTAAAGGGTTAATAATACCCTGGAACTTGTCTAGGCTAGACTGATTGCTGACAGGCAAATTATGGCATTGTTCTGACAATGCCTGGAACTCTCTATCTACGTCTATCAGCTCAGTACACCTGAAATAGGCTGTATAGACAGACGTAAAGTGTCACCATTAGATTCTGGTGGGGTTCCTGTCAGAAAGGCTTGTTCTGGGAAGAAGAAGGAAGAAAATTAATCTCCTGACTGCTGTAGTTATATGGCAAAGATAGTCAAGGGATTTCATAATATTTTCTAGTCTTAGCTCTAATTTCTTCCTGATATGCATGCAATCTCTCCAGATATCTTTCTTTCCAGATAAGTGTTCTGGATGAGCATGGCCGAGAAAGCTTACTTGGTGGCTTTGAACTTCCTGTATTTTCTTGTGACTCTCAACATAATTTGGCCAACAGAAGATAGGAGATTAATTCTCTATTTGATTTTCTATTTCTATTTTCAGTGTGTCTATATCTTCAGAGTCTTCATAAATAGAATGTGGGCTTAAGTGTGCACTTAAGTGTGCATTTAACAAGCTAAAGAGAAATTAGGACAAGGACAAAGATGTAATTCTACAGAAAGTATCAAGAATTGTATCTGCTTTCTGAATAAAATAAATGTCTTGAATTCTTCTTATATCTTTGATCAGATGGGTTGTTCCCAGGTTCTTAGCTTTGGAACCCAATTAGAAAATGCTAAGCAGGTAGAGGTCACTAAATACTTGAATGACCAATTGAATGAGTTCTTTTCTGGATTGGAATAAATGCCAGGGTATGTAAACTGTCTAGCACACAGCAGATTTACAAATCCTAGCTTTGCCTCTATGAATTCATACATATGCCTCACCAGACTTTTAAATAATCACTTTGAAATTATGTGACTTTCCAAGGTCTTAGCCTTCTAAAAAAGGCAAAGAATATTTTATATACACAATCTCATCCAATTTTCAAACTGAGGCTGGGAGAAACCGACCAAATTGTCCAACTTCATATACCACATTAGTGCTGGGGCCAAGATTTAAACTAGGGACTTCAACTGTCTCCAGTGTTATAGATGCATTTGTGCATTCATGTTCTGCTTTTTCTGATGGAAGAGAGAACAAAATACATGGCTTCTGAGTAAAATTCCTTACTAAGGGCCTGGGAGAATTACGTATTCAGTGGCCCAGAATTAAGCCTGACATGGGCTAAAACTATCTCAGCTTTGACAATCTTTTCCACTTGAAGCCTTGTTTCCTGGTCACATACCCCAGACCCATTCAAAATTATGTTTTTGTTTACCTTTGACTCTTCTGGGGTTCCTTTTAGATTGCCTTGTTCACACTTGGTTTCTTTAAATGATTTCCTTGTAAGCTACAGTTTTAAATAAAAAAATACATTTCAAATAAAAAATATATCCAGTTAAAAAATATAGAAGACAAAGACATTTTCTGGTATGTGGGGCTGATAACTCGGCCTTGATAAAAGCTGCTAGGATATGGTCTCGCTCTCTTTCTCTCCCTCTCTCTCTCTCTTTTTTTGCTAGGATATGGTCTCTTGGTGGATACTCAGTGACCTTGGAAACATTTTTCTTCTACCTCCATCTTTTCACTGGTCTTGGCCACCAAAGCTAGAGTCCACTCAGACAAGAGTACTTTCCTGAACCCCTAATCCATGCTGGGTCACTCAGGGCTATAGGCATATGTAGGTAATTATAAGGATTTCACTGTATTATTAGTAGAAGTTGAGGTAGAGGGGTTCCTGGGCAAGGAAAAGGGAATTCCTAGGAAGTATTTTAAAAAATCTCTTTTGAAAGTAAAATTAACCTCTCACCACAAAGGTTCCAGTCAATCACTTCAGCAGAGTGTCTGTCAAAATCCATTTTCTTATAATAGAATTAAGAACCCTTAGGATCACTGAATACCCTGAAGACCCCACCCACTATTTTCACCTGATACTTCCAGGGAGAATCCAGGGCATATAGGTCATGAGGCTCAGCATGAGAAGAGTGGAACAGGAGTAGTACCCACCCCCAGAACAGACCTCTTTGACATGTGGGTTCCTCTATAATCATTTTCCCTTCTTTGCCTTTTTGATGACTGGGGATGTTAGGGGGACACTGGAGGACACAAGGCCTATCCCACCTTTCTTTGAAGTTCTGCTATACTGTGGACCAGAGTCTCATTCTTCCTTTCCTATTGAGAGAAAGAAGCAGAGGGTAAGTGTGTATCTGCACACCACCATTTGTTTTTATTCAGTTGATTGTTCTCCATTTTAGCTCAGTGATATTTTCCTGCCGTAACTCTTACTGCATAATGTCAGGTAAAGGACCTGTGGTTTGATCTCAATATATACACACCAACTTACCAGAGATAGAGATGCCCACATGCACGGCTTTCCAATATTAAATGTTACCAAAGAAACCTTGCTCTCCACACATCCCCTTCCGTGCATTCTGCCATGACTATTGATTTGACTCTTCTTTGTATGTAAAAAAGGGAGAGTAGCTTACGTAACAGTTGATGAGGGACAGGATGAGAAATAAACCTATCAAATGGCTCTTCCTAGCTTCTTGCTTACAAGTCTGGCTGTTTCTTCTTCCAGCTCCTGCAAGGCATTTTCCCTTTCCAGCGTGGTGCAGTTCTCCTCCCAGTCCTCATCTTCTGTGGAGTCTCTGTTCTGAGTGATCTCACTTTCCAGCCTGGAGGACAAGTGCACATGGTGAAGAACTGACAGTTTCAGAACCCATAACACACATAAATCAGTTTTAAGGGTACTTCAATAATAATAAATACGAATCTCACGTTAGAAATCCTTCCTTCTTGATCCTTGGAATCTGAATTGCTTTTAAGGCAGAAAAAGTACTTTCCCAAGTCAAACACCCAGTGTTCTTTCTACTCAGGTAAATATCACCCAGCCTTTTAGAAATCTGTTTGAAACTTGCCATATTTCAAGGTTTAAGCCACAGAGAAATGCCAAAGAATGAAGAAGAAAGTTTTTGCTGTATAAAATATAGGTCTCTAGAGTAAGCAGGAAAATTCAGTTTTGTCTCTTCTCCTCTATCCTCCCCTGCTTTCTTGGATTGGGATCTTCCCTCATAAAACCCCAACACTCACCTCTGAATCTCATCTTCTTTCTCGTGGATTTTGAGAAGAAGTTCCTGATTTGCTTCATCTATTCTCTGCATATCCTTTTCAAGGTCCATGTTCAAACTGTTAATATTCCTCTTTGACTGGGCCAGTCTTAAGATTTCCACTTTCTCTGACCTATAGACTCAGCCCCCCAAATGAACAAGGGCCGGTTATCTTAAGATCAATAACATTTGCGCTAAAGGGGATATCTTGAAGACATGTAATTCATTAACCCGACTTTCCAGGAGCACACCTTTCCATTTTCATTATTAGGAAATTATATTTCTTAATCATGCTCTACAGTTTGTTTCAATAATTTTAACTCAGTCAGCAAGGGAGGTCTTCCCCAGGCTTTCTTGCACAAAGTTCTCAGTATAATTGTGTACCCCCACTCTGGTTCCAGGAGAAACATTGCTTCCTTAAATGCCTCTTGCATTGAAGAGAATGGTTTCTCACACAGATTTTTCACAAAATCTGCTCATGTAATGCATTTTTATTGAATACTTTTATCCAGGCAGATGGCACATCACTTATGGTTAGGCTCAGCTTAATGCTGAGCCACAAGAGCTTTCCACCAGCAGATAGGATTTTAGTCATTTCCTCCCTCCTCCTATCTAGAAACTTCTCCTCCATTTCCTGCTGCAAAGCTTGAAAATCTACCATAGAAATCATGTCACTGAGCGCACACACACATATCTGATCCAGGCATTCACTTTCAAGAATGCAAATATGTTTTTTGAAGTAAATTTGAGAAAAATAATGGTAACACTAGAGTAGTCTAGAAAAGGTACCCAGCACATGGAAGCTCTCAATAAACTTTTCTTTTTCTTCTGTGTCAATTAATTGGTCTGTCTTTGAAATGATTAACCAAGAATAAGGTAGTGAGGTAGAGGGACTTTTGTTCTGAATAGAAATAAGGGATAATTTTGGAAAAGAAAGCTCTACCTTGGAAGCGCTGGCTTGGGCGGGGGTTTACAAAAGCTCTCAATTCAGGAGGGCTTGGAGTGGAGTGCAGTAGGGAATGGTTAGATTGGGGTAGAAGGAAAGAAGGAGTCTAAAAGATGAGGGGAAGAATCAGTAGCAGACCTGCTTCATACCTTGGTCCTTGGATGTGGCTTTTCATAACCATGATTACTTACTCATAATCTAGCTGATTTTCCTT
Source organism: Eidolon dupreanum (assembly GCA_028627145.1). Lineage (NCBI taxonomy): Eukaryota > Metazoa > Chordata > Mammalia > Chiroptera > Pteropodidae > Eidolon > Eidolon dupreanum. Next base: position 57,287,333 of record CM053509.1, read on the forward strand.
GTGTTCATCCATTGTAGATTCCCTAAAATAAAATACCAACAGAGTATCTAATGAATTGGGGAAATGAGTCCATTTATGAAAGACAAACTAATGAGCTGAGAGGCCAAAATATAGAAACAAAATCAAATTAAGTGTTTTCTTCCCTTCCACCCTCACATTTTGGCCATGATAAAAACCCAGTCTTTTGATTCTTCTGCCAGTGATCTGATTATACCTCAGGAAGGATACAGTGAAGATACAGGGACAATGTAGGATAATTCAATATATATCCTGCTAGCAGATATATTCAGAAATGGTTTACCAATCCAAAACTCTTTGGAAATTTATAGATAGCACTAAGAATCAATAGAAGTTATAAATTGTTCTCAAGTCCCTTTTTCCCTCCAGGCACAGTTGCTTTCTTTAAGACCCTGTGGGCATGGGTGTAGGTGCATAACTGCCTGGAAAAGTACTCTCTCTAGCCAGGCCTCTGCAAGGATCTCTAGTTATCAAGATCTTCAGTATTAAATAGAGCTCAGAAAAAACAAGCAGAAGTAAATAATTTGGCTTATTCTGCCCATTTCCTCTTTTTCTCCATTTCTTCGACAAACTCTACCTCCCTTTTGATGTGTATGGTCTTCCTGATTTGCCCTAGTCAATTAGCTTCTGAAGAGTCTACTCTCCCCAGTGGAACCATTCAACAGAATCTCAGAACTTTCCAAGGGGTCAAGACTCTGCTATTGACATAGGATGGGTGGGGCAGCATGTCACAGTGGGTGGGTGGCAACCGTTTCTCATTACTGGTGCAGAGGTTAGAGCCTAGATGGGTGCATGTGCTTCATGGCTGAGTTTTTGTTTTTGGTAGCAGTAGGTTCAATGGATCTGATTTCTGGGCAGTAGCCCCTTTCTTTTATTTCTCTGGCAGATTGAGCTTCCTCCCAGTCCAACTGTGACTAATAGGAGAGCTCTGCATCCTAAGGCCAGCGCTCTAATCTCATCATCTAGCCAACTGACTACTCATCCATTCAACAAACACTGAAACAATGAAAGAGCACCTATGTATGCCTGGTACTGTTCTAAGCACTAGGGAGACAGAGTAAACAAAACAGCCCAAAGCATCTGCCCTCACAAAATTTATGTTCTAGGGTACATGTATGTGGGGGGTAAGGGGTAACACACGCACAAAAAAAAAAAAATGAGTAAATCTATTTTATTTAGTATGAAGAAAGAGGAGAATGCTAGGAAGAAACAAATGGGTGAAGCAGATAAGAGGAAATGCAGTGTGCATCGTGCGTGTGAGATGGAAGGCCTGGTGGTTTCAAACAGGGTGGTGCAGAGAATGCAGCTGAGCATTTCCAGCCCCAGAAGTGTGGTGTAGATGTGTCCTGAGGCTTAGTAAATGGGACATCTTAGGTCATGCCGAGGTGGCCACATAATCCACAGACCTCGCAATTACAGGCAACAGCGGGGTCCACGGTCAGCAGTAGCATGGGCCAGCATGCAGCCTGAAAAGTCAGCAGATCCATGAGCACCAAGAGGAGGCATGAGTACCCCAAGGTCTGCCTTCAATGGACATAGCTTTTCCCTGCATCTCCCACTTTATGGGAAAGAAGAGAGCTTTAGAGAGGGAGAATCTCTCTAAAAGATGAAGAAATTACCTGAAAGAGATTTTTAAATAGGAAGAGTTCATGATATCTCAAATTGGCCCCATTGAGTCTTTTCTGCCAACCTTAGGCATAGAAACTAGAGGGGGAAGATAAAACCAATTGCAGAATATAATTAGCATGTTTCTGCATACCTTGGTATGTAGATTTTGGCAAGATTCTGAACAATTTATAACTTTTTGTGTGTGTGAATCATGTTCACCAGGGAAGTTTCGGATCTCGACTTAATAAGGACTGCATTGAGTTGATTTGTGGGCCAGAGTGACTTCTTAACACACTGTAGTTTCTAACAAACTATTTGTAAAATTAATGGCCTCTGATGACCCCCATTACCATCTCCCTTCTTCCTGAAAGAAGGCATTTCATTGCTTTATGAAGCTGTACACAGAAGAGTAATTAAGTAACAATTCAGGCCAATGGCCTCTCCTAGGAATTAATGGTAGGGAGAGTTCATTAACCCCAGCAGGTTATAGCTTCTCCAGGAAATGCCCTGGACCAAGGTTATTGTAGCTATTAATGGATTGGATAGAGACTTTAACTGGGATGAAAATCTCTCCTTCTTGGGGAGCTTTTCTCCTTGAGGGGCTACCACAGGCAAGCCCCGGGAAGCAGCAGAACCCCGAGGTTGGGACCTTGTGTGAGATGAGGACAACAGATTGCTGTTAGTGAGAATTACTAAATCAAGGTGAAAACAGGGCCTTGGAGGCAAATTAAGGTCCTTGATATAAGCCTTCCTGCTATTCAGGAGGTGGCTTTATTAATGCCCAGTGCAACTTTAGAGCAGCTGTTTTCACCTTGTTAACTTTTCCAGACATGCCAGGCCCTGCCCTGCACAGAAGAGCTGCTGAGATATGTCAGATTTTGCTGCACTGCTGCGAGGAATGCAGTAGCCTTTGTGTGGAAATCCGTTGTGAAAACACCCTCTCTTTTTCCAGTCTGGGTATTCAGGCTGTTTGCTGGGCCTTTGTCCTGCTGCTGCGAGGGGACTGGCCAGGTGTGTAAGCCCCTAATGGAGATGCCTGGGTCCTGGCCTTCCTGCCGCCTCACAGGGTTGGAGAGAGAGATTTCTGATCACTTCTCTTGCTCACATGTCACTTTGGAAAATTTTCTTGGATATTTTTATATATGAGCCAGATTTTGAGGTTCCCATCCAGGCAAAGCTCTAGAACCTCATTTTAGATCACTGTTTCTTGAATACAGAATCAGTTATGCTATTTTTCTTATGTCCTTACTTATTTTTAGTGACTATTTCTGTACAATTTTAGGCTCATAAACTCTTTGAATTTCCTTTCAGAATAGCTTTCTCAAAAGCAAAAACTGAACTGAACTGAAATGTGAAGGGGGTGAAGAGGAGATAGAGAGGAGGGGAAAGAGGGAGAGGGAGAGAATGTACCATAGTTAATATTATCATCATTTAATAAGCAATAAACTATGATAGTTTGAACCAGCAAAAAATTTTTGTATTTTCTTTTAAAATTAAATATTTTATTTTAAAATTTTTGTATTTTCTTTTAAAATTAAATATTTTCTTTTAAAATTAAATATTTTAAAATATTTTAATGAACCATTGCTATTAGAACAGCAATAAATACCTAAAAATAACTAAAAAAAACAAAGTTCATCAAGGATCTCACCTTAGCAAAAAAACTGTATTTTTCCAACTCTTCTATTTTATTGTCTATTAACAAACCTTCTTTTGTAGTTATCATAGAGCAGATATATTGTTTTGCCTTTTCACTTAATATTTCTATAAACATTTTCCAGTTTACCACATTCTCTCTATTATTATTTCAATCACTGCATAAAATTCTGCTGAGTTGGGATATTCATAATTTGCTTCACCATACCCTTCTTACCATACTATTTATCTGTTTATATATCTGTCTCCTCCTGAAGGCCAGGAGAGTGCCTGTATTAATTTTCTAGAGCAGCCATAGCAAAGTACTACAGACTGGGTGGCTTAAACAACAGAAATTTACTTTCTCAATTCTGGAGGCTGTGAGTCCTGATCAAGGTGTTGGCAGATTGTTTCACCTGCAGCCTCCTTCCTTGGCTTGCAGATGGCTGTTCTTTCTCTGTGTCCTTATATGGTCATCCTTCTGTATGTGTCTGTGTCATAATCTCTTTTTAGAAGGATACCAGTCATATAGGATTAGAGTTCACCCTAATTACCTCATTTAAATTTAATTACATCTTTAAAGACCCTATCTCCAAATAAAGTCATAGTGTGAGTTATTGGCAATTAGGCCTTCAACATATGAACTTCGGGAGACATACTGAATCTACACAAAATAGTCAACAAATGTTTAACTGACCAAATTTATGAACATTGAGATTGTTCTCTCAGCCTCTCCCCAAATAAAAGCACTTCAAGGAATATATTTGTATAGTCATCATATTTTTTAGGTATAACCAAAATATGCACTTAGAGTTTTTTCATTTTGAATGTCTGTTCATTAGCATATCAGTCAACTGATTTTTATTTTACAGAGAAAGAAAATAAGCACAAGAGAGATTAAATGTCTTGCTGGCATTAAAAAAGATGATTAAAAATGTCTTCCATATCTGAGACCACACCCCTCAGCATTTCTGTTTTATTCTTTTGTAAGCCTGGGAAATTTCAATATGGTGATGTAATATTCGTCTTTAATGAGGTAATTTCTTCTGAAGTGACTAATGCTTGATTTCTGCTTTAATCACCATTTGATTTATTTTAAATTTGTTTCTTTAGCTTTAATTTAAAAATTTTGCAGTTGGAAAGTGATCATTAAATGGAGGCTTTCTAAAAAGGATAGCTATAATCTCAGCAAGCAAACATTTAGAAACAACTTATGCTGAATTTTGAAAGTTTTATACTCCTTTCTCAATTCTTCTGTGTTCTTTTGTGATATACAGGAAAAATAGTCCTTCAAATTTTCTTTTTAGTCCTATTTGATAATTATAGAGGTCTTTCATACATTGAGATTTTGTGATGTCTTTTATTTAACAGAAATAATATTATGCTAGACTATTCATACTATAAATTACTTAACTTTGGTATATACATATAGTTATGCACTGCTTGATGACAGAGATATGTTCTGAGAAATGTATGTTAGGCAATTGTGGTGTTGTGCAAACATCATAAAGTGTACTCATACAAACCTAGATGGTATAGCTTGCTACTGTAATTGTATGCACTATACTTTTATATGACTGGTAACATAGTAGGCTTGTTTATACCAGCATTACTACAAACACGTGAGTATATATTGTGTTATGACATTATAATGGCTGTGACACCACTGGGTGATAGGAATTTTTCATCTCCATTATAATCTTATGGGACCACCATCGTATATGCAGTACATCATTGACCAAAATGTTATGTCACTCATGACTCTATTCCATCATTCTTCATTTATTTAACAAACATATTTATGAGCACCCAATAGGTATTGACCTATGTAATGAAATGACCTAAAGAAGACTATAGTACTAAGTTTCATAAGGTAGCAGGCAGAAAATGCTTAGGAATATGGAGGGGAACATATAACTCTGATTTAGAGAAGTTTCGAAGGGGAGATATCTTTTGGGTTGGGTTGAGTACTCTGTAAGGACAATAACTTTACAGAAAATGGGAAAGGACATACTAAGAGGAGAGAACAATGAATTCCAAGGCACAGGATGCTCAGTGTTAAAAATTCACTATTGTTTCTGTCTAGAGTAGCAAGTCTCAATGCATGTTGTATAAACAATTGGTGATATAACAGATGGTTTTAGGTGGGACACGGAGGTAACATTTTAAATTTTAAAAATGAATTTTAATAACAAATAGTTAATATCTAGTAAAACTGCAAGTAGTAATTAAAACTTGATTTAGAGATATTGCTTTGAATGTAAATAAGTTTATTTGAGTGAAATCAGTACTTGGTTTATAGAAAATTATTGAGTAGGCCATTATTTTGGGGGAATGTGAATATATCAAACACTGTGCAAGTGGTATGTGAATAACTGAAGTCTGAGAATCAGTGCTCTGAGAGCATGTGTGGCTTGATGGGGAAGGGGCAGCAAGGTCAGCTGAGGAGCACCCCATCCTGTGCTTCAGACTTTGGGTTTCCTCTTGAAGCACTCTAAGAAGCATCAGAAACTTTTTAGGTAGGAGAGTGAAATGGTTATTGTATTTGAGGAAGATAATTCTGGGGCCGTGAAGGGTGGCGGGGAGAAGCCAGTTCATACTATGCATTACGATCAGATATCTCGGGGAGATAGGAATGGAGGTTCAAATTTTTGTCATGTATTTTTTCCTGTTGTAAATTGTATATTGGAATTTTTTTCTTTATACTACTTATTCTCTATTTGGTTTGTAAAGGAAATATTAAATCTTCATGGCAAACAATGTCTACCAAAGTTGTAATGAGAATTTTTATTCCTCACTTCTCCACCTTGAACTACTATAGTCCATAGATTGTTTGGTCTCCTATTGTTCTCTTAAATTGTTTTCATTGGGGCTAATTTTCCCCCCAAATGGAAATTGGGCAATTATATGACATTTTCTGGTTGCTTTCAGTCACAAAACAATGTTCCAGTTCAGTAATCAAATGATCTAGTACCATGTCATAATCAAAACTCTCAGCTTGATGTATGGTTGAGGTTTCTGCCCTCTTGCAGCTGAGGCCTACTCTCAGATGGAAAGGCTACAACTGGAAATGGGTTCAGTTGACATCTTTTTCCACATGGGGCACATCTACTCCTCCTTCTCACCAAACTGGCCACACTTTCAGACACCTACCAGGTAGGAAAGGAAGGGGCAACTTTAAAGTCCTTACTTGACTGATACTGTTGTGCATTGGCACGCTGTCCCCTGAGGCCTGGTTGATGTTTCGACCTGATTCTTTCTCTTGGAGATGCCCTTAGAAAGTTTGTGGAGGTTGCCCAACCTCTATCACAGTGTGCCTGGAATCTCTAGCTCTGACCTAGACAATTACATGTCTGATTCAGCTGTTCATTTGCTTTCCTCTCAGCTACTATGACTGATCATTTTGCCAGCTTCTCTCTGCTCTGGCCCTTCTCTGTGGCCAGGATTGGCTATATAACTTGCTGAACTCAGTGCAAAATAAACATGTACCACTGACCCCTCGCTCAAAAATTATTGAGAATTTCAAGCCAGTGACAGCAGGATATTAAACCAAGCACAAGTTTCTTCTGAAAGCATGTCTCTGTGTGACTGCACAAGTCCCAGGCCCATAAAGCTGGCCCTGCAAATGACTTTAATTAATTAGACCTAAGATAGTCCTATTTACGCAGCACACACTTACATATTCTTTATCTAAACAAACTCTGGAACACAGACCAATTTTCACTTGTTTACTCTGCCGTCAGTGCAGTTAGCCTACCTGTATCATATCCTTAGATTTTTTAGATGACAGTCAGACAGTGGTTCCCAGTGTTTCCTATGCTTTAGAGGACACATAGTAAGATCTGGCAGGCTCCCTAAAAATCTTCTTTTGTTGTATTCATTTCCAATTGCTGCTATAGGAAATTACCATGAGCTTCATGGATTAACACAAAACAAACTTAGTATTACAGTTCTGGAGGTCAGAAGTCTCACTAGGTAAAATTGAAATGTTGGCAGACCTGTATTCCTTCCGGAGGCTGTAGGAAAGAATCTGCGTTCCATTTTGTCCTGGGAGTTAAGATGAAAGAGACTCCCAGGGATGAGCACAAGAGGCCACTAGCGGTGGAGGGCAAGGGAGTTCTGTGCATCCCACCTAGTTGCGGATTGAGACTTGATGTGCTAGGATGAAAACACTGATTAGGTGTACTTACAGTTGTCCAGGGGAAAGCTCCCAAGGGCCTGACTTAGGGTGGTGGTAAGATGGAAAAACAAAACTTGTGAAATGTGACAAAGAAATGAGCCCCAGTACTTGAGGGGGTGCTTGAATCAGATGTCCCCAGAGTTTGTGCTCCATGATTTGAGAGAGTGTTGATGTCCTTAACAGAGCCAGAGTAGAGGGAGATGGGCTGAGTAACCCATCCAGATAGGTGGAAAAAATTTCTACAAAAAGAAGATAAAATGAGTATGAAACTGAGAAAAAATTTTTTTCCTAGTCTATCTAGCTTGCAAAGGCCACCTGCATTCTGAGGCTCATGGCCCGTCCTTCGTTTTCTATGCCAGCAGTGTAGACTCTTCAGATCTCTGGTTCTCTGACCTTCGCTTCCATCATCATGTTGCCTTCTCTCACAACGACACTCCTGTCTCCTTCTTAGAAGAACCCTTATGATTACTTCTGGCCCATCTAAATAAGCCGGATAATCTCCCCATTTCCAGATCCTTAGTCAAATCTGCAAAGAACTTTTGCCATGAGAAGTAACATATTCACTGAACATTAGGACATGGACATGTTTGGGGCCTACCTCACTCATCTTGAGGAAAGTGAGAAGCAACTCTCTCTTCCTTCCCTGTGGAATTCGCACCTCACTAGGTTGCGGGGGGAGCGGCACACCCACCCTCTTAATTGTGGGTGTAGACTCATAGCACAGTCCTCTGAAGAAATCTTCACACCAATCTTGGCTCAACTTTAATTCTAAAAGTAGGTGAGGAGTTTAAGAATCGTTTAATAAGTTTTCCAAATAAACTCAAATCCTTTTCTCAGGGTCTGTTTCAAATTCACCTTTTGTCTTATGCTTTCTTGATTTCTCTGTTAAAATATTCCAGTAGCAATTTGTATGTCAACTTCGTGCTTACAGAAAATGTCATAATAGCAGTCAGGTAGGAAAACAATAACATATCATTTTATTTTCTATGAGTTAAATGATTTATTTCCCTCTGATGAAGAGTTAATGTGAAAATTCTGGGAGGCTAGTGTTTTCTTCTATTCTCCACTTTGAGTCCTGATGTCTTGCAGTTTTCACATTTATGTGACGTAGAATAAAATTTTCAAGTGGCATTTCAAAGAAAAGCGTCTTTTATTTTTGTTTTGAAAATCTAATATTGGAGTGGATAGCTGAGTGTGACCTGTTGGATTTTCTGCTCCATGGCCGGACAGCTACAGGGTTCAGCTCTGAGTCACTCCCTCACTGATCACGGGAATCTTAACTCAACAGAATCCAGTTGACTGCCTTCCTGTTTTGTCTGACTCTGTGCTCCTCGTCTGGCACCTCAGCTTGTGCCTCATTCCCGTGACCAGCAACCTACTTTATTACTCAGTTTCGGAGTATGGAACTCCGTTTCAGGGTTACAAGTCCACCTGAAAATGCTACTTCTGCAGCTAGACTCTGTTCTTGTCAGAACCTCTCTGCATGGATTTCTGACCCCAAACCAGGGCCCATTCAGTGCTTCCACATGTGCCCAAGTCCCCAGTTATGTATGGTCTGCCTGTTTACCAGGGCATGCTCAGATTACTATTTGTTGAAATTCCTTGGTTCTAAACACCCGCCCTGTCCTCCTCTGTCTGTATCAGCTCCTTAGATCTCAAATGCTTCATGGGTAGCCACCCTCCTCTTTGCTATTGAATCAGAATCTTAATAGCTGCTCCTTCTAGAAGCTGTATTTCACCCATGTCTCAGCAGTCCCTCCTCATATGGAATATTCTACTGTGGGTAGAATGCTTGTTGCAATAATATTAATGTATAAAATGAGAGTACTTATTATGAAAGTAAAAAATGAGATTTTAGAATTAGGATGTATTTTGAAAATTATATGCTTGGACTGTAGTCTAGTGACACTTAAACACATATACCATTTTAGGGAACTATTTTCACAAATAACATAGTGTTCTCAAATGCTGAGTTATGTCACTGTTCAGGAGAGAGTGTGATTCCCTTTAAAGCTAATCTTTTTCTTCTAATATTCATTGATTTATGTTTGGGTCCCTGTAATATTTAATAGTCCTCTTTCCTGAGAAAATGTAAATAAACAAAGATAAAATTGAATGTTTTCTTAAGCCAATTTCATTTTTGAACAAAATATCTCTGAGAGGTCAAACTCAAGATAATTTCAGAATTCTAAACAGGTTTTATAACCTCTATTGGCAAGAGATCTGTATTTGCAGAATCCATAAAGCTTTTAAGGTATAGTTGATATTGAAACAATAATGACCCTGGAACAGGATATTTCCTGGAGATTAATGACCAGCTAGGAGGGGTTGATGGCCTGAGGTGTAGTTGAGGGCCATTAACCTCAGACAGTCATTAAAGCCCAGGAAATGTCCTATGTCTAGGTCGTTATTGTTATTATAAATTGAAAATGGAAAAAAGAAACAGGCATACAGATGATCTGAAGGGTGACTCGATTTCCAATGGTTTCAACAGGGAACGTTCTGGGAGAAATTATTTCCCATCCATTAGCCAACCAATCTCTCTGAATCCTCTGTCACATCGCCCTTCAACTGATGGGTCTTTGTGCAGGAAATCCCTGAATTCCCCAGATACTAAAGTAGAGAGGACAGTTCCCTTGTTGTAGCTACCTTTGCTCAGAGTGACTGGATGAAATAAAATAGTAATGGTGAATTACTTTGCCACTGCTCTTAATTGCATCCTACATTGCCATCTACTTGCTTCCCCTGGGATCATCTGTTTTCTTCTCTATTTAGCTGCAGTAAATTTCCCACAGCTAAATTTTAAGCTCTTGGATATTTTGTCTGTTTATTTCCCAGGTCTTTGGGGGTGAAAGTGCATGTTATTTGCTTTGCGGTTGTACTGTTCCTAGTCATGCTAGATATGGTATCCTACTCCAATTCCTTGGGCAATTTACAAAACATACTATACTTTAGAGGTATTTTGAACTTCCAACTAATTAAGTATTGCTTAGTTTTGAATGTACTGTTTCAATTTTCTGTAAGTCCTGTAGCAGCAGATTCACACCTCTCTCTCTCTCTCTCTCTCTCTCTCTCTCTCTCTCTCTCTCTCTCTCTCTCTCTCTTTCTCCCCTATTTCTCTCTCTTCAAGCAATGGAAAAACAGTCAAAATGGAGAAGTTATCGCTTAGGGTTTCCATATATCACTTCAAGACTTCTTACAAATAGTTGGATATGAAGTATTCAGTTGGAGTATTCTGAAACAGAACTTGCCAAATTTATTTTATTTGTGGGCTATAGGAAATTTCATGTTAGTTTAAAAAAAATTCAGACCTGAGCATCATGTAGCTATGGCTTTACTGTTTTATTTATTTAGTAATTGCAGAAAGTTTGAGCCATGTGTTGGATTAGCTCAAATTCGTCACCATTGAGTATAACATGAATGAAAAACTCAAAACATTTGCCTTGATAACATTGGTCAAAAAACAGCTTTGTAGAATAGCATATTAATGTATTATACTAAGTTGCCACTATTGTTATGGATTTTATAAATATGCAGTTTACCCTCAAAAGGCATTTCTTGTCCTTGTAGTAGTGCTTGAAATTCCCATTACTTATGACTTTGGTCTAAGATTTTGAAATACTCAGCTGAAATACAGATGCTACATTTTCAACCATTGGTAGTTAATTTATTAAATCTTTCAGACCACAGTTAGCCTGGGGATTCAATATAACCAAAATGGTAAGATTAATAAATAATAAAAGGAAGTAGTATGAAAGCATTCTTTTGTCAAATCCCTATCAATGTAATTTATAAAATCCCTTTCTTGGCAGGGTCTTTAGTGTATATTCTCTTTGATGTTCCTAAAAGTCCTATTCCACCATTCGTTCTCGTTTAACAACTACTTATTGAACATGTGTTTTGCTCTAGTCTATGCTTGGTGCCCTCTAGCTTCCCTTCCTGAGGCTGACTTTCCTTGGTGAGGTGGGCTAACTTTTCTGCAGGTTGCAGGATTTGTTGTTGCCTTAGGGCAGCACAACTCTGGAAATAAATGTCCCCCTATAGGGTTGTTAGTGTTACTCTGGTGACCTGGAAAAGAATTTGCTTCCCACCAGCTACAACTGTTTTTTTTTTTTTTTTTCACAATAATCTGATCTTTAGTTTTCATTTTCTTGTTATGCCTATTGATTTCCTAATTTATTTAATTTATTAATTTACTTCCCCACCACTTTGATTTCCTATATCATCTCTTCTGGTGAAATTTGGGAATGGGTTGGAAATATTATAAGTGATATCAATGTGACTTTCAAAATCAACCCCCGGCCCTCTGCTACAACAAGTACCTTGATCCTCCCATCTGTATTTTACACTGCCAAGGAGTTCCAGCACTCTCTTTGAATGTTTATATAATCACAGGCCTACCCCATCCATCTGATGAAGGCCCTGCAATTGTCTTGTCCTGGGTAGTCCACACAGAAGCTTCCGGCATGGCTGAATTCTTATAGTGCAAAGGAAGAACAGAGATTCTTTGAGGACTCTCACTTCAGATTTTTACTGTGCTGCTGTAGGTACCACCAAGAAGCATACCTATCCTGAGTGCACAGCCACAGTAAAATTCAGACAAAGGAGAAAAAGGGAGAGAACAACAAATACCAATAATCTGGCAGTTCTCGTTCTAAAAGAAGAGGAAAGCACAGGGAGATAAAACTAAATACATTTGTCAAAGAGTTTTAATTCATTTGAGTGTAACCTTCCAATTACTGTTCTTCTTCACTGTGCCTAATTGTATGCAATTAATAACAGTTACCTTAATAACATTTTGGCTAGATTGCAGAATGTTCTGGTCACTTTTAATTAATAAATAGAATAGTCTTGTGTTGTTTCAAAATTTGAATTTTCGATTAAATTCAAAGCTCTTTTCCTTTCTTTATTCTCCAGAGTTGACTTCCCCTCCTCTATCTTCTGGCCAGGAGTTTTTCTGTCATGTTCAGGCATTGTAGAAGAAGAGGGACGATGGCAAATGCTTCCTTATTTAACTGCCTGTGGTGAGGCCAAGTTTGCTGCTTTGTTAGTTGTCTACATTTGTTTGGCTCAGGGTAATCATTAATGCCTTCTGTGGAGCAGGCATGTAGTTGCTGGTCCTCTCATGTGAATTCTTCCGAAGGTCTCCAATGTCCTTCCTTTCCTAATCCATGGTTCCTGATGTGAGAGATCCTGCTTTAACTTTTTCACTCCCTTAGCCTCTCCAAAAGCTTTCCACTCCAAAACTGAGATCCCCTTTCCTGGTGTTCACCCTTCTTGGTGAAGTCTGGAAAGACAAGTCTGGATTTCAGCAACTTCTCCTTGTGCCTTAGGAAAGTCATTCATCTATGACATGACAAATAGTGGGGCAGATGGCTGCTTCTTCCACCAGCCTTACCATGCTCTCCAATTCTTTTCCTTGGCTCAGGTAGTGCAGGTATGGTGGTCAAACAGATTGCCAATTGGAAAATGAATTTCCCATTTTCCCTTCTTGTAGTCACTCCTATTCTTAACATGGATTCCCTTTGAACTCCCTTCTCTTGGTTTTAGTAACGAGATGATGTATTTTCCTTCTCCTTCATGGAACAGTGTCTCTTTAAAAGGCTACTCTTCTCACTATCCTCTAAATTCTCTTCTTACATAGCCCAGGAAGAGATGGTAATGGTTGGTAGTAAGGCTTGTTCTAAACCGATGCCAATTAGTAAGCCTTATAGGAATATTCTATATAATGGAATATAGGAGTCTTAGCATATTTTAGTTTTCGGCTATGAACTTGAATACAGTTCTGAGAAAAATGGAAAATTCCCACTTAATATGTGTCTTTAATCTTTTAAAAGAATAGGCAAAGAGTATTAAAATTACTATCACTGTTCCTGTCATAAAAGAATGAAATCAGAGTCAGATAACCAGAGCTGAATGGGCAGAAACCAATATGAATCATTTAGGGAAATTTGCTGGTTCAACAAGGGAGAGGCTTACCAGAAATCTCAATGGGAGGCCAGATGGATGAGACTACTTTCAAGGGCATCCGGTGCAATGTTAACAGTTAACAAAGAAAACAAAAGTCACGTTATACTCCTGTTGGCTCTGAGGATCTGATCTCCCTCCTGGAAAGAGTAGAATTGAAAGTTTGAAGATAGTACCAATGTACTTTAAGTAAGTTCAGATCTTCAGGCCCTGTTACATTATATCCCAGGATGCAAATAACCAACAAATATAATTTCTGATGACCTTTTAATCATCACTAAGAGTGCTTATTTTTTGTTGTTCCACTTTTTTTCTTGAAATTCACTGAGATGTTTCAGAGAAAATGTCAAAAAATCAAATGAAAAAATAGGAAAGTGATTTTGAAACTATAGCCTAGTAATTTTGATGTCATTGCATAATTCTTTACTAGACTATGATTAAGTAGATGGTTCATGAGCAGTTATGAAGAGAGGGCGATCTCTGAAAGCAATGTGGATTCAAGAAGAATATTAGCGGGACTGATCAGATCTATTTTCTCTCTTTTTTTTTAGACTAGTAATTCAGAGTAAAGCTAAAATATATTGCATGCCAAATTCCATAAATCATCACCTCACATTCTCCTGTTGCATTCTTAAAGACATGATAGGGAAATGTGGGTAGATTATTTTTTTTGCATAGGTGGAGTCACAGCTGTTTGAGAAAACTTTCACTCTTCAAGAAATATTTTTGGATTCTTGTTGTATTCTATGCAATGTGCCTGGCCCTCGCGATGAGAGAATAGAGAGTTAACATTCAATAATTGCTGTGTATACTTATGTTAGGTGGGTAATCGCATGGGATTTCTTTTACTTGTCTTGAGAGACAGGTATCATTATCTCCACTTTACAAGTGAGGAAACGGAAGCTCAGAGTTGTTGTCCAAGATCATAATACTAGTACAACGGTGTAGCAGATACTCAAACTTTTATCTATCTAGCGATAAAGCCATGATCTTCTCATGACATGTTTTTTATTCTCCAGAGAATAGAACTATGATTAATGATTTGATGTTACCAAGAGGTGAGTCACCATAAGTAAATTCAGCATAAGATGCTGAATCAATGTAAGGAGGAACTTTCTATCACTTAGTTATGAGCCCCTCTTGCATATGAATGAGCTTGTGCATTGCCCCTCTCATGTGTATTGCCCCTTCCGTTCTCACTTCAAGTCTTCAAATAGAGAATGAACATCTATCTGTCAGAGATGCTGTGAATGTGATAGCTGTTAGGGGCAATGTTGATCTGTATCACCTCTGAAATCCCTGTCAGAGTACCCTTTGAATCTGTGACTTTCTGCACCCTTCAAGAGTCTACATACTTCTGAGGAAATGGGACCATGAGGCAAGTAACTGCTCATAAGGAATTTAAAAAATTTCCTCTGATTATCAAAATTATACTTACTGTATGCAATTTGAAAGATTCAGAAAGGTAGTAGTAAGAAAAAAAAATTACCCGATCACCCAGTGATAGTCCCATGAACATTGGTTTATTTTCTTCCATATTTTTCTCTGCCTACATAATCTTTCAGTCACAATCATGTTAAATACAAGTTCATTTTCTGTCTTTTTGACTTAAGGATTTAATGAAAATATTTTTCTAAGATTTTAAAACTTTTTGTAAATGTCATTTTAATGACATGATTTTTGAAGTTTCTTATACATAATGTTTATCTCTATTTTAGATTATTCCTTAGGATAAATTCCTAAATGTGGAATTATTTTAATAAAATTTTGGAGCCCTTAAATGTCTGTATTATGTCTTGTCCAATAGTTCTTTAAAAAGTTGTTGGAGGAGGTCATCGAGAGGATGTGACCAGTGATTGACCCAGTTGCTGAACCTAGGCAATTGGAGGCTTCTCACCCCCTCCCACAGTGGGAGCCATTTTCAAGGACACGCCTTGAGAGAGTAATGTGCCTTGAAACCATCTGAAACTGTCTGTATACGTAACTGAGCCCAGTTAAGGCCTCTATATAAACTTTAAGATTCTGTCAGGCCTGTGTGGAGATCTATTTGTCTCATGACTGTCCAAGACAAGCCTTGTGTGTAAGTTCCCTTGCTGATTAAAACTGCCACCTACAAATCTGGAGTGGCCTGCATCTTTCTTTGGTCTCTCCCTGCCCTCCGTAAACAGGGGCCAATTTTAGTTTTACCCGGAAGACCCCTGAACCAACAAAGTGTCTGTGCAGATTTAGACTTCCACAAGCAGTGCTTGAGAGTGATCTCTTATCTTTGCTTCCATTTTAGATGATCATCACAACTTTTTGATAAACTTTATATGTGAAAAATGATACCTAAAATATGCTTTAATTTTATTTCTTTGATTATTAATATGGTGTATTTAAAATTTTCATGTTTATTCACCATTTTATCCTTATTAAAGTGCTCTTCTATGTGGTAAAATACTTCTCAATTTTTATGAGTAATTTAAATATTCAGAAAATTACCATCCTTATGCAATGTATATTTTCCCCTCTTGTTTTGAGTTTTAATGCTTTTTTTAGTTACAAGAGACAGAAAGCCACTTTAAATTAGCTGAACAAAAATGGGAATTTATTCACTTGCTGAAGGCTTCAGAGAATTGCCTTTAGGTAGAGCTAAGTTCAGGGACTTAATACATCATCCAGATTCAGAGTCTATCCCTCAGCTCAGATTTCCTCTGGGTTGACCTAATTCAGGCAGACCTTTTCTAATGGTGGTATGTGACCATGGAGAGAGTCAGCCCTTTCAGTCACACCAGTGAATGAGGATTCTCTTTCCTAGTCATTCTAGTATAATCTCTTAAATTGAATCTCACTGGGTGGACATGGCCATGTGTTCATTCTTGAAACAGCCATTCTGCCCAAGAATACAGAATGTGAGATTGGCCACACACTTCTCGCACTCATTCATTTTTTGCGGGGAATGGAGATAGACTCAAATAAGCCAAGAGGGAGCACTATTTGCCTGAATAAATGTAGATGTACTACTACAAAAATAAAACAAAAAACAAAAAATAAAACAGTACAAAATAAAACTAAATAGCTATTATACTTTAAATTTGTTCAAGATGTTTTCTGATATAAAGACAAACTTTTATCTTGTCAAATTGAACTTTTTCTGTAATTATTTAAAGCTTAAAAAGCCACAGTAGATAAAAATTACTTTTTATTTTTTAAAAATTTTTCCTGGTTTATATTTTTGCTCTTACTTTTTAAATAGAATAAGAATTAAATAGATTTAAAAACCAAACTGTAGCTAAATATTTCAGTAATATTTATTGCTGACACTGATTTGGGTTATCACATTTACAATATATAAATTTTAATAAACACTACTTTCTATTTCTAAGCCATTGACATTTTTCCTTTCTATTCTAGTGCCAGCACCACAGCATTTTAGTTATTGTAGCTATGTAATATGCTTTGATATTTAGTGGGGCAAATAAATGGCATGTAGCTTGAATGGGAGGGAATAGAAATGCCTAGAGCCAAGAGTTTTACCTGCCACAACAGAGCCTGTTTTACCCAGAGCAGCTGCCTGTACACATGAGCTCTCCTGGAGCTGTGATTAAGGGGAAATTGAAAGGAAGGAGAGAGTAAGAAAGGGGGGAATAGGGTCAGAGAATGCAAACATTTCTACTGCTTTAAAATATGGTGGGGCTTATATGTTATAAAAGATACAGTCTTCTGTATTTGGAGCTCAAGGCAAATTAAGTAGGCAGTTTATGTTCTTTTTGCCCCCCTCACCTGCTTTTGACATGTCCAAATCAGGTTGTTAATGCCACTTACACTTCAGAGTGACATTGCTTAGATTTCACGAGCTTGCTTCTTCGAGGGCCATTTAGCCAGGAGAGAAGGTGAAGCCAACACTGAGAAATGACCCTTTAATAGTCACATTTGAGCCTGACATGAGGGCTGCTGGAGAAGTTTAGTGAAAGAAGGGGCCACCTGCCTTCCTCAGATAACAACACCTAAGTAATGTCCATTTTATTCCTGTGTAAGGCTTATTCTATTCTGTCTCTACCACAGTTCGCAGAATCTTGGAAGGGATATTATGCCTCTGTTTAGGAATCAAATTTTTATGAAATTTTTAATATTTGTTAGGCATTGTACTTGAGACTGGGAATTTTGGTATAAATAAAATATTATCCCATTCTTTAAGGAGTTCATCATTAAGCCCAATAGTTCTTAGTTCTTTACATTTGCTTTTCCAGAGTTTAGGCTCCCACTCTGAGGATCTAAAACACAAGCTGTCAATTTAAGGTCAGAATAAATTGCCTTCCATATTTACACAGGTTCTATAGCCTGTGGGGTTCCCACCTATGTCTGCCTTGTGGCAGAGACTCTTTTTCTCCCCAGTACTCCCTTTTCCTAACCAGGCCTGGCTTTGTAAGTGTGCGATGTTAGCATCTTTTTTGTTTTTTTTACTCATGATGCTTTAATTAATTTTTCAAACTCAGTGAGCTCCCTTTGCTAATGTTGATGTGAAAAGATTTTCCTACTATAGACATCTTAAATCTGGGAAGCCTGAACTTTAACTTATGTAGCTGTATTGTTGTATTCTTGGATTTTGGGTTACTTAATCATTACATTTTATACTGTTCCTATGAAATTCTGTTGTTAACAGAGCTGTTCTGGTGGCTGAGAATATGAACTTGTAGCTGTGTAGCTGTGTCAAAATCATCTCACTCTCAACAAGTCAGAAATTCATCAGCTCTGGGTGCTTCTCAGTGGCCAGGAATATGCTTCTTTCTTCATTGATCCTGTTAAGTGACAAGATCCTGTCTTTTGGGGTAAAACATTTCCATGTGATTATATTCTCTAATTTATCATGCAATGATCATATTAGCTCTGTCGCCTTCTTGCATTTTGTCATCTGGGCCCCACTGAGCAGTGAAGCTATTACCCTTCCCAGGAAGGCACTGACTTACTCAAGGGGGAACTACTTCCTGTTCATATTGCTGTGTCTCCCTGGAAGCTTTCCAACGGAGACATCCATCGTTTACAAATTGATTTGCACTGCCTTGGCCAGCCTGTAATTCCAATTTCAATTTCTTCTCCTGCAGGCCTTCTACAAAATTCTACTTATTTCCTCCTGCGTTTCCCTTCCTTGTTGTCCAGTAGTTGCTTTTAGTTTTGTTTTATTTGTTGACTCTGACAGAATCTACCTTTACCAAGCCTCCTGATCCATGAAGGCCCTGTTCATTTTCCAGCTCTTCCAAGAAGACTACCTGAACTATATCAACGACTTAAAAGGCATAATATCACCAATATGCTACTAATTTAGTACTTAATTATTAAACACCTTACACCACAGCATAGCAGTTAAGGTCATAGGCCTTACAGACATATTTTCTGGGTTTTGAGCTTCTTAACCTTGGGGCACGTTATTTACCATCTTTTAAGAATCAATTTCTTCGTCAGTAAAATGAAGCTAGGAATAACCTTTCTAGCCATTATTGCAGTCTATCTAGTGTTATATACATAGTAGATAGATGCTCGAGAAGGGAAGAGGAAGTGCTTTTTTTTTTTTGGACAATTTTGGTTTTACTTTAGAAAATATTTCTCTGCTGCTCTAGGACAATATTTCTTGTAAATGTTAAGAGTGGTCTGCAGGCAAAAATTTTGTGGCGTACATAGATTAAGGATTATTGACTAATGGATTGCAATCTCAAAATTTCTGAGTTAAAAATATAAGGAGAGACTAACTCAATTAATCTCATTGGAGCTCAAATCAGGGTAATAACAATTGTCATATACTTACCAGACAGATGTCAAGAGAATAAATAGCACATTCACAAAAGAGTGTAGCTACATATAAATTATAGTATTTATTGAAACATTCAGAATGACTGACTTTTCTTATGAATAATATCGAAATGAATCTAAACAGAATTTTAGGAAGTTTTCTTTATGTTTTTGTCTTTTAGATTTTCCTAGAACTCTTCTTGATCATTTTAAATCATAGACATATAAATGAAGATTGATATAATAGTGGGAATTTTTCCAGAAAATTTGTTCTGAGGGTAAGTCATAATTTGACCTATCCCTCAGGTCAAGGCATTTCATTTCACATTCTCTCATTCTCTCTTATATGAAGTCCTCTTGCTTTGCTCATAATTTCTAGTTTGAGTTATATCACAGGTGATCTAGGGAATTTTAGGACCTTACTTTTTAAAACAAAGAAATGAATTAGATGGTTTCCAACAATTCTGAAAGTTAGCCTATTTCCTCTAATATCACCATTGACTTTTTTTTTTTGGTGGTGAAAGAAACACTATATTAACTATACATAGGTTTTATGTATAATTTTTAAAATAATCAATGATATATAAAATTTTATGCCATTTTCATTATTATCACAATCAAAATTTGTGTTTAAGCTTTTTCACTTTAGTATTCAAAGTTTTTCAGTCACTGGCCTTCATAATGTCATGGTGGTACACTGTTCTTGCTTGTAACCTCATCATTTTTGGGACTTAGAATATAATCTTATTAAGAGTTCTAGGGTTTTGTTAGCATTTCCATTTCCTTTCTGATTAAATTCATACACATATGAAAAATTATATATAATATATATTGAATATGTTATATATTATTGAATATATATTCAATATACAATTTAATTAAGGGGAAATTATATATAATATTATTTACATTATATATTATTATATTTATTAATTATATTTTATATATTATATATCATTAATTACATTATTCACATTTCTATTATTTGTTTTATATATTTAATTCTTACCTTAATTACATTACATATTGGAAGTCAGTCAGGTTTTTCTCAGGTAGATGTTCTAGCTTGAAGGTCAGTCTCTCAACATTCGAACCTCTACTAATAAAAAGTGTTGAGTTATTTTTAGTAATTTTCATTGCCTCTGATCATATTGCCTATATAAAACAAATTCCTGTCAATTGAACAGCTTTAAAAAATGAATGTTGTAGTCACTGTAATCTTTTGAAGATATTTTAAGCCAAAACTTGGAATCCTAATTTAAATTAAAAATTCAACCATGTTAGTTTTAACAATAGATGTAACATGACTGAGGTGGTGGGATGAATTTTCACCTTTGAATGTTCACCAATTTGCACATGTGCAGGCAATAATGACGATTGGCACTTCATAACTTTTTCTGCTGCCTGGAGGCTGTTAGATTTTTTTAGACATCTATTCAAAGTGTGTGGAAGTGCAATTCTAGAAACGTTACAATGGAAAAATTATATTTTGGAAACAAGTAAGCATGAGTGATAACTTTGTTAATCAAGTGTGACTTACTTCCCCTTGCTGCCCTGCTTCCAAAGACACATTAGCATTATGTACATTGATTTACCAATACTTATGGTCCTTAAAAGATTTAAGGGTTTGAAAGCAGCAAATACTGATGATGTTGGGTGTGATCAAAATAAAGGCCACCAAATTGGATCAGAAGTTTGGCGAGGGTTTTGGTACCTTTCTGTTAAGGTATCAGAAGCTTTACCCTTGTTTCAAGAAGCCCATTGTCCTACCCAGGGAAAGAAGTTCGATTGGTAGGGCACTTTGTAGGTCTATCTTGTTTCTTTAGGACAAAGAAGGGAAAGCCCAATACCTGAAACTTGGAGAGCTTGAGCCTCTGAATGAAAAATTGCCATGAATTTGAATGAAGATAAGAGAGAAGAGGACAGTGAAAGATGTTCCAGTGGTGAGGGATTGTCTGTGTTGGCAGCTGCCCATACCTCTTATCTCACCTAATGGCGGGTGCCTGCCAATGTTTATTTGGCCATCACCATTCACCAGCTGCTCCTCTACCATGTTGTTTTTCTTCCCAGATGGCAACACGATGTTCCACGATAAAACTGACACAAAAAACAATGCAAAATTTGTCTAAGAGAGGTTCAGCAAGCATGAGAAAAACATCTGATATCTCTCAGAGCCCGCCAAGTTCGCAGCTTACTGTGCCAGAGTAATTATGGGATGATTTGAACAGAGGCAGCACACGGGGAAGCCACTTCCAAATGTATCAGGTAGGTTTCCAGAAGAGGCAAAACATTCAAGCTTTCTCGTTCCCCTGGCGCCCTGACAGAATCGATGAGTGCAGCGTGTGGCTCCCAGAAGCCTCCTACATTACTGCATCCCTCCTTTGCCCCATGCCGCCTAATTAATGGCCCACTGTTTTAAAACTCTTTTATTCAATTAGACTCTGCTTTCAATAAGATAAACACTCTTGCTATCAAAATCCTGGGAAACCAACATTTATAGCCTGCGTTCTAGCCAAAGCAT
Source organism: Eidolon dupreanum (assembly GCA_028627145.1). Taxonomy (NCBI): domain Eukaryota; kingdom Metazoa; phylum Chordata; class Mammalia; order Chiroptera; family Pteropodidae; genus Eidolon; species Eidolon dupreanum. The sequence continues at coordinate 57,309,025 of CM053509.1, forward strand.
CTGCTTTTCTTTTGCTCTTGGTCTCTTATTTTGTCCAGTCTTTATTTGGCTGTTTGATTCTGTAAAAATTGACTGCTGTTTTGGGGATTAATATAAAAGGAGAGGGTGTCCCTGCCATCTTGTTACTCTGAGGGCTATTTCTCCCTTAGCCTCTACATGAGAACACAAACTAAAGAAAATCATTTTATTATTATTACAAAGAGCCATGGATGTTATTTAAAATTGGGCATTTCATATTTATCACTGTTATTCAAAGAACTGCCTTTTATGTGGGTTACCATTATTATATTCTTTGTCAGATAGAATTTTTAGATGAAATGCTAGAGCTTTTTTCTTTAATTTAGTTGTATACCTCTTTATTTGATACAGAATCTTTGCCTAGGGGTGATTGCATTCATGTCTGTTTGGTTAGATTTTTCAGTTATTACAATTTATTTGACTTACTTTAGAGACAATACTGAGAAAAATAGTCTTTAAAAAATTCTGCCTACCATTTGAAGAGTCTGCCCCAAACTGGTTTTATAGCACAACTGTTGGTTTTAAACTGTCATTAATGAAAGTAAAGAATAGAAAATGCCCAGTAATCTTTGGCAAAAAAATATTATTTTAGTGAATGACTTCATCTTTTCCAACTTATAAGTGGTATCATAATTTATAAAATTTAAAAACAGATTTTACATTTATTTGGTCTGAGAAGGAAGTTTTTATTGTAGGTAGTATCTAACAGGAAAATCTGTTCAAGAAACATTGTCACATTTCCATATACAAGGAAAGGCAGTTGAAAGGGCTCAAGATTTTCTGTCTAAGACCTGAGTTCAGGTCTTATCTGTGCCATTTACATTGACCTCTTGTAATCTCTATTTCCTTATGTAGAAAATGGAAGTATGAGTAATAGTCACCACATACAACTGTTATGAAGATCAACTGACAGATACAAAAGAGTTTTGTAAATTGTAAAGCACAACATAACTATTAGGTATCAATGTGGTATTGATGACATGTTTTTCTCTTTAGCTGCATCTTCACGAAGCCTTCCTTTTTCTTAGACTGTAACTTTCCTTTAATATGGAATTTTTTTATTTAATTTGTTACCGCAGCCTCAGAAATCCTGGGAGAATAGGGCAGTATAGGTTTTATGACTGTTGTGAATATTTGACCTTCTAAGGGCAGAGGAAAAATCTGAATATATTAACATTTGAGGTCTCTCTCTAATTCAGTTTTGTAGGAAGTAACGTTATTTGACATTTCAACCTTTATGCAGGACAGATTGTTGGGCATTTTCCAAAGCAGCGAGAGCTGAACTTTTCCTTCCAGCATTGAAATCACTTGACTGTCTATATACAGGTGGAATTAATATAATGTACATATTCTAGTTCATATTCATGTTGGATCAAAATGATTCTATGGAGCAGAGTGAGGTCAGGTTGAAGACTCTGAGAATATTGATAGAGAGGTTGGCTTTATTAATCTGTGTCTGTTGGAGTTCATATTCATCTAGAGTAGTGGCTCTCAATCCTGGCTTAAAATCACCTGTACAACGTTTTGTATTTTGGTTTTGAGTCTTCATAGCTACTGCAGCTTACTTAATTATTTATGATGAAATAAGAATATTAGCCCCGATACTCAGCAGAACCCAAGTCCAAACATTCTGAATTAAATGGTTTGGGAGTGCTTAGTCATCAAAATTTTTAAAGCTCCCTAGGTGATTATAAAGTACAGCTAGGCTGAGAGCTACAGATTTAGAGGTAAGTGGCAATAATTTATCTACCAATAGGTACATACTGCTTAGGTATTTGGCTAGATATTGTTTGTCTCGGTGTGATTTTTGAGATATCACTTAAACCAACATTCCACAATGGTATAAAAATCATATGTTTTGAGTTATAAATGTTGACACTAAAATTTTACATTTCTCTAAGCATTAATTTATCTAGTATAACTTGGTGTTTCCATACGAAGCATTAAGCACATGTCACCAATTTTTGGACTTAGAACAATGGATAAAATAGAATAAAATATTTAGAATAATTTCTAAAATGGTAAATACTGACAGATATATAACCCACATATACAAAAGCTTTTGGGGTTCAAGAGGAAAAGGAGATCCTGAGACCAAAATATTTGAGGACCACTGCTCTAATTCATTATTTTACTTTCTTCACAGCTCTTATGTCTATCTGAAATTATTTTATTTATTTGTTTGCACATGTATTGTGGGACTTTCTTAACTAGAACAGAAATACTCTAAGGACAGTTTATTCACTTCTGGATTGCCAGTACTGAGAAGTTTCTGGCACATAATAGGTATTAGGAGTTCAATTATGTTTCTTAAAAATTCATATGTTTAAGTCTTAATCCCCAGGACCTCAGAATATGATCTCATTTAGATATAGAGTTGTTGGCAGATGTTATCAATTATGATAAGGTCACACTGGAGAAGGGGGGGTCCCTAATCCAATATGACTGGTGCCCTTAAAAAAGGAAGTTTGAACACAGACATGCACACAGAGAGAATGTCTTGTGAAGATTAGAGTTATGCTGCTCCAAGCCAAGGAAATAAGAGAGGCTAAGAGAGATGCCTGGAACAAATCCTTCCCTAGAAACTACAGAGGGAGAAGCGTTCAGACGACCCCTTGATTTTAGACTTCTGAACTCCAGAAGTTTGAAAAAATAACTTTTTGTTGTTCTAAGGCACCTAGTTTGTGGTACTTTGTTACTGCAGTCCTCAGAAACTAATACGGTAGACAGTCAATAAATTTTGGTTAAACGTATGAATCTTCTGCTGCTTCACATGTACTATCACATTTTCACCACAATCTGAGCAAGCAGTGCTATTGTTATTCGCTTTCTGCAAGTGAGGAAGCTGAAGCTTTTAGAAGTTAAGTAACTTACCCAAGGTCACGTCTGTCTACCTCCTTAGCCAGAGCTCCTAAGCTCTACACTGCATGGTCTGACATATAAGCTATATAATAGGCATATGAAAACAGGAAGTTGCTGTGAGTAAGCAGCATAATGCACAGAAAGAGTACTCAACTTGGAACCCCAGCATCTGGAATGTTGTATGTTCAACCTATCCTAATCAATTTAAAGATCCTCTCCCCACCTTCACACCCCTTAACTCCCAGCCTGACTCAGGCTTAGAAACCTTAGTAGGGAAGGAGGATGTGTGGCCTATTTTTGCCTTATTTTATTTTATTTTATTTTATTTATTTTTTTTATCTATTTCATTTTATTTTTACTTTTATTATGAGGAAGAATCAGATATTTAATTCAAAATTTGTCTATGATAATATAAGGAAATGTAACACCATTAAAATTAGGTACATTAAATAACTAAATATTAGTATTGCTGAAAGTATTTCCAAATTTGTTGAAAGTTACCTACTATTTTAAATGTACATAATCTGATGCGTTAATCTGCTTTGACAAATAAATACATTTTTGCATACCTTCTGTATTCCACTTTGTTCTACTCAGTTTTCAAGTTCAGGGTGAGCTGAAGAAGAGAAGAGGAACAAGAAGTAAAAGTCTTTCTTAATTATTGCAGTGGTCATATGACTTTGTAGCCCTCTGAGTGGCAGATGGGAGATTTTTTTGGTTCCTAGAGACCCCTGTTATAGCATTGTTCCCTGGCAGAGGAGATGTACCCTTTGGCTGACCCTGGTCCTGGTTCTTTTTGTCGGAGTCACCCAGTCCTGGAAGGTGACCGCTTGAGCATGGTCTTTTGATAGCAACTGGAATCCTGCTACTTTTCCTGGCATCTATTTTGGCTCAAAGGAAACATCTGACTCTTTTGCATTATAAACTGTGGAAGTGCAGGCTGCTCCAGCCAAAGCCTTCTCTTCTCCTTGGCCATAAAAGGCAGCAGTTCCTGCAAGCCTCACACATTTGCACTCTTTCCAGACTAGGGTCAGCTTCCAGGATCTGTGTATCCTCCAAACTTCAGGGGTTGCATGTCAAACCCTCTGAAAGATTTTCCTGGAGCTTCTCTCACTTGGCCTGAATGGTTGTGCTGGGAAACATCCTGATGCATCTGGATTTTAAAGTGAGTTTCATGAGGTCATTATAGATCAAATCTTGCTAGGAATGTTATTATGACCAGCATACCAAAAATACTGAGCATAATGTAAATGTCCATGTTCCAATCAATGGATCCCTTATTTTAAATATTTCAATCGTTTAAAGCAATTCAGCTACTCTTATTGAACATCCAGTGTATGTCTGCCAGGCACTGCACTAGGATAAGATAGATAGCTCCAATTCCTAAATTTATGTCTAAGAAATCCCTTTGAAGAATAGCCTGGTGTGTATGCTAAGGGACCTTGGGAAAAGCACTAGGTAGAGAGATTGAGGCATTTTGTGAGTGTGTATGCACTCGCATAGCCATGCTGTCAGCCAAAATGAATACAATTATGCCAGCCATTGGATTCATACAGGACTAAATATAGAGAGGCCAATCTGACTGGTCATCTCAGATTTACATATGAAAACTTGAAGAGTTTATACTGTAGCTGAAGGGAGAGCCTTGTACAATAAACACAACAACAAGTGATGTTTTATACTATATTAACATTTTGGACAAAATATTGCACTAGCTTGGATGGTGTATCACAGAAAAGAAGTGTGGTTTGATAGATGAAGCATGCGTCAGATCATCTCATAATTTAGTGAGGTGCATGGCCTTGGACATATTCATTTAAACTCTCTGGGTTTCAGTCTCCTTACCCACAAAATATGGATAATGAAACTTTATAAAACTACCCACTGTATTTAGCTAGCTAGTTCTTTTTACCTTATTCCATATATGATTTAAATAAAAAATAGATAAAATAGATAAAATTCATGATCAGGGAAAATACAGATAAAGTAGGTAGTAAAGATTGGGAGAGAAGGTAAAATATAAAAATATATCTCACATACCTAAAAAGCAATGAATAGCAAAATGCCCGGTAAGCTGTAAAGTTCTGTTCAATATTAGTTAATAATAATATTTATAAAATATATTATTTTCTAGGTTCTAGGTGTCATCAATGATTAACACGTTTCCACTAAAGTTTGAATCATAAAGATGCCTGAAATTTGTAGAGAATTTCTGAAATGAATATTATGAAACATCATGGAGCTGATTTTTAGAATAAGAATCATACCCAGAATTCCAAAAGCTCAGGACAACTTCTAAGTTTCAGAGAGCAGCTTCTGTCCTTTCTGGAGATTTCATTAGTCCATATTCTAGTTTTGTCAAAACTCTTTTTTCTGGTTTCTTAGTTACCAGATAAGTTGGAGCTTGCCAATCAAGCCTTTATCAATCTTTAGGTCTGAAGGACATTAGTTTCTCTCTAAAACTCATGGGTCTTTTGTCCCCTTTTCTTACACACACACACACACACACACACACACACACACACACACCTCCTTTCATATGAGATCTGAGGATTTGGTATGCTTGATAAATTCCAGTGATCAAGTAGGGAGTTTTTTAGCCAGTAAGAAATTATCTAATTTGCCTCTGGAAGAAAAAATTTTAATTACCTTTTGGGGTATTTGTTTAGTTTTAAATGATTTTAGAATATAGGTAAAGTTTTCCTTTAGGTAGGTGCAAAGTTTAATATGTTAAGAGCGTATTAAGAGCAGTGTGTAATTTGTGCATTTGTTCATTTGTTTATTCAACAAATATTTATTCATCACCTACTAGAAATTAGTTAGCATTCCAGGCACTAGGGATAAAAAAAATGAAAAAGACAAAAATCCTTTATTGAGTTAATGTTTTATTTGGACTTCAGAGTATAAACAAGGTAAATAAGTAAAATATTCAATACTAAGGCCTAAGGGAAATAATGAAAACACAGGCTGGACAAATGAATCACAAGGGGAAAGGAGTTCAGTTTAGATAGGTGTCCAGGGAAGGTCTCACTAAGAACTTGACTTTTGAACTAGCCTGTGGAACTAGCCAGGCTCTGTCTTATCCTGAAAGAGCAAGTTCAAAGATCTGGAGGCAGCAGTGGGCTTGGATGAGAGAGGCTAGAGAGGAGGCCAGTGTGGCTGGTATTGAGTGAGTGGATGTGATAGTGGGAGATGGAACCAACCAGAGTTAATGGGGAATGAGGGGCCATCATGTAGGGTTTGTAGACTATAGTAAGGACATTAGCTCTTATCTTAAGGTAAGTGGGGAGCCACTAGAGGGCTTTAAGCAGAGAAGTGATGCAATCGCACAAGCATTTAGCTGGCTCACACTGATCACTGTGCTGAGAATATATAGCAAAGGCAGAAGCGGAGACTACTTAGGTGGATTTCTCAACGGCAAGAGACAATGGTGGAAGTGGTGAGAAATGGTCAAATTCTGAATGTATGTTGAAAGTAGAGCCAACAGGATTTGCTGATGAACTACTATATGAGGAGGTGAGAAAAAGGGGAGTTAGCGATGAGACTAAGGCTTTTGGTCTGAGGAGCCAGAAGAATTTAAGTGATCATAGGAGATATCAGAGAAACATGTGTCAGCCTTTCCTACCCTCTCTACACATCTCTTTCCACTCCTACCCTTATATTGCTGCTTCTATCTTTCTCAACTCCTCATAGCTTATTCACTGATATCATTTGTCTTCAAGTTTAGGACTGTCCTAGTTATTTCTGTGACATGGAATTTGCCATCTTGTTAATTTTTCCATTTATTTTTAATTTGTACTTATTGAAAAAAAAAAGAAGCAAGCAACTCAAACTCCCCAAGAGCTAAATGTAATATGGTAAAGATTATGTCCTTCAACCCAAAGCTCTTGTTGTTGTCTCTTCTTATTTTACAGTAAAGCCAAAAGATCTGTGGACTATGTTTTAGAAAATCCACATAGTTTTTAGGTTCTGTAATCTTGAGTAATATAAAAATTTTTCTAGACTTTAATTTTGTCATCATTAAAACCCAGCAAAGAACATAGCTGATGTGGTCATTTCTAGAGCTAACATCTAATGAGTAGACAATTACATCTTCATCCTGGGCATTTCTTCTGGTCAGGAGCAGCATGGCTCAGCAAATTGTAAAGAATCATTGGATTTGGTTCATATGGATAAGATATCACTGATAATATATAAACATTTATTAAGTACCTATTATATTCTAAGCATGATACTTATTGCTACAGAGAATATCAAACATGAGGAACTTACAGTCTATGCCATAAAAATCTAGTCATTTTCATCAGTCATTTACAGAGCCAACCCAATGGTGTGGTATGGAGGTGTGATGAAAGGCCAAAGTAGAGTAGAGATTAATTCTAACTAGAGGGTGTTTACTAGGAAAGACTTCAAGGAATTTCCATTTGAACTTTATCTTGAAGAATGAGTGAAATTTTTATAAGTAAAGATGAAAAGAAGAGCATTAAAAAAATACTATGTGGTATGCTGATGAAAAAGCACACTAACAAGTTTAGAAAATAGTGAATAGTTTGGTTTGGAGGTCAAGGGATATATTATAAAGTCTCGAATGCCACTCAGAAGAGAGTAGACTTTGATGTTCAGGAAATGGAAACCTCAATATTGTTTCAGACTTTCAAACCTTATTTCTTCTCACCTTTAAGCCACTTCTCAACATCCTGAACCACCTTCATTACTTTGGTTTTCTTCTCAAGCCAACTCCTTGAACAGCGCTTTCCCTCTATTTGGTCTGCTATTTATTTAACTCAGCTTTTTCAAGCTCTGTATCTAGCTCTGTAGTGCATGATTTTCAATCCCAGATTTGTAGCCATAGGACATTTGTAAATGATGTTTAGTGAACATCTTTGTATGTAAAATCTCTAGACCACTTTTTAATCACCACTGAATTAAATCTTTCACTATTCTGTTAAAATATCCAGATATGTTCCAGATTCCCTTTCATTTTACCTTTTTGTCACTTAATTCTTTAATATTCTCCCCCTGTGTTTATGATATCTAGAAACAATCCAATGCTTTGGTAATTGGCCTTGACAATTTTATGAATAATCTTAAAATGTATAACCGTAAACATTGTACTTTCCTATATAAGTTCAGCATTGTAAAGATTTTTATAAATTGTATCAATAACACAGGAAGGAATATGGACACACATTTTATTTCTAAACAAGTAATACACATTAGTATTGCTTTACCTAAATCAGACAGTTAAAGACCTATGTGTACGTATATACACCTTCGTTGCTGTCTTTTAAGATATGAAAGCCCATGATCATGGATGAGGAAAAATTACATTTTTTTTTCACCAATTTCTCACTGAAAATTAACATTTCATTTGATTACTAATATAAATGATAAACCACATTATTTTTCTCAATACTTATAAAATTGCCACCAGTAGATATCATAGATGTTTTTAAAGCATATTATAGCTGTTGCAGCTCTCTCAAAATGTCATTTATGCTCATCACCACTTTAAAATTATGGTGGTTATTAAATCTATTACTAGATATTAATATTTAGTAAGTTAAAGAAGCAAATATAGTATTTTATCATGACTTTCAATTTTAAAATATTTTAATGTATTTATGTTCAATCATTTTCTTCGTTATTTCCTGCATTTTATCATATACATTTAAAAATATTATTTTCAGAAAGGATGCACAGATCTCACCAGACTGTCAAAGCATTTCATGGCACAAAAAAAGTTATGGACCTTGGACTAGTTAATGTTTTGTATTCGATTGAAAATAATGATAGATAGTTAGATAGTTACATACATACAATCACAGTAAGGTCAAATTTTCTTCTTTGCATCTCCTATTTTCATGAGGCAGTGGATGATCCAGCAGCAGTACATATTCTTAACTTGTTGACAATATAGCCAGAGCAAAGGACTGGGCATATTTTTCATAAAACCTCCTTTTCTGCTCAACTAAGTGGTTATTCATGATGATCAAATACAAAATGTTTCAGCCAAGAGAGAAAATGTTAATAAATACATTGCATTTAATATCATTTTTTGTTGTTGTTGTCATTGAGTATGTGTTTAGGGGAAATGGTAACAAATAGTTTCTGTAAAAGAAATTTATCAGTTTGTTTCTCAGTTTAAATATTTCCCCAAGCAAGTATGTTTTGTTTTATGATTATGTATGGTATGTATATAGATTCAAATACATTTATATATACACGTTTATATTTATATTTACATACACATATGTGAACACACATAGATATCAAAGTTTTATCTACTGTGCAGTGAAAATTCATTTTTATTAATGATGTACTTTAGAGCTAGGACTTCCATTGTTTTAAAGACTAGTATTCCCCATTTGTAAATCTCTGCTGCTTCTCTATTGAGGTTTTTTTAAATAAATTTATAAAATTTATAAGATGTCCACTAATTAATTAGTTCTGTTCCATTAGATTGTATTACTATGTCACATTGCAATTTAGTCATCAGTTCTTCAAATATTAGTATAAAAAAGAAGTAACATTTTAGATTTTAAAATTTATTTTTCAAACTAACTGTTTATTTCTGACAAAGATATTTGTCCTACTTATATGTTACCCTATCTACTTTTTATCCACTGACTCTACTTTTGATCCTTGGCAACAGCTTTTAATCAAAAGCAATATTCTTATTTTGGTTACTTTATAAAACCTTCTTGGGCTAGAGGGAGGGAGAAGTGATTTGTATCTTCTACTTACCCCCTTCCAACAAATATCATTCAAAAGATTCATTATTTTTAAATATTTTTTTCTATACAGATATCGAGTAGATTTAAGTGTGCCATTTATTACTATCTTACTACAATAGGTTTTCTTCTGTTAATTTATATTGGAGCATCTCTACTCAGGCTTGTGTTTAATTAGCTCCTATAAATGCTTGCTGTTCAAGTAGTCAGTTAAGTGGATTGAATGCCTCTGGTTGGGAACCATGGTCCTTGGCACCATCTATTACCTTTCCAGTCAAGTAATTGCCAAGGTGCCCTGGGTCTGGCATGTGCTCAGTAAATGCCAGTTCATGACAAAGAATGACCCTATCTGATCAAAGTGCACCCAGTATATCTTCAAATCTCTTTTGAGATAGTGCTGATAAAACTTAATTTTGTCATAGACGCAGCCATTATGGACTTGTATTGTGCTGTGCGATGGCTGTAGATGGAATGTACAGCTAAGTTTGCCTTTTAGAATTTCAGAAAGTAACACTTAGTAATATCTTAGGTATATGTTACATTAAAAAATATATAATTTTCAAGCAAGCCTCTTCAACAGCCATCTACTATACTCAGCAGGAGCACTAATCAGAATGGTGAAGTCGATGTCCAGATCTCCTGAGAAAAAATTTAGTTTAGGATATTGTTCAAGATACCTTAAGGTTGCTCAAGGATATCTATCTTTCAAACAAAGGTGACATTTCCCATGAGAATAGATTGTAAGATTTGATGTTGACCTAATAGGTTTTGAAATTTTTACCTGAGTATAACCAACTGGATAGACTTTTGTCAAGGTGGAAGGCTAAGAGTTACAAATAACATTACACTACGTTTTCTGTAGATTTTTTTAAAAGGCAAAGACCCCATAAAGGGATCATAAAAGTTTGAGTTCCTCCTCTTGCCTTTGAAAAACTTACATTACTTGGTACCACTGGATTCTTATTGCTGTGCTCAAGTTCTGGAAGTTCTAAAAGGAATGCTACTGAAAAGTTTGCTGGGGAATTAGATAAAAATATATTAAAGAGAGAAAATCTATTCCAACAATGATACTATTGAAGATTTTCTCCAAATGAGTTCTTTCACATCCCACGATCCTTTCAGTTTTTACAGAGACCCAACTACATGCCAAGAACTGTGCTGGGTTCTAGGGGTATAGAGATAAAGAATATAGTCCGTGCCCTCATGGAATTGACAAGCTTTTTTGTTGATAGCTAACTACAATATTGGACAGAATGATATAAATTCTATACGGAGAGAGAAGAAGAGGACAAATACTATTGGCCACAACCTGTACTCAGAGGAAGCTTCTAAGAGAGAACCATGTGTACCTTCACGAATCACTATTAAAATCCAGTGTGTGAGAAGGTTAAGGGTGAGCTGTGTATGCCTATCAGGGTTGAGAGGGAGACATATTGAAATCCATCTAATGAGGCTTTCTGAAAGCAGAAGTGCTTTGACTAGGGGCAACTTCCACTTGTCTAGTCATCATTGTGATTTTCTCATAAGTAAAGGGCTTTGTTGTAAACATTCTTTTCTCGAAAGGGCTCTTTTGACAACAGAAGGGGGTTGCAATTCTCCCTATAGGCCAAAAGAGGGCACTTGGAGCTCTCTGAATAGCTGTTAGAACTGCATCAGATCAGGCATTGGGCTCAGATTTATCAGGATGTTTTCCGATTCTCACGGAACAGATATGATTAAAATATCTTTTGAAATCTGGATGGCATGTGAAAGACGCAATTAGTTAAGCTCTGACTTTGGTCTTTTGAAACTGAAGACACATATTTATTTAGGTGCATCTGTATTACTGATTCATAATCTTATTCCCTTGGTACTCATAACGTAGTATTAGTGTCAAAAGGAGCTGCTGTCTTGATAGCCACAGAATATAGCATAAACCCTGAAAAAGACTAATATTTGTCTTCACCCTGAAAAACTTACATTTGTAGATCCGTTGCCAAAACTCTGCTCAGTTATGATTAATTCAGACCTTTGATTATGGAAGGCTTCTCTCCTTCCTTTGATTTCCCTTAAAGTCCTCCGTTTCTCTATGGAGAATGTTGGACTCTTTGGAGGACTATAGGGATATGGCAGCTCATAAAGTTCTGAAGATGAGGCCATTAAGCTTGAAAATAGCATCCTGAAGATTGGTTTGTGGAGTCAGTATAAACATGACTGACCAATTTGGTTCACAATTGCAAGGATTAGCCTTATTTTTGTTTTGCCTTTTGCCTAGGGCAATCCTGCCTAGAGGCCCGGATGAACTAGATCTCTTGGGTAAGATCAAGGACACTATAAGAATTTCCATTAATCCTTTAAAAACAAAATAATGAACTGGCCAGAGCATGGATGTGATGAGGCTTTTTGGGTTTTAGCTTCTGTCTAAAGTGGAATGAGTTACAGAGTGATCTGAGAACCTTACTGCTCTGTACTTTAGTCGCCTCATCAATTAAATGGAAAAAAATAGGTTTACCTTCATTCATTTGGACTTTTCCAGCAGGATTAATTTTTACGGAGACACTAGTGTAAAATCTGTGGATGAATAAGGACAAATTTCTTTCTTTGCTTTTGTTTTTTTCCATCTCTATCACCAATGACAAGCACAATCCCTGGCTTATACTAAGTAACCCAGTGAATATTTGTTGAATGAGTGAAGGAAGGAAATAAAAAGGACAAAATATTTTCTTGTCAGCATACTTTATTATTTGATACTCTGTTGACAAAACTTTTCCAATAATGGTGATACTACCTTTCATATATGTAGTGCCTAAGAGCTTGTAAGTCCCTTTTGTATGTGTTATCTCAGTTTGATCCTTAGTTCTGTAATTGAGGAAACTAGGATTTTGAATTCTTAAATGAATCTTCAAGGTCAGACATAAGTAGAGTGACTGTATCATTTATTGTTCAATGGGAATAGTTTTGAAATTGAAAGAGAATAGCATTAATAAGTATGTCAGTTCAGTAGCACAAACTGGGACTGTTTTAGGGAAGTAGAGCATATGGCCCCCCTATTAATAAGAGACAAAGTGAGGATTTGTATCTGGGTCTTCTAATTATGCTTAGTACACTGTGCTCTCAAAGGATATGATTTCCACATATTTCCATTGTTAGCAGGGTCATAATAAGCGATGATCATGAGGCATTGCAAAATAATAGTGCTATATGAATCTTTGCAAAATTGAATTGTATTCAACATAGTTTTGGTGTTAAGTGTATTTATCTGGTTTGCTTTATATTTCCTTAGAAATTGGCAAACCACCGAATACTGAAATACTTGATTAGTTTAAGCACTCCCTATTCTCTTGTATCAAATAATAGAGGGTTCTGTGTACCCATATACATGTTTACGGTAATATTTTGCATATGCCAAAGAATTTAATAGTCTTGCCATTTTACAAATGAGGGAGTACTTTGTTCAATATAATTGATCTCTCATCGTTATTAGACTTAATTATAAACTCCTATTAACACAACTCTACAAATTTAATGAAAAAATGTAAAAAGCACCTTACCTTGCCTTCATAGGTAGGTATCTCTGTGTATAAATATACCATCACATTTTTACATTTTTTATTGGATTTGACAGCCTTAATTCTCTCGTTAATACATATCTCTCTCACACATATTTGGTTTACATATAGAATCTAAAATATTTCATGTTTTAATTAGAGTTATGGAGGCATTGAGGGTTCTCAAATGTGTAGAAGCTAGGATAAAATCATTAAGAACAGGGTGCCTGGAATTTGTTGTGAAGGTGTTCTTGGCAAAGTGCTACGATCTCTATGATGCCACTCTTCTTCCTGTCATTCAGGCTTTTCACCTGTTTTTTTGAGTCTTCCCAATTCCGATGATCTGTTGCTCTCTGAAATGAGATAGAATCAATTAGGCTATGCTACGGTAACAACTTGAAATTTTTCATGGCTTATAACCACAGATTTATTTTTTGTATGAACATGTGGGTTGACTGCTCCATGTTGTTGTCACTTTGGGATCCAGGCTGAAGGCATAGCCCCTGTGGATACATGGCCAGTTTCATGGCACAAGGAAAAAGGAAATGGCCAGTTACACACTGGCTCCAAAAGGCTTGTCTTGGAATTGATACATTTCTTCTACTTACCTATGTATGTCCTAAGCAAGTCACATGGCCAAGTGTGATGGCAACAAGGTCAAGGGTTGGGGAACTATACAGAGGGAAAAAGCAATCTACCATGGTCTGGGTTAGACTAAACTGAGGTGCTTCATTGTGATCACATCTCTAGAGAATTATTAGAATTCTCATTTCTTTTTTTCTTGTTATCAGTAAAAATTTCACTTTACAAAAACAGTATGAGATTAAAAAACTAGAAGATTCTCATGTAACCAAGTTTCAGTGCTCCTTGGCATGTCTCTTGACCAATAAGTATTTTCTTATCAAATGATGTGCAAATTATCAAGTTAAAATACCAGCTTGTCTCAAGGGAAATTATAATACAATGGTTTAAAAATATGTATGATCAACTAGCTAAATAAGCATATGTATTTGTAATTCTACACTCTAGGAATCTTCTTCCCACTGAGTTCAGAGAGTTTTGATTTTGAATCTTAGAGTTTTGTATTATTAGCAAAATTTCTTTTTTAAAAATCACATTATATTTCCCGAGTCTAAAGGGAATTCTTTTGTTAATATTGTCTTACTACAGTATTATATCTTAGAAATTTTCTTTATCTTTGTCAACTCCAGTAAAAATTTCCCAGGGTGGGGGCTGTTAGGTGTTTGCTTACTGCCTTAAATATATACTTCTTTTGGAAGAGGCAGAAACTGGGACTGTGAACTCTTGTTTTGCTGCTTGGATGGTGAAGAAGTTTGCTGAGGCACTGGTGAGCTGGAAACAGTGTCTTGGTTTCCGATGAAACGCACAGTGAAGCCACCTGCTTGGGCATGGTGGATTTTCTGGGAGGTTCTGATTCCAGGTCCCTGTACACCACTGACTGCTGTGTGGTAGGAGAAAGAAGAAATCACCAAAATCAGGAAGAGTGGTCCTTTGGTTTTATTCCTTCTGTGCCCTCTACTGATAAGGTGTAATACTGTGGCATGTGGCGGAGAACTTTTGTAGAGTCTAGCTCCACTGTTACAAGGCAGAGCAAAGGTTTGGAGCGGAGAAGAAATAAGTTGATAACTGGCACAGTGACTATGTAATTTATTGTCTAAACTAGAAAGCAAAAGGGAGAGCCATTAATATTTATACTGAGCCAATAGGTACTGTCTTAGAGGAAACTAAAGATATGCTTCCCTCTGTGGGAGCTGAGCCTGAGGGGTGAATGGAATCTGGATGTGGGAAAGAGGAGAATCAGTGAGAATGCTGTCGGTGCGGGGAACCATGTGAGCAAAGAAATGGGTGCTGGAGACTTGGAGCAGATAAGCTCAGTGAGTGGTCTGAGAAGCAAATGTAAAGTTGAGATGATAGTAATTTTTGAATAAAGTTTTTGGATAAAAGGCTTAACATACTTATTATCCTAATATCTTAATAGTCTCATAAATTTGTAGGGATTCTCTGCAAGAATGAGTATTTCCCTTTATACCATTCCCATCTTTAGGACTTAAAGTACTTTTATCAAGCATATGCTGTGCTATCTGCTATATTAAGAATTAAATGCCTTCTGTATACCTACAGTTCAGTTGTTGAAAAAACTGATTGGGTCTCCCAAAATTAGATGAGGAAACAGTGGAAAATTTTATTGTTAATCTTTGAATTGTAAAACTTAATGTCTAGAAAGGAGAAAGTAAAAAAATGGAAGATTCACTTTTCTGTAATATATGTTATAATTCATGCCAAAAAGAATTTTGTCTGGGTTATGTTATTTTTTCAAGTGTATGTGTGTATGTATGTGGCAAGAGAGAGAGAGAAATAGGGCGAAAGATTAAAGTATTCTTAGTCTAAATCATAGGAAATATAATTATAAGAGCTAAAGCAGGTGATTTTTCTTCAGTTTCTTTCTTCATTACCCAATGCAGCTCCCAGTAATAAGATCAAGAAACCTGTTATCCAAATTCTTTATACAGATGACGAAGAAACAAAGGCCCAGAAACATGAAGTGGTTTGTTTCAGTCACCAGCAAGGTGATGGTGGCCATGGCAGTTTTTCTGCTTCTCATGTCAACATCCCTTCTTTTCCACTAGGATCTCTTGCCTGTCTCTGAGCTCATGAAGGGATTATCGGAACTTCAGTATCTGAATTAACACATGTAAGTGAAAGCGAGCCCCTGAGATGTGCCTCTGGACATCTGCTTTTCAGATAAAGGGATACTGATTTCAATTGCCATGTTTTGAGGGCACTGACCCCACAGAGTAATCTTTCCTCCCTCCTCAGTGCTCTCTTCTAATCTACTTTTGTTCCTTTCATTTTTTCCCCCACTCCCCCAAGTCTCAATTATTTTCTTCTCCTCAGTGGAAGTTTCACAGGTTTTGAGAATAGAAACTGTGTTCCTTTGGAAGGCAGGGGTCACATTCCGGCCACTACCTTCCATCTTGAGCCACTTCTCCAGCCCATGTGTGTCTTCACTGGTCCCTCCATTCTACAGTATTTTCTTGAGACTCTGGTCCCTAAGCTCCCTAGCCTAAATCTGACATCTGGTAAACCATGTTGATTTAAATTCTTCTGGAATTTCTATACATGCTTGCATACATTCCAGATAATAACCAAAAAGTATTTGGGAAAAAATGAGAAATGAACAGTTCTCAAAAGTTTACTTTAGATTGATTTATTGGCTGACCTCTCTGTACCTTTCTAACAAAATTGCTATTAAAAACAGGCCCATCTATTCCAATTCACCACATGTGACCCCATTAAATTCGTGGCCAGCTTTCCATTGTATAGAACTCTGTAGAGATTTGCAGGCCTATTTCCAGCATTTAACTTCCCCAGTAAAACCAATGACTTTAATAATAATTGAACACCAGGGAAAATACTTTTAAAACATCTCTATTTTATAGATTGCTATACAATTTTTGAAAACAATTTGCTCAAAATCAACTTTGTAGATAATTGCAGAATATACATTGATCTCTCCACCTGCCCCATTTTTGGGGTAGTGTCCATGCAGAAAGAACACAAGTTGAGGCCAGCTTTTTTTTTTTTTGTCTTTGTCTCTGATATTAGTCATAGCTTCCTGTGTACAGTCATTATTTCCAGCACTAAATACGAAATGAAACATTTATAGACATTTTAGAAATGGATAGTCACCCACATTTTCTTAAATCCTTGTTTCCCAAATTCTTTAAATAAGTTCATGGAAATTTGTAAAGTAGCTTTACTAACTGGGAAAATTTCAATAACAACACAATAATTTTTAAAGAAGAAACAAATCCAGTCAGGACTAACAGCTGTGTGATCTTGTCAGAAAGTCTTACTTTACTGAAGGTCCACACTGCAGAAAACTATAAATAAATTAGCATCTCCAAAATTTTGAAAAGAGCCACACCACTCTTTCCTCTTGTCTGATTTAAAAATATGTGACAAAGTAAGAGAATTGGAAAAAAACCCTCTTCCCATACCCTGTCTGGCTAATTCAGACCAACTGGGAAAAATCACATGATGGACAACACATCAAAAATCCAGGCTGAAAACGGCCAAATCTATGAATAGCAGATATGGGAATCAGCCCAAGGCTTGTGTGTAGAAGGGTGACAGATAAAAATAGTGCCCTAAATTTTTCCAAGGTGATTTGAAACCTCCCAAGTATAGATGTCCTTGCTACTGAAAATAAGATGACAAGGGCAAAGTTGAAATTGCGACCCTTTTCAAAGGTCTACAGACTTAAACTAATGATCAAAAAAGAAGGGCTCATTTCCCCCTCATGCCCACCCCCCATCCATCAGCAAGCTGCATTTCTTTTTCTTTGACAAATTCTTAGTATATTTATCCTTCTCCTCTGTTCCTTTCAAGAAAGGAAGGTAGCAGCTCAGGATCCCGAGTTTTCAAGAACATCCCATTTTTAGTTTTCTCCTGATGATGAAAGCACTGTCCAGAAGATGGGAGGTAGGCTCAGCGTCAAAATAAAATAAATATGTATTTCTCACATCATAAACCACTTTTTTGTTGTTGTTGGACATTCTTCACTGTGCCTCTGCCTCCACACTGTGCTTGATATCAGTGGGGGTGTGGCTTGTAGCTGCTCAAATTAAAAAGTTTTCAAAACTTGCTCCCATATCAACTAGACACAGAGGTTAAAGGCCATACCACTTAAAAAATTTTTTTTCTGCTTTTGAGAAGTGAAGAATGAGTGCAGGAAATAGTGGTTTTTGAATGCCCATTTCTGAAGTTTCTTACATCTCTTCCATGCTCTACTGTTGATTAAAATATCTTCACATGTCTCCAAGGCTCTCTAAGTTGAATGGGGAGAGTTTGGTGACAGTATGGAATACCATTAGTGAGATTTCTTTGGGTGACAGACAGATGTAAATGTATCCATCTAATTCTCTACTCTCAAGTCTCTGTCTGCAGATGGATGTTAATAATTAGCAGTTGCATCTCCTCCCTCTTTATCAAATTGTATTCTCCATAAATTTATCATTTCTTTTTTATTTTCTCAAAGTAGCAGCAGCCCTGACAGCTTCCCTTTGTTCTTGTGTTTATAAATAATTTATAACACAGAAATATCTCTTCTTAGTCTTAAAACATAAACTAATGGAATAACATAACACACTGGTCCAAACTACCTTCCACTTGGGGAGAAAGAAAATCTCAGGGTGCAGTGGAGGAGACATACAGCTTCATTTTTAACAAAGGGAGACTGAAGATTATATGAAAAAAAAAAGGTTTGTCTACCTGACTATAGTTTTTTTATTTTAATCCTCCCCTCCCTCCAGATTCTAGCTGTTTGTGGGAGTTATAAACAATAGGCAAAATTTTTCATAATATCTTTTCCAAATAGTATACTTTGTTTGAATTCCCAGATACACAGTGCATTTCATTAAGCTATACATGAAGGAGACTATTATTCAATTAAAACATCCATAGATGCTAAAAACATACCATAGTACATTTACGCAACAACCGTATGTTCATAACCCATGCACAATCTTTAAACACCAAATTACAGGGATATGGTCCAAATTAGCAATAAAATACAATGCGTTTGCCCTCTACTGGGTAGTAATGACTGCGTAGTTTTCCTTGCATACCCAGTGGCCTTGTAGACAGCTTCAGGACTGTTTCATGTAGTCACTAACACAGTGTTATAAACAAATATGGCTAGGATCTGTGCTAATTAAGGTAAATAGAACAATGTTGAATTTTTTTTTTAAGCTGAGATCTTCAACAGAGGTGGTTTTGAAAGTGTTTTTTTTTTTTTTTATTTATTGCTCTAGGCTTGCACATCACATCGTGGAAGATAGCTTATAAGTCATCATTTGATATCCTGGAAATATATTCAGGCTGTAGATAAATAACCTACCTAACAATGTTAATGCAGAATGTCTGGCATGTAATTTAGATAGGAATCTGAACACCTTCTTACATCAGCTGTTAAGATTTTGCACTGAAGCAGAAATAACGTCTTATCTTCCATCTGGAAATGGGACATAGAATAGTGACACAAGTTATTTACAGAGTTACTGCAAAACAAAAGTGGTAACAGAGCAACTACAAAGAAACTTCCTGGGTTACTGCTGCAACATAATGCTAGATAAATAATCATGCCAGGGCAAATAAATTGGGAGATATCGATTTTATAGAGGACATGTAACTTGCAAATGTAACTTGCATTCCTCTTGGAGTGGAGCTTTCCTTCTCAAATGGATCTCTGAAGCTCTTTCCCCATCCTAGTCGACCCTGCAGAGCAACAGATATGTACGTAGAACATTCATGCCTTTTCTCCCTCTCAGGAAGTTGGGGGAGGAAGCCCTGTCCTCTGCAGGGGGTGGAGCCTCAGGACAGTCCAGAAACACGATCATACCTTTAGATTTAAACTGATTGACAAAAAGGACTAGGTTTGACTGGAGAGGAATTTGGCTGGTATTTTGGGTCAGGTGCTCTCTCATGGTCCCAATTGTTTTGCTCTTGGCAAATGATTAAGTATTTTTCTCTTAAAAATGAGGTGGGATTAATATCCTGACTTGGGGCCTTGGAATGTTTTCTCCCCGGAAACAGGAGCCAACACTGTTAGTCAGAGTGATTCAGGCATGAAGCATTAAGCATAGTTTTTTTTTTTTTTTTTGATCGAGGTGCTGGGGGACAAAATAATTACTGGCTTGTACCACAGCCCAACAATTAAGAAGAAATGAAATCTTTTCTTTGGCTTAAAAACATTTCTACATAAGTACTGGGGATCCGCCCCCTCCCACTAGCCCACCCACAGGATAGCTTCCAGGATCTGCTTTTATCTCTGGGGTCTTTCTGGGGACAGGGATTAGCAGTATCTCTCAGAGAGAAATATTTTTTATTCAAAGCACACAATGTGATGTGCCCTAGTGTCTCCATTTTCTTCCCCCCTTTGGAAACTGACATAAGTAACTTGACAGTGTGTACATGTGGGGGTGGGATTGGGAAGACATCAGAAAGCAGAATGAGAGCATCACCTACTTTGGGGTAGAGATTTCACAAGAGGAAAACATGATTTTGACTTCAAAAGAAGACAATTTGCTGCAATTGAGAGAACTAAAGGGAAGACGAAGAAAATTTCACAGAACTTAGTTAATAGATAATATTCCATTTAATGATGGTTTGATGGAATCAGAGCAGCTTCCAAAATTCTGGAATTTTCCTAGCTGCCCACTGTGTCCTAATACATAAGGCAGAGTTTTGTTTTGTTTTTTTTTCTCCATTTGGGTCCTTGTCATCTTGCTATTTCTGTAGTTAGCTAAATGGCTGGAGATGTTTTGGTGTGTAAGGCAATTCTTGTTCCCAGCTGCATTAAACTGCTATTATTAATTACCTCCTTTGGCCTAACATTATGCCTTTATAACACACGTATTGTCAGGCTCTCTGTGATTATTGGAAGGCTATGCCATACACAAAAGCATTAAGCTTAAAACAATAGAGGCTGCTTATTTGCTAGTAGAAGATGTCAGGTGGAGACAAGCACAGTTGG
Organism: Eidolon dupreanum; assembly: GCA_028627145.1. Classification (NCBI taxonomy): domain Eukaryota; kingdom Metazoa; phylum Chordata; class Mammalia; order Chiroptera; family Pteropodidae; genus Eidolon; species Eidolon dupreanum. The sequence continues at coordinate 57,329,724 of CM053509.1, forward strand.
CTAGAACTGACTTGAAGCTCGTCATAAGGAAATAAGGGGTGAGGTGATCACAGCATGGCATTAACTGTGCGTGAGAGACACACAATTCTACATGGCAGCTTCCATCATGCATTTCCCATGGAAGAAGGGGGGTACTGGGCTCTGAGTAAATGATGGGTGAATACAGAATCAATTGTAGTGTGTGACAAGACACTTTCTCTCTTTGTTTAATGTATAAATCAGGAGCACTTATGAATTGATATTAATTAAAATAATGTATTTGCTTTCTTTCAACAGTAATGTCAGCCTTGTTAAAAAACGGAACACTAAATCTTCATTAGACTTTCAATATTAAAAAAAAAACTTGCATGAAATATGAATTAACGTTTAACTTGTTGCTGGTTAGATTGAAGGGGAAAGAATGCAATAGGCATTTAGCATTTTGGACAAAAGCAGAACTGACTTTCCCAAACTCAGGAAGTAGTTGGTGTTCAGAGGCCACCCAGACCAGGGAATCGTCCATGTTGCCTTTAACAGGAGTGCAAGTGTCTCAGATGGAATTACTGAATGCTGCTGTATCTGCGGAATTCAGTTCATGTCATAAGGCTAACGCATGGCAAATCAACAAAATGTCTGAACATGAAGATTGAGCTTATAAAGGTCCTTACAGTTTTGTTGATGTGAATTTGGAGACATGAGCAAAGCAGTCTTTGTTTTAGAAAAGAGCACACACACATTTCACTTTTCTATAATCTTTTCCACACATTGAAAAATTACGAAAGCTCGAAGTGTTGTTATTACTTAGCTATGTTAAATTTCAGAAATTAGTGGCTCTTTGGGGGGAAACAGGTAGGTCAAAGACTTTTTGTTAATTTTATTCAGATAGATGAATGTTTGGTGTCTTCTGCTCATTGTACTGATGGCCTGAAATGAGAACAGTTGTAATTGGTATGCCTAGGCTGAGACCTCATATTGCATTCAAAAACATATTATGAAACTCCAATGATCTTATTGGCAATGTGTTGTCTTAGGTGAAAGCTGCTCATAAATGTGCTTGCTTATAAAATACACCATCGATCTTATAATTACGTTCCACCTGGATTTATATGTTTAGAAAATGTGATTGAATTTTAGACCTCTCCCTGGGGGTGGCATGTACATACACAGAGAAACCACAAGGTGGTGGTATGGTGTCACCATATTTTTAAAGAACAACAAGAAAAGGGGGTTTGTTTAATGAGCTTGCACTCACAAGCCTGCTCATCTAGTGAACTGTGACTTTTCAAATACCAACCTATTAATGTCAAAGGCAATACTGAAGGGAACAGTTCTGTTTGATTTAAAAAATACAGACAATGTGAAGTCCACTATGGCCCAGTATCTATCACCTATGGGGCTCCATTCATGCCTAATGCTTTATTCAAGCTAAGACCTAGTTTTTATATATCAGATTAATACATATCTACAGCTTTGCACCTTTCTAGTTTGATTTTTTTATCATCAGGGCTCACCGGGGCCATTTTCATTCCCTTACTATAGCATCTGCAAGCAGGTGGATTAGAGATAACTCTCATTGTGCTTTGTTTTTCTCCCGACACTGTCATTAATCATTCCTTAAGCTACACTTCAACTTCTAGTAATCAGGACTGGCTGCTCCTGAGCTGCACAAGAATTGCCTCTCACAGTGTAATATGGAATTGGAAGCGAATGGCTGAGGCCAGACGCCTCTTCTGCATTCCCCATCTATCTCATCATTTAGGTATTTATCCGTCTCGGGCTTGTACAGAGAGCACCTCTCTCCTTCCCATGAGGATGCAGATTGCAACAGAGGATCAGATTTGTTACCAGGCTTTGGGCTTTGATTGTCCTCTTATAAGTTCGGGATTAAAGTGAAATTTCCCACAGGGCTATGCAGGATTTGCTAGCATTTAACTGTTTAACCTGGCTGTTTGTGAATGAGAATCCTGTGGTCAACTATTCCGTAGAGAGTATTATGGTAAGCCGAGCCTGAGTGGTACACATTCCGGTGTGCGCCTGTAAAGACGGGCGCAGTTGATTCCAATTAACTTCATATCTGATATCAGTTGTTTTCATGTACACAGAGAGCAGCGATCCTAAGGTAAAAAGAAAGCCAAAGCACTTCCTCTTATGAAATATAGATGTCGGTTTTAAATAAATGCAAATCTGCTCCCTCAGAATTATGATTTCCACTTAGGCTTTTTACACTGATGAGAGAATTAATCACTCTTGCATTGGGTTGTTTTCTATTTTGTGTAGTTGTTTTATGTTCTCTAATTTGTTTACCAGTCCTAACCTAACGATTTCTTTATTCAATGTGCCTTTGAATATGACCAAAACAGAAACAGAGTTGTGAATTTATTTACACTTACCAGATTCACAGTGTTAAATATGTACATAGAATGTCTTAGGTTATATGTAGAACTTAAGCAAATATAGTTTCCTAATTCTTTGTTATTTCTGATGAGGAAAATTCTTCGTTTCCAAAAGCAAGAGAATAGGAAATCAGGGAAAAGATTATCCAAAAAATAAAGTCCATATTATCTATTTTTTTAAATTTTTTTTTAACAATTTGTGTCTGCTTAAAAGAAATATTAAAAGAATTCAAAATCATTATTACCTAGTGTTTGTGGAGTTGTATGCTCATCTACTATAGTTATTCTATTTAATAACTATAGTTTTAGGTGGTTAAAAGGATAGTGCTCATTGTGTGTACCTATCAAAAGGTGGTTAAAAGGATAGTGCTCATTGTGTGTACCTATCAAAAGAAATGGAACAACAAGGCAACAGAAAAATGGAATTTAGCAAACCATTTAAAGCTTATGGTGAAACCTGTCTTTTGCCAGGGAAACGATGAAATCATTAAACCTTTTATGCTTTGACAAATCCTCTACTTCATTTATTGCCTTAATTTTGAGATGTAAGAAAAAAAAAAGTAAAACACACACCTAAGGAGAAAAAATTTTAAAGCATTATATTTAAAATGAAACAAACAAATACACATTGAGCACAACAGATTGAAACACTTAAAAAATAGTTTCAAGCATCTCACTGAGACTCCTTTTGTAATGGCTAGTGGAGGTGGCAAATTGATCATTTGTGGAAAGGAGAGGAATGGGAAGTGGTGAGTCTACAAGGGGCTGTAGACTAATTTATTTGTTTTGCTGCATTTGAGTCAGATACCCTTTTATTATGGAGTAGCTTTCAAAGCAGTTGTGATGGACACTGATCTTGAGCCTGGAAGAAGCTTCGTTTTTATAAAACAGGAACACTGCAGGGCTGGTACTAAACATCTTTAACCTCATTTACTTTATCCCATGGAATTAAGAAGGCACTGTTTCAGGAGTATGTGGGGCAAGTTCTCGCTCTCTCTCTTTCTCTTAAATACAAGAGAAATTTCCTCCAGATTCACATGAGTAATTTTCAGCTGTGTATTATGCTCCTGAAGTAACCTCTTCATTCCCATTGTTTTAGTGTGAAATCATTTCCTCGGGAGATAATTAGAGTTGCTCCATTTATTACATTAAATGATTAGCATGCACTTGAAATGATCCAGTGTATTTTCCTTTATGGCTGATGACTCTTAAATATGGGCCTCTATTCTTAATGGATAAATTAAGGTTGTCTTGGTTCTTTGTATCCGACTGTGTAGCCAAACAAGAGAGACTTTCTTTTCCAAACATAGGCCAGGTGTGCTGTGGCTGAGGTCTATCTAGGTCTGAAGAGATTCTATTCATATGGATACCCCACCTGGTTCAACAAAAAGTTTGATAACATTGCTTAAAGGGTTTCTTTCCCAACCCCCTTAATAAAAATGCTTTTAATGACAGTACTTTATCTGGCATTACTCATCCTATGTGTAGAGTAAGTAAGTTTAACATAAAGTGACCCAAGATCACATTTCAAAAAAGTACCTCACAGGAAAGGCATGCACATTATCTGAGTAAGCAATATGCACTACAAAGCCACAGAAAAATGATATTTTAAGAATTACCAAATATAGATTTCATTTGGATGCAAGTGCTTCTTGTTCTCTTTGAACTAGCCTGGTTGTGCAGCTGACAGAGTCATCGAAAATCCACTGGAAAGTTTGGATCAAACAGGCACTGCATGCTAACTAGGCACCATTGCATTTGTAATTAGAGAAATGCAAAGGAAACTAGGGGCATCTCGTAGATAATTTATATATTCAGATTTTCACAAAATAATAGAATAATTTAATCATGCAAGAAAATCTTAAACCGGTATTTAGCTACAACATGTAAACATGCACAGACATAAAGACTAACCATAATGAAGATTTATCAGTTTTACATTTGTCCATTTTGTCTAAATGTGTGTTGATCTTCAATAAATTTCATTATTAAGGGACAATTTTAGATAAAAAGAAGAAACAATTTCAAGGAAAATCAAATAAATTTTCTTGTAAACTTCAAATAGTTTTGAAGACAAGATTATTTCTCTGTCATCTAGAAATGATGATTCAAAACTCTGTCATTTTGCCTTTATTGATTTGTTTGTGTATTTATTGTGTTCTAATAGCATTGTTATTTTCAAGGAAACACTGAGGTGCTGTAGAGGTTTATGCTTCACTGGCAGTGACTGGAAAATTTAAAAGAGAAAGAAAAGAATGGGGCGTGAAGTCAAGACTGGGCAGTTTTACATTTTGGCAACAGTGATTCCTTTGCCCCAAATGAGGTGAGGCTGTTCGGATTCTCACACTGTGATTTCTCAGATATAGTAAACAGAAGAATAACTTACCAGACACCAGGTGTTCCCTTAGCAAGCGAGAAGAAGAATTTAATACTTCTCTCATATAATGTGTTTACTACTTCTCTCTTATAATTCATGTACTAGGAAAGATCACATAAATTCTCTGTAAACAGTAGCTAGCATTTTACTACTACACAGCCAAATAAAAAGCACTCGTGGAAAAGTTCTTTGTATCTGAACTGTGGTCTTCAGAAGAGAGGTCTGTCAGTACTTAAAGGATACTTTATGTTCCTTCATATACTGGAATAACAACAACAACAGCAACAAAAGACTCTTTATTTGTACTTTTTTTGTGTGTGTGGACAATTTTAGTTCTGCAAGCAGTCTGAGCAACTGTGCAGAATTTCTTATTAAAAGTTATTTAAATATAATAAATTAAAAACGGTAATGCTCTGGTTAAACACCTAAATAACCTGAAATAATCCTGGTATATATCTATTCATTTAAATGGAAACTTTGCATGTTTGGTCTCTTATACGACAGCAAGGTGCTACTGGAGTCTGGCTGAGGCACACTGACTTTGGGAAAACATGATTTCTGAAGACCCAGTCACTGTATGATGACATTTTCTCTGCTTACATTCTACATCGTCTACTGGAAACGTCCTCCTCTTAATGTTTATTCAGATGGGACACATAGTTGTAGGAGAGGAGAGAGCTCTCTAAATCGTCTAGTCATTTTTTTTTTATATAAAAAGTGACCAAGGTCCACAGACTTGCAGGGATTTGTCCAGACACATGCAGTTGTGTGGTCAGGACTTCTACCAGTTGCCTGACTTTCTGTCCAGTGCTCTTTCAACTTTCATGGCAAAACAGAAACAGAGAAATATCGAAAATGCTGGCTCCTTCAGCTCTCATTTCTGGTTGGAAATGTTGTTTATAAATGGGGAACTGGGAGCAATCCAGTATGATTTGCTATGATTTTTATTGATAAATATTGCCACGAAATATGATTTTAATTCTGCAATGCAGGTTTTATTTAAATTACTTTAAATGGGTAATGGCCAATTGTATTACCCTTTAGCTAACCACACTAAAGGATCTTTGGGAGATGGCAAATTCAATTAACATAAAAGTGTTGGCAGTCTATTTATAGTAAACCCATCTTTAATTTCTTTAAGAACTTCTGAGAGCAGTGTCAATGCATTACATTCTGAATTGGAAGAGACATATTATCCTAAAAGAGTGCTGTAATGTTGTTTTGCTCTGACAGGAGAATTTTCAGAGTAAGGATGCTTGAAAGTCTTCATCGGTGTCCTTATAGGAGAAATGATCCACTCGCAAATGATGGAGATGGAGGATAGATTTAAATTGCACTTCTTTTTATTACTTCGTGAATTTCTTTTTAGTGTATATCTCCTTTTCAAAAGATGAAGTTATAACAGTACTCATACTAGTGGTATGGAAGGTTACAATGGCTGAACACCATCTTTCTCAAACATTTATTCCATTTAAACACAAATACCTGATAGAGAGCATTTCCATTATTCACAAGAAATCACACAATATAAAGGCTTCTAACACTCCTTTTGTAATAGCTTATTTAAATTCGAGGGGATGCAATTCATATTTCCACTTTGTTCAGACTTTACACATATACGTTATTCAATTGATCACATTTTTATTCTTTATTGTACTCTAACTCGCCTTTGATTTCTTAAAACACCAGAAGTAAAAAATCAAGTTTGTAGTTATGTAAAATACAAAATTCCTCCCCATGCATTTACTTAAAGACAAAGTAAAAACAAAAACAAAACCCAAACAAAAATAAAGAAGTAATAAAAAAAATGCCTCTCCACCTATAATTTAACAAAGATTCAAATTTATTGTGTTAAAGACAACAATGTTCTATACATTATTTTGTATTTTAGAAATTTGATATCTTATACAAATAGACTTTAGTTGAAAAATTTTTTCCCAGCAACCTATTGTAATATTAATCATTTATGAAGATAAACAGAAACCTCAGTTGATGCTTTAAGTAATTGCATCAGATTAAAGAGAACCCCATCCCCCCAAAATAAATCTCATAAATATACATGAAATCACACACAAAAAACCTGGCTAAAGTCTTAACTTTTAAAAAGCTTGTCTTTTAGCAGTGTTTTAAATTTAAAGAAGAATGACTGTATCCATTGTGGTTGACATATCAGGGAGGCATAACTTTTCTTTAATAAAACTTTATTTCAGAATTTATAGTCTACAAAAAGCTTTAAAGAACTTCAGTGCACTTTTAGAGAAAAAAAACAAAGCTAAAAAAGTGATTGTAACATAATATATATTAAGTTTATTTCAAAGTGCTTTTAATTTTGCCTTTATGAAAATAAGTCTGTTAAAATTAATCCACAGAGCAAGAGCAATTCAGTTACCACGAAGAAGATGACATGAGCCCCAAGTGAAAGGAATTCAGACTCTAGGACTGGTACATTTTGCTTTTTTATCCAAGTCCCTCACAGGTAAAAATGGAGCACCTATAGTAGCTTATGGAATATTTGACATTATTATGATAATGCTGCAGCCCCTACAGGAAAGATTGATGGAACATACTAGTGTGTGTCTTTACATAATAGAAGTAAAAGACTCCACAGTTATAATACATAATTTAACTATGCAAATTCAGACTTAGGTGTGCGGTGATTTATCCATTTGCAATAGCTTGAAATTCTTTGAGAGGATTTTTAAAGACTTTATTGTCTAAAGATGAATATTTATAATGCTTTAAAGACAGTGGTTACTTAATGGCTAGGCTGCGATGTTTGGAACCAATAAAGAATGAAATGAAAAAACATATTTGGAAAAACTTCTAAGTGGGTTTTGGATAGATTCTGTGAAGCATGCATCAAATTACTTGAATTGATATAACTCCTTTTAGAATATGATACCCACATATATATTTGTTATGTATAAGTATGTATGTACATAAAACCTATATAACTATTGAGCTTTATTCAAATATCCTTAATGTCAATTAAGGTACCTATTTATTGTTCATTTTTCTTTATTCCCAGGAAACTAAGATATTTTTTTTAAGATCGTGTGAAATGTTTTTATATATTGAAACAGAAACATCAAAATTCATTAAGAACAAAGCTCTGGCATATTAATCTGTCTGCCAGTTCTCAGCATAGTGTGAATTCATCTGCTTGTAAGTCTTGAAAGTAGATATCAAAATAGAAATGCTCAGCAATGATTTCAGTTGTATTAACAGATTTGCCTTTTATTAAAAACACAACGCTTGATAATCTTGTGATACATGTGATTTGAATAAACTGATCAATAATTTAGAAAAACAGTTTTTTTCTCCCACATTTTATCCTCAATCTATATGAAGAGGCATCCTCAAAGTTTCAAATGTTACTTTGATTTATATGCACTTGAAAGAAAGATTCCCCTTGAAACAGCAAGGACGAAATGTCCAAAGACATTGTAAATATATAGTTTCTTAATTGCAAAGCCAAAATAGATTACACACAGCCTTGCAAAACCTAAGACATCTGCTTTGTTTGAGGCAAGAAGAAAGACATCTGGGGGCTTGAATGTTTCTTTGTGACCTGCTGCAGTGTGAGTAACCTTGTAGTTAACTAGGCATTTAGTCAGGTCCCAGGAAGATCATTGCCTGGACTCTGTTTCAGAGGCTGATGGGGACCCAGGCCAAAGCTGAAATGTCATACCCAAAAGATCACTGAAGCCGGGCAGTCAGGGTGGAAGTGTCGTAACTGGGGCAGTGTAATAACAGCCATCAACCATTCATCTCTCTGGCAATCACAAACCTACACATATGAAATAATCAATGGAGCAGAAAAAATTTAAAACCTAAATAAAAATGCCAGCACCAAATCTTCTAGAATCATTTTGTTTTCTAATCTGTAACCCTATTATTATTTTCAAATATCCTTAAATGCTGGGGTCTTTGTCAAATAAGAAACCTTTGGTGATTTCATATGGCATTGGTGGGCTAAATTCACATTTAAAAAATTTTAACTATGGGCTTCTGCAATTACAGTTGACTTCTCCAACTGCAAAGAAGCCACAATAAAGTAGCCATTCTGCTATTTGGTTATATTCCTGGGCAATGTTATGTGTGTTCCGTCTAGCACAGAGTGGTTTATTGTTCAAAGCTGCCTCCTTGATGTTTGGGTTTATTTGCTTATTCGCTGGCCAAAATGAGCGCCCTTCTCCTGGGTTTCCCGTCCCTCTGTGACTTTGTAACAGAGTCCAGATGCAGTGTGAAGGCTTGTGCTGTTTGACAAACAAAACCAAACCCCAAACTGCCTGTGAGTTGTTGATAAATCTTTCCATTGAAGTTATACTTGTCTAAGTGGCAGAGATACAAGATTCACTTCCTATTCAGTATTTGAATGTGAGGACGGCACATTTAATTGCTCCCCATAGGCAGGAATTTGGCAGAGGGAAAACAGTGCGTTTTAATCGGTCTGTCTAGCTATATTTTAAAGCACCCCTTGCCACAGTGCCTGCATATTTGTGTTGGCATTAATAGAATAAAAATGTGTATTGGACTTGAAAGGTGTTTTGATGGTAGGTAAACATATTTATTTTTCATCTGATTCTGTTTTCAGTACTTACTATGCCAAAGAGGCACAGTGCTTGCATCAGAGGGAATTACTGAGTGTTTTCTTTCTCAAGGACTACCTTTAAAATGTGAATACAGGGTTAATTTAATTAAGTAACAAAAACCCAGTGGTAGAGTTTAGAATACACACCCAACAAGAGAGATTTATGTATTTAAATAGCAGCAGAAAATGAACCAATGAACCAGATGCTTTATTTTAAAGATATTTGATTTCCTTGTTTAAAAAAGTGATTCTCTTTATATGTTCGTGATCAGTCTTAATAAGAAATATTAACATAATGCAGCTGATTCTCAGTGTTAGAGAAAAATAGTATAAGTAGCTGAATTACAAATTTTTGTAAGCACCACAATAGTGAAATTCAATGTTGATTTATGAACAAAAAGCTAGAATACGAACAAAATCAACATTAGAACACTTTTTGTATTCCTTTAGTATAGCACTTCTTCCTGATCTCTCTCATGTAATAATAGAAGGATCTCTTTCACTGTAAAAATGCCCAATATTCAAATATCTTCTGACATCTTTCACATTGTAAATTATTTCTACGTTTTTCAAAATAGCATCTCACACTAGTATCCTGCATATTACTTTGAAAGTGCCTCATACTTGCCTCGTTTTGAAATAACATGGGATCTAGAGGCAGGCAGACTGGTTTATAATATAGGCCCTTCTTTTTACTCATTATAGGCCTGTGATACACTAACTCCCCTGTTTCCACACTTTTTCCAATGACCCTACCTTGCCACTTCCCTCCCAGATTAAAACAGTCAGGTAATTTGGTTTATATACAAGATAACTCTTTTCTCTTTCCCTGAAATGACATATCGTTTGTTAGTTTGCATCTATTTGTAAAAACTTTAGTAGTTTATAATAGCAGAAAACAAAGTTTTCTGCATTGTCAGGAAACTAACAATGTACCAAAATAAAAATAAGTACTAACAGCCTGCTGCAATGAGATGCTTGAAGCAAGCAAAATTGAGGCTGCTGTCTTGACAGTTGAGAGAGCACTCTTCAAGAAGAAAAAAAAGAGAATTTTTCTATAAATTTAAAGAATTTCTTGCAATTAAATCTCTGTAAAGAATACTTTACTAATGTTTAAGAGCGGTATCCTCTATTACCACACTTATAGCAAAATGTAAGAACGTATGAGTGGTGGGTGTTTTGTTGTGACATCTGAACTATTTGTAAATATTGTTCACAGCTTTCTTAGCATATTTTAGCGAGGCAACATTTCAGGAAAGTATAATTTATTGCACATGATATAGATGGTGAGCTTCCCAACCCATTTGCTGTAGATATTTTTGCACAAAAGAAAACTGACACTAGGCATATTAAAGTAGAAAATTTTGGACTGTGTGTCTGGAGTCCTGTAGTGGTTGCTCTCTCTTTATGAAAAACATTCAGTGAGGCCAAGATATTAATTTTACTTGATGTCAGCATCCCAGATAATATACATGCCAGCCCAGTTGGGGGAAGAGTATTTTTTCTCTGTTAGTATGCCATGTTTATTTGTGTGTGTGTGTGTGTGTGTGTGTGAATGCATGCATGTTTTTTTGCCCAGGCAAGCTCTTCTGATTGTGGTATGCAACCTCAATTTCACTGTGCATGGCACTTTTTCATTTCTTGTAAAAAAGATGAATACACACACACATATAAAACATATAATATGTAACATATAATATATAGGTCTGTCTATCTATCTATCATCTATCTATCTATCTATCTATCTATCTATCTATCTATCTATCTATCTATCTATATCTGTCTAGCCTTCACCTCGATCTTATTTGGCTTTGTCTTATTCTTTCAAATTTTACTCAAAGGGAGATAAAAGTCTTAGAAGAAGTGTTAAGGTGTTTTCTTTCCCTCTCTCTTCCCTGCCCACTTTAAGTAAGAATGAAAACAGTTTCTACTTTAGCTAGTTTTCCTTTTCTTTTCTTTCTTTTTTTTTTTTTAAAGCTGTCATTCTTTTTTAGAAGGAAAAAAGAGTTGTGACTACTTTGAAAAGTTGTTCTGCTTTCAGGATAAAAGTTAACAGCAAATTATTTGAACAGTAAGGCCTGTTTGTTTTCCATAAAGTAGTCTTGGCAAACTTGATCCCCCTCTCCTCCTTTTGTCTTCCTCCTCCTCCTTGTACAATGGGGAATTAGCTCAACTTCACATAAAAGCCACAATTATATTGAGTGCCTACTATGTCCAGACCTGTGATAGTAACTTGATAGTAGCTCTGTGAGGTGAAGGGGATTATCCCCATTTTACAGAGGTGGAAACTGAGACTTTAAAGAGCTAAAGTAACTTGTCCCAGAGCACACAGCCAGTGAGAGGCATGCCACAATATGAATCTAGTGTTGGCTCGCTTCAAAGCTTATGCCTTTTTCCTCTACCAAAATGCCTTTAATAAACGCGACATTTATTATTCTTAACCATGGCTACAAAGCAGAATCACCCCTGTGGAACTTCTAAATATTTCAAATGCTTGATTCTCACTTCTGTAAGTCTAATTTAGTAGATTTAGGGTAGAAACTGGCATCAGTGTTTTTTGAAACACCACAAGTTTTTGTTGCCTGTTATTAAGAGCCACTGGCATAGAATGTTCCTCCCTCTCTCTGTTAGTAATAAAATAAAATAGTTTTGATAAGACAGAAGGTGTTTATATTAACCTGGCACCAGATTGTGTTTATTGGTTCTTAATATTGTTGATATGCTCTTCCATCTAAGTTTTTTTTGTTTTTCATTCACTTTTTCTGGGATAGATAATTCAGAATGACCACTGATGAATGCCGGTAGAATGGCTATTAGAATTGTTTTTAGAGGCATTTTATCTGTAGATGATAATAACCATAGCAAAATGGTGACCTGTGGGCTGAGGGCATTTGCCAATTCACCCATCACAGAGGTAACTGCAGTTTCCTCAGCTGAGGATGTTTCTTCAATTTGTATCATTCTCAGAGGTTCTAAAAGTTCATACCCGATTCTCAGTGGGGTCAACATCAGTCTTAGGAGGTCTAGGTGAGAAAGCCTTGTCTGCCTAATAAGTTCAAAATTTATTATTCCATTCAGTTCATTAATTTCACATAATATTATACTGAGGACCAACCAGAGCCCCTCTTTAATTGACTAGAAGTCTTATTTGGCTTTGTCTTATTGCTTATAGTATGCATTACTAAATAATATGTGGTTTGAATAGGACTATTCATGCCCTGTTTACACCTGCTTCTGGCATTGAACAATCATAAATGCTATAGTGTAGTTCTATAATGAATTTTCTGAAAATGAGCTCAAACAGTTCTTTTCTACAATATTCCAGTTAATGGTTTGTGCCAATAAATTGACTATCATGTAGAAACCAGCAGAATATGAAAATGTTCAGCTTATGGCTTACTAAAACTGAAAAAAATGACACATACTGCTGATTTCATTTATCTGAGTGCACCTCCCAAGTTTCACAGACCTATTTGCAGGCATTTTGCCATCAATGACTATAACTGATCTCACAAGGATTACCCAAATAGCAACTCAGAAAAGCATCTTTAGGGAAATCTCATCTTAACCCCAAAGTCTATTTACTAAGCACTATTGAAATTAAATTAAAATGGGAGTATTTTTAAAAATTCAATAGCTCAATTGTGCCGTTCCCAGTCTGATGCAGGTATTTTTTGTCTTACAGAATAGAATTTGCTCTTTTATAAAATATTCCTGGTATTTTTAAACAACATGTCTGTGCATATCCTGTGCACATATCTTAGTTAAAAACACTATTCACTGAGTTTTTACAATGAAAACGTTCCATCCTATTCTTCACCTCCTTTCTCTGGTGCCTCACCCCCTACCTCCCCAGAAACAAAGGCATAGATGCTGAAGCCGCTGAGGCACATCTATCTCTGTAACAGAGAAGCGAATGATTCTGCATGAGTCTCCCTAATGGTACCAGCATGATCTCTGTCTGGCTGAACCCAGCAAAGACCCAGTGATTCATGGATGACTGGCAAACATTCTCTCCTGCTTTCTAAGTGAAACAATACATAGAAAAGACCCTCAGTTTACATATAAAGTATAAGCAGCAAAGGTGTGCTGTCTTAATTTTCAGTCTAACCCTCAAGACATTCTCCATGGCATCGGTATTAAAGCAGGAACCAGGACTACATTTTCCTATTCAATAATAAGCTATGGAAGTTGCATGGGGTCGTGTCTCTAGGAAATTCCCTCTTTCTTTGAAAAAATGTCATTGGTGAGATAGGAGATTGGCACCACAATGAGCAAAATATAGTGCGGGCTGATACGCATTGTCAGGTAGAATTTGGTTTTAGACACTGACTTTTGTCTGTGTGGTGTCTCCGTACCAAAGAAGATGGAAGATGCAAAATTGCAAGTTTCCAATCTCTGGTTAATGTGGTCTATACAACTGAATAATGTATAAGGAGATGTTCCTTTGATAATGTCACAATTATTCATTGTACAGCCATAAACTCAAATATTCACATTAACAGCTAGGTATTATTTTTCTTCTCTGAAATTAAGTGAGCGGCATCAGTGGTCATAAATGAGAGCATTCATCAAAGGCGGAGCCATGGCAGAGGATTAAGAGAATGCTGATGAAGTGTCCAGATTCCCATAACTTGGAATGGAGCTGCATTCAGCATTCCTTTATTATCCATCTGCCACATAACAAAAAGTCTCCTATATTTAATGCAGGTTTGCCCTAGGCCACGTAATAGGATTAGGAATAATTTCTACAAATTTACAAAAACAAATCACATGGGAAGGCTTAGAATTTGCTAATAATTTCTCCATAGCTGGGAGATCAAAGAGATGTAAGAGTCCCTAGTCAGGCGGCAGTTTGACCCTGGCCAGGCTTTTTTAATGAAAGGGTTAATCTTCTCCGAGGTGACCATAGAGGAGCAGATAGTGTGACCAAAGGCAGATTCAGGCCCCCAAAAAACAAGGAAGAAAATAGTCTCAAAAGTACAACAGCAAGAAAACATTTACAGAATCACACTACATTTTCTGGTTAGAAAAAAATAAAACTGCAGACCCTCATTGAAAGGAGGCGAGACAAAGGCAGAGAGCTGGCTGAGAAACAAACCCAGAAAAGATCAAGACCCCTCACCATTGCCTTGAGGAAAAAAAATTAGGCTGCTTTCTTTTCCTTTTAAAGGTTGCCTCATTGTGGTCAGGTGAGGGCCACCATCTTCTCGCTCACTTCCACTGCTCCTGTTGGATTCAGAGTTGACATGTCCCCCTGGCAGGCTCTGCTAATGCAGGAAGCCAACTCTCTTGTAAAGTGGTGCCATTTCAGGTGCACCGCTTTATAGGAGGCAGATAGGGCTCAAAAGTTATGAATTCTTACAAGGACTTTCCTTGTTCTTAAAGGGGAATGAGGGTGAGCCAAAGGCATATTAAAAATAATTGGGGCAGCCAGGACAAATGGCATTACTCCAGTGTCTTCTAAGTTCTCTGTTACTAATGCCGACTGGTGGCAACCTATAACCAAAATTTCCTATCCTGCCTTTTCTTCCTCAGTGGCTGCAACAATATAGCCAGGACTCTCACATTCAAGAGCCCCATCTACTCTTTTTCCTGACAATGGTTAAGGGATCCCATTGCCAGCTGCATGACTTATTCTCAGACATCCTGAAACAAATACCGTGTTTCTCCTTTATCTGTTATTCCACTTAACCAATGGAGGAGTTAAGTATAGAATCTGTCTGATTTATGAGAGATGATAGATAATTTCATAGTCTCTCTGAAAGGTGAGTCAACTCTTTGATGGAGGTGAGAGGTTCATGTTACTATGCCTCTGATTCTGGGAGTTGATCCAGCAAAAGGGAGATCAAAGTTGCTGCCTACCCACTTCTATTACCTGTTGATCTGTTAAGACTGAGGTGAAGGTCCTTCTTAGAAAGTTCACCACAAGAGATTGGCTTGAAAGAAAAAGAAGGAGGTTGACTGAGAAGATGGTATCAGTATTCAAAATGATGGCCTCAAAATGAGGAATTTTTTTTTTCTGAAGTTATTCCTTTCTTTTCTCTCCTAGTTTTTGATAAGAAGCAGGCTTATCATGGGATCCACTTCCTCTCAAAGAAGAGAAATCATCAACTTCTTTTCCCTAGCACCCTCTGATCTTCTAATTCCTCTCTCTGGAATTGAGAGAAAGACACTGATTATGGGTTATTTCAGAGCCTCTATTGGAGTTGGTAAAGGAAAAATGTCAAGATGAACTTCAGAAACCTCAATATCCTGCCTGTCCATTTCAAGCAATGCCAGATTTCTTTGTATTGGCAATGTGAATGAATGGTTGGTTCTGTGGTGAAATAGCAAATCTGAGATAAAAAATACAGCCTATTTTGGTACTCATAGGTTTATTGACTTATAAGATGTAGAGAGTCTTAAGATTATAGCTAATTGACATTTAAATAACATGTTGAGAAGTCCAATTTGGGTTCATTCTTGATCTTTTATTTAATAAGTACTTTGTATATATTAGCTGCTGGACATGTATCAACTGATTTAATTCTCACATATTCTGATGCTGGAAGAACATTTATTATTTATATCTTACAGCCAAGGAAGTTAGATAGTATACTTAAGATTGGTAACTCACAGAGCCAGATTTTGACTCCAGGCTTGAGTGTTATGTTAGACTCTCTCTCAGTTCACTCTTCTGTTCTGGCTAATTCTTCTTTGTATTTAAAGACTCAGAGGTGAGTGAGATCTTGGACATAACTGATTTGTATATTTATTTCATTTTTTCAGATGATTAAATCCAGACCCTGAGACAATAATGGACTTAATCTAGTTTGCACAATTAATGGCAGAGCTTGAGCAAGAGAACTCAAATGCCTAACTATCAGCCTGACCAGAATTCTTTCCATGAGAGCATTCTGTTTCCTTGCTGCTCCCTCAGCTGAAAAGCTCTGCATTTCTCTCTTAGCATTGATTTCCATCACTTCTTTTAAAGCACAACAGACATCATTCAGCAAACACTAAAAACCTACTATGAGGCAAGCACTGTGTTATATCTGGGGGAAGTGAAGATGACTAAGACACAGCCTCTCCCTACCCTTGAAACATGTATTATCTAGAAAGAGTTGCAAACCAGTAAAAATCTTGGTACTAATGGAGGTGTGTATCAAATATGTTATGAGAATATGGAGAAAGACAGAACTCTTGATGGTAAAGTGAGGAATCACTATGGAGGAACTTCCATTTGAAGTGTTAAGTTTTTAAGGACAAACAGGATTTTACCAGATGAACAGGAGAAGGACGACACATTTTGAATAGAAGGACAGAAAAAGATGAAGTCATGGGAATATTAAAGAGAATGACACGCTGAGAAACTGAATGTAGTTCAGAATAAACACATGGGGCCATACTTGCAGTTGGATGCTCTTTAAGTATAAAGTAGGGGCAGATGGAAAATTGAGTGCCCAAACTGTGGTAGTGAGAATGGCATGGAAAAAACAGACTTGAGAGATAAAAGTGGATTGACAGGACCTGGTGACATGGGAGGTGAAGAAGAAGGACTTCCAGTTTTCTTAGGTGATTGGGTGGATGGTGGTGCTTTTCACTAAAATAAGAAATACATGTGACCAAGTAGATAGAGAAGATAATTCTATTTTGAACAAGTAGCATTTAAGTATCTATTAGGCACTCATGCGTACTTGTCCAACTGACTATCGCAAATTTGCGTCTGGAATCAAAGGAGACAATTGAGTGGAGATAAAGATGTGGGCAACATCAGGCCATAGGTGGCAAATAAAACCATGAAATAGATGAGAGACCTTTTCAAGGAGAGTGTACAGTGTAATAACAGGGTGAGTCTCAGTGCTTCAGGAGTAGGCAAAGTATGAAAGCCTGAAAACAAAATAGAAGGGTCATTTGTCAGAAGGACAAGAAAATAATCAGATGAAAATGGTTTATGGCCTGGAAGGAAAAGGAGGGAGAGGAGTCGACACCGAAGCTGTGGTCAGCAGTGTTTCACAGAGGTCAAGAAAATTAAAGACTGGAAAGTAGCCATTGGGAATGCCGATATTAAGAATGGGGATTGAAATAAGAACAATTTTAGAAGCCTAGATTCAGGAGCTTCATGAATGAATAAATGGCTAGGAGGAAAGATGGAGAATGGAGTTAGAAAATAAAGGAAGGTGAGAGATAAGACATTCGCAAGATCAAGGTAAAATACCAAGGACATACTAAACCTTTGTGGGCTGAGGGGAAGGAGCTAAAAAGAGGACTAGGTTGAAGACATAGAGTGAGTCCCAGGGAAGGAATCAGGACCTATAGAAGCAAAAGCACATATGGACAGGTGGCCTCAGTCATGACTGAGCTATAATGGGCACATGGATAGAAGTGACATTTTTCCCTCAAAGGATTTCTTTGTAGCCAATGATTTATCTGGGAGTATATGGCATTTCTTGGTGGAGGTCTGGGGGAGACTTGAATGATCGAAGTTAAAGATGGAATGGGAAGGAACTGCTTAGAAGTCATATTAAAGGGAAAATATGTTCTGATAGTAGAGGGTAGTGATGGGAAGAGGGACTAAACGGAAGTCATGTTTTTGGGGAAAGGTGAGAGAAAAGGAAAGGACTACTCCCTCCATAGTGAGAGATAGAGTCTAATAAGAGCCTAACTTAGCAACAGGGCCTAAGGGCTAAATGCCGTTTTGGAGACATTGTTGAGCTTTCATGGAATTTTTGTCACAATCTTCCAATCAGGTATGTGTGCACTGATAGGTGAAAGGATTGTGTGTACTTGCTGAAAATGCTCTTTCTCAAAATATGAAAATATTTTGGAATCAAGCCACTTAGTCCCCTTCTGGAGCTATCAATACACAGAGATAGGGATGTTGTCTTCATTCTCCCTTCTTTTCACCAACACCAAAGGGACAGTGGTGCTATTTCTCCTCTGTCCTTTGGTAGGCATAGAGAATATAGGGTTCTATTTAGATGGGTGATGAGGCAGCAGTTGTAGGTTGGCTGGTGGCAGGAATGGCAAGGCTTGTCTGAGAGGAAAAAAAGTCTGTCTCAGAAAGATCTGGAACACTCTGCAGCACTGGTGAAGCTTCACCTCACCATCACACAGAAGCCAAGGAGCAAGGCGGGGTTCTTATTTTACAAAAGTATCATTGACCACTCAGCAGGAATCAGCACACCTGTAGTGGGTGGTGGCAGTGTTGATGGTGGCCATGGCAGCTTTGTTGGAGGGGGTTATGGAGTGCCAGCTTTTAGTATTCCAGTAAGGACTCCAGGTTTGGTTCGTCCAGGCCAATCCATGAAAACACTGAGAATAAGCATAGCACTTCTCAAACTGCAGTGTGAATATTTAAAAGGCACACGGTCCTGAATTCCAATCACAACTCTCCCAGGTTCTGGGACAAGTTATTGAACTTCCCTAAACCTTAGTTACTCATCTGAAAAATGACAATTATATAACACCTACCTTATTGGGTAGTTCTGAGGACTTACTTTAAATCTTTCAGATAATGTAACCCAGAAGCTGGCAATAAAGCCCTCAATAATGAGCTGCTCACTGAAAGATATGATACTTTGTTATTGACATCGGGGTGGGACATGAATGAATGAAGCTTGGAGATACTGAGATCTGAATGTTAATGTTAATGACTAGGTTTATGTCATAGGTTGGGGAACTCGGACATTGTAATTAAATTGTTTCCCATCTTACCTTAAGCATAGTAAGCAAGTTTACTCAAAGTTAAGGAGAAAGGAGCAACAATTAATTATATTAGAATGTTGCTGAGCTTTCAAAAGCAAAAAGATTCCTGGGTTTGTACTTTTCGTCTATAGCATATCTTGCTCAAGCACATATTCTTCCCCCTCCTCCTCTTTCTCTAATTTCATTAATTCTGTCTTCAAGTTGTTTTTCAACATTCTAAAGGAAAATACAGATACATTTATTTACTACTGACTTTGCTAACCTATTTTAATTCTACTGAGCTCTGAAAATTTCACAGAGGTAGAAAAGACAGAAATCTGGTCTTGTTTGATTCACAGCTATTACTATGTTTCTCAGAGTGTGTTTTGTGGAGCTTCTCGTTGGATGTTAATTCATACGAAATAAGGATCCTATTTCACAGAATGGAAAAGCCTGGTTAAAGAGATATCATTTCTATAGTAAAAGTTTCCCAGAGACTTACTATGTTAATGTGCATTAAGATCTCCCTAATTTATTTGACCTTAGAAATATTTTGTTTAGGAGCTATTGCAGAACTTGTGTTCCATGGACCAAGCTTTGGGAGACTTGTTTCTAGGAAAACATAGGACAGCCAGGACTTTTGGGATCTGAGATGATGAAGTATATAGAATCCTCTAGGAGATTCTAGTGAAAAACTAAAAGGGGAGATTTCGGGAACTAGATTTTGGTGTTCTGTGCTTTATTTCTAACATCCCAATATATTGCATTTCTACTTTAATCAGAACCAGGAAATCTGGGGATAGGGTGGAATTCAGTGGTAATTCCCAGGCAAAATTCCTTCTGTTACTTTTCTGTGAGTGGTACCATGTAGGGTTATATATATGCGTATACACACACACACGTACACAGATACACACACACACACACATATTATATATATATAAATATATATATATATTTATATTTATATATATATATATATCAGCAACTGACTGTGTGATCATTATCATTAAGTGTATGCCAGTGATTTCTGGCAACAGCAATTTCTATAGCGAATATTCCAAACAGTGATCGGGGGTAGAGATATGATAAATTTTATAATGGTATCTAAAATAAATCATAAAGTGTTGTTACAGATATATTTTTACTGGGGACTTTTGTATTTTACATGATTTAAATCTTTCATGTATTTTTAATGATTATCTCTTAACAAAGATATGATGGGAATTCTGTTTTTCAGGGCATATACTCACTATTTTAATTACACTAGATAACCCATGTCAAAACTTAGTTACCTGGTTAGTGATTTTTCCCCCTATTTTTAAAATTTTTATTTTTCAATTATAGTTGACATTTAATATTATTTTATATTAGTTTCAGTTGCACAGCATAGTGTTTAGACATTTATATAATTTACAAAGCGATCCCCCCAAATTAGTCTAGTACTCACCTGACACTATATGTAGTTATTACAGTATTATTAACTATATTCGCTATGCTGTACTTCACATCCCCATGACTGTTTTGTAACTACCAATTTGTACTTCTTAATCCCTTCACCTTTTTCAGCCAATCCTCCAGCTTCCCTCTCATCTGGGAATCACCAGTTTGTTCTCTGTATCTATGAGTCTGTTTTCATTTTGTTGTTCGTTTATTTTGTTCTTTAGAGTCCACATAGAAATGAGATTGTATGGTATTTTTCTTTATCTGTCTGAGTTATTTCACTTAGATATGGACGTCCATATCTTAGCTATTTTAAATAGTGCTGCAGTGAACATAGGTGTGCACATATCTTTTTGAATTAGCTTTTTGAATTTCTTTGGATAAATACCCAGAAGTGGAATTGTTGGGTCAGATGATAGTTCTGTTTTTAATTTTTTGAGGAAACTCCATACTGTTTTCCATAGTGACTGAACCAATTTGCAATCCTACCAACAGTACAGGAGGATTCCCTTTTCTTCACATCCTCACTAATACTTGTTTTTTGTTGATTTATTGATGGAAGGCATTTTGATAGGTGTGAGTCGATATCTCGTTGTGGTTTTAATTTGTATTTCTCTGATGTTTAGTGATGTTGAACATCTTTTCATGTATGTCTATTGGCAGTCCGGTGTCCTTTTTGGAAAAATGACTAGTCAGGTCCTCTGCTAATTTTTTATTTTTAAATTTTTATTTATTTTTTCCTCTGCTAATTTTTTAACTGGATTTTTTTGATGTTGAGTTGTATGAGTTCTTTATAAATTTTAGATATTAATCTCTTATCCAATGTATCATAGGCAAATATCTTCTCCCATTTAGTAGGTCATCATTTAGTTTTGTTGAAGACTTCCTATGCTGTGCAAAAACTTTTTAATTAGATATAGTCCCAATTGTTTACTTTTTTCTTTTGTTTTGCTTGCCCAAGAATATATATCAGGAAAAAATATTACTAACAGCAATGTCAGAGAATTTACTGCCTACATTTTCTTTTAGAAGTTTTATGGTTTCCGGTCTTACATTTAAGTTTTTAATCTATTTTGAGTTTATTCTTGTATATGGTATAGGAAGGTGATCCAGTTTCATTTTTTTTGCATGTATTTATTCAGTTTTCCCAGCACCATTTATTGAATAGACTGTCTTTACCCTATTATTTATCCTTGCCTCCTATGTCATAAATTAAATGACCATATAGGCATGGGTTAATTTCTGGGCTCTGTATTCCATTCCATTGAGCTATGTGTCTGTTTTTATGCCAGTACTATGCTGTTTTGATTACTATAGCCTTGTAGTATAGTTTGATATTAGGTAGCATGGCACCTCTGACTTTGTTCTTTTTCAAGTTTGCCATGGCTATTCAGGGATTTTTATGGTTCTATACAAAATTTTGTATTATTCCAGTTCTGTGAAAAATACTATTGGTATTTTAATAGAGATTGCATTGAGTCAATAGATTGCATTGGGTAGTATGGACATTTTAACAATGTTAATTCTTCCTATCCATGAGCACAGTATATGCTCCATTTATTTGTATCATCTTCAATTTCTTTCTTGATTGACGTACTTTTTCTAGTGCAGGTCTTTTACATTCCTGGCTAAATTTATTCCTAGGTATTTTATTATTTTTGATGCAACTATAAATGAGATTGTTTTATTAATTTCTCTTTCTGATAATTCATTATTGGTGTATAACAATGCAACTGATTTCTGAATATTACTTTTGCATCCTTCTACTTTACTGAAATTATCAGTTCTAACAGTTTTTTTTTTTGGTGGAATCTTTAGGGTTCTCTATACATAGTATTGTGTCATCTGTAAATAATGACAGTTTGACTTCTCCCTTTCCAATTTAGATGCCTTTTATTTCTTTTTCTTGTCTGATTGCTGTGGCTAGGACTTCTGATACTATGTTGAATAGAAGTGGTAAAAGTGGATATCCTTGTATCCTTGTTTTGTTCCTTATCTTAAGGAAAATACTTTTAGCTTTCCCCCACTGAATATACTGTTAGTTGTGGGTTTGTCATATATAGCCTTTATTACATTGAGGCATGTTCCCACTATTCCCACTTCGTTGAGTTTTTATTATAAATAGATACCGGATTTTGTTGAATGCTTTTTCTGTATTTATTGATGTGATTATATGGTTTTTATCTTTCAATTTGTTAATGTGGTATATTACATTACTTAATTTGCAGATATTGATTCAACTTCGCATTCCAGGAATAAATCTCACTTGATCATGGTGTATGATCCTGAATTTGGTTTGCTAGTATTTTGTTGAGGATTTTTACATCTATATTTATCAGAGATAATGGCCTATAATTTTCTTTATTTGTTATACCTTTGTCTGATTTTGGAATCAGGGTAATGGTGGCCTCATAGAATGAACTTGGGAGTGTTCTCTCCTCTTGAATTTTTTGGAATCGTTTTAGAAGAATAGGTGTTAATTCTCTTTTGAATGTTTGGTAAAATTCACCTATGAAGCCACCTCATCCCAGATTTATTTATTTATTCATTCATTCATTCATTCATTCATTCAAATTGCTATTTCAATTTCACTAGTAGTAATTGAAGGTTGAGATTTTGTTTCTTGTTGACTCAATCTTAGAAGATTGTATGTTTCTAGAAATTTATCCATTTTTTTCCAGATTATCCAATATGTTGGCATACAACTGCTTATAGTATTTTCTTGTAATTTTTTGTATTTCTGTGGGGTGAATTGTCACTTCTTTTTATTTCTGATTTTATTTATTTGAATCCTCTTTTTTTCTCAATGAATCTGGTTAAAAGTTTATCAATTTTGCTTCTCTTTTCAAAGAACCAGCTCCTGATTTTATTGATCTGTTGTGTTGTTTTTTTACACACTATTTTGTTTATTTCCACTCTAATCTTTATTTTTTCCTTTCTTCTACTCACTTTGGGCTTTGTTTGCTGTTTTCTAGTTTCTTTAAGAGTAAGTTTAGATTGTTTATTTGAGATTTTTCTTGTTTCTTGAGGTTGGCTTGTATTGCTATGAATTTCCCTCTTAGGATTGCTTTTGCTGTGTCCCATATATTTTGAGTCATTGTGTTTTTATTTTTAATTGTCTCTTCCTTGATTTATTCCTTGATCTCATTGTTAACCCATTCATTGTTTAGTAGCATGTTATTTAGCCCCCATATGTTTGTGTATTTTTATTTCTCGTAATTGATTTCTAGATAATACCATTGTGGTCGGAGAAGATGCTTGATATGATTTCAGTCTTCATAAATTTATTGATACTTGTTTTGTGGCCTAACATACGGTCTCTCCTAGAAAATGTTTCATGTGCACTTGAGAAGAATGTATATTCTGCTGCTTTGGGGTGAAATGCTCTAAAAACATTAATTAAATCTGTCTCTTACAGTGTGTCATTTAGGGCTGTAATTTTCTTGTTGATTTTCTGTCTGAAAGATCTGTCCATTGGTGTGAATGCAGTGTTAAAGTCCTCTACTATGACACTATTTCTGTCAATCACTTCCTTTATGTCTGTCAATATTTGCTTAATATATTTAGATGCTCCTATGTTGGTTGCAGATATTTTTACTAAGGTCATGTCCTCTTATTGCATTGATCCCTTTATCATCATGTAATTTCCTTCTTTGTCTCTTATTATAGCCTTTCTTTTAAAGTCTATTTTGTCTGATATAAGTATTGTTGTCAGCTTTTTTGTCATTTCTATTTGCATGAAATATGTTTTCCATTCCTTTACTTTCAGTCTGTGTGTGTCTTTTGATCTGAAGTGGGTCTCTTGCAGACAGCGTATGTACGGCTCTTGCTTTTTATTCATTTAGCTACCCTATGTCTTTTATATTGGAGCGTTTAATCCATTTACATTTAAAATGATTATTGATAGTTACATAGTTATTGCCATTTTATTATTCATATTTATGTCCCCCTGCCCCTTCTCCTTAAAGAAGTCTGCTTAACATTTCTTGTAATTCTGGCTTGTTGGTATTCAATTCCTTCAGCTTTTTCCTTTTTGGGAAGCTCATTATCTCACCTCCAGTTTTAATTGTTAGCCTTACTGGGTACAGTAGTCTTGATTGTAGGTCCTTGCTTTTTCATAACTTTGACTACTTTGTGCTAGTCCCTTCTGGCCTGCAAAGTTTCTGTTGAGAAATCAGCTGATTGTCATATGGGAGCTCCTTTGCAAGTAACTAACTGTCTTCTCTTGCTGCTTTTAGGATTCTCTCTTTGTTTTTAAAGTTTGGCATTTTAATTGTAATCTGTCTTGGTATGGGCCTGTTTGGGTTCCTCTTGTTAGGGTCTCTGCACTTCCTGGACTTGTACGTTTATTTCCTTCGCCAGGTTAGGAAAATTTTGGGTCATTTTTTTCAAATAGGTTCTCAGCTCCTTGCTGTCTTTCTTCTCCTCCTGGTAGCCCTATGATGTGAATGTTGTTATGCTTGATGTTGTCCCAGAGGTCCTTTAAACTATCCTAATGTTTTTAAATTCTTTTTTTTTTCCTGCTCTGATTGTATCTTTTCTATTACCTTATCTTCTAATTCACTAATTCAGTCCTCTGCTTTATCTAATCTACTGTAAATTCCTTCTACTGTATCCTTCATTTCAGTTTTTGTAGTCTTCATTTCTGACTGGTTCTTCTTTATGTCCTTTTTTATGCTTACTATCTTTGTTGAAGTTCTCACTGCAATCATCTATTCTTCCCCTAAGTTCATTGAACATCCTTATAACCACTGTTTTGAACTCTGTGTCTGGTAGGTTCCTTGCCTCTATTTTATTTAGTTCTTTTTCTTTCATCTGGGACATGTTTCTTTGTTTTCTCATTTTGACTGCCTGTCTGTGTGGCTCTATGTAGTAGGTGCCCTTTGTGGCCCAGTGGTGCAGTCGTCCTCATCACTTGTGCTGGGTGCTCTAGCAGTATCCCTTGTGTGGGCTGTGTGTGCTTTCCCATTGTAGTTAAGCCTTGATTGCTGTTGGCTTGTCAGTGGGTGAGATTGACTCTCAGGCTGACTGGCTATGAGGATTGGCCATGCCCACAGGGTATGAGCTGCTATATGGGGGCTCACACACTGAGTAGGATTCTCTCTGAGGGCTCTGTGCTTATTGAGACCACCTTTTGAGTGTGCCACTTGTGGGGCTAATCGGGTAGTGCTCTATTGTAGTCTGACACCAGCCTCTGAGTGTGTTGGTTCTGGAGTCCCTTGGGAGGGGCTGTCATTTAGGTTAAGGTTAGCCACTGCTTGTGACCAGTCGGGGACTACTTGGTAGGAGCTACGAAGCAATCTGTGGTTGGTTGCTACCTGTACTGGACCTGGAAGCACGTGGGAGAGGCGACATTGTGAACTGAAGCCAGCTGCCACCAATACTAGGCCTGGGGAAGCTTAGCAAAAGGCCGGGGAACATTCCAAGCCCTAAGGATGCCTGCAGGATGCCCCTAAGGCTCAGCAGCTAAAAGAGCCTCTGGAGGTATGTGAGTGGGTAGGGTGCAGTCCCAAGAAGTTACCAAGGTGAGAAGAGTGGCATTCACCAGGTTAGTGCAGATTCAGATTTGGTGCCAGTGCTGAGCCTATGGCCACTTGCAAAAGTCTCATCACACCAAGGCCAGCTGCTGCCCACTTTGGGCCTGTAGATCCTCAAGGTTTGTTTAAGAAATACTGCAACTCTGCCTGGGGCTGGTTGCCAGCCACTAGAAATTTCTCTGGAGGTGTGCAAGTGGAGGCCTGCTGATTGCTGCTAAAAGAGCCTCCTGCCTAGAAGGTGGGGTGGGTCTGATTGCTCAGCCATGAAAGTGCCTCTGGTAATTCCTGAATTGGGTTGGGCGGGGTTTCAGGGAATCACCAGGGTAGAGAAGAGTGGAATTCAATAGGGCAATGCAGATTCAGATTTGGCCATGTGGTGGGAGGGCTCAACACAGGCAAGGTGGTGCCCACTGTAGGCTGCACAGGAAGAGGGCTCAACACAGGAATAAAGGTGACTGTCCTTCCAGCTCTTGCTCTGAAGCAACACAACTCAGTCTTTTCCTGTATGTCTCTGGCACCTCCAGAGCTGCTGTCCCTCTGCTGGAGCCCTGGGTGAGTGCCTGCAAGTGAGTGAGTCTATGTGCAGGCCCTTTAAGGGGACATTTGGGTTTACAACTGCCTTTCATCTCACCTGCATAATTGGAATCCTTACTGATTGTTATAGCCAGATTTCGTAGGGACTCTTTTTTCTTGCACTGGAACTCTGGGCTGGGGATCCTCGGTGTGGGGCTCCTCTGGGAGGATTTTTGCCCCTTAGATATCCCTTCGGATGCTCAACCACCTTACGCAGGTGTGGAACCAGCCCGTTTTCTGTCTCTGCCTCTCCTATCAGTCTTAATGTGGCCTCTTCTTTATATCTTTAGTTATAGGAGTTATGTTCAGCTAGTCTTCAGGTGGTTCTCTAGGTTGACTGTTCTGTAATTTAGTTGTGATTTTAATATGGTCATGAGAGAGGCAAGCACAGTGTTTATTACCTACTCTATCCTTTTGACTGGCACATTGTTAGTGATTCTTAATTAGAGATAGATAAGCAGAAAAAATTCTGTAGCTATGTAAAAATATATAAGACTAGGCCTATATCCCCAGATTCTGATTCAGTGGGATTTGGGAGGGGATCCTCAGCTTGGTTTTGTTTTTGTTTTTGTTTTTGTTTTGCTTTTTTTTTGTTTTTTGTTTTTTGTTTTGCAGTGCTCCCAGGGTGATTATGATACACATCTTGAGTTGAGAACCTTTGAGATGACTATAATTAAAATAACAGAAATTGATTGTTTTTCACTTATGAAACATTATGGTGTGCTAGATTTCACATAGTTCTCGTTGATGATAGTGATTGTAAGAATGTACATTCTAAGGTAAAAATAATTAGCAAACATCCTTATTTGTGTCTGTGTCTCTTATCATCTAAACATTCCTTTGAAGGCATGCTTGGTATCAGTGGTAAAGTGAGGGGGAGAACCAGGAAACTAGCTCATCTTTGTAGGTTGTTAGGTAAAAAACTCCTTTTTTGAGGCGATTCTGTATGACTGTGGTTTATATACACTTTTGATTAAGGGAAATATGATATTTCAGGGTGAGGAAAATGAGGAGAGGCAGAACCTCTTGATGACACTATATCAAGAGAGGTGATAATAAGAAGAAAGTAATGGAGCTGAGCTTTCATTTCCTGGCTTGATTTCACATCAGCTCATTCTACTCAGGTCAGTGGCACAACTACCAGTGATGATATTTTGGATTAGCAAATAATAGAAACTTAAGTCACCTGGTGTTCCCATGAGGACATTGCTTAAAAATTGACAACAAACCATTCTGCAGAAAAAGAGATGTTTGTCAAATTAGAAGATCAAATTTTGTTATCCTTTGGTGTGGGTAGGAGGAAAGCCTGGCTAACAAAGTATAACAACAGCTCTAAATGTACTAAATGAGCTTTCTAGGGTGGAATGATGAAATGATAGCTTAATTTGCAGTTGAAGGTCCAATTATCCTCATATTAACAATTTTATATTTTTTTGTTTTTCCGACTTGCTTGTGAATTAAAGAATGACTTTTGAGAGAAAAGGTTGGGATTTCACTAACTGCTTGTGGAATGGATATATGGTGATGTGTCATCTGTCACTCTACTGATCTCCTGAATTGATTCAGAACTGTCCCAGGATGGAATCTGAGGATAAATTAGATACTGGGTGGCTTAGGGCATGAGTTTCCTTTGTATAGCCTGGCTTAAAGGCTAATTGCCTCAATTACACAGCACCTTTGAGAAACTTAGATCCTTATATGGTTTCTCTTAAGAAATCAACCACCTTGATACCTACCGGTTAATCCTTCTGGAAAATTACTCATGATATTATTACATATTGTTTTTATTTTATATGTATTTAAAACACAGGATGATGCATGACCCTGTCTTAATACCTGTTTTATTTAAAATGAATTATTTGTCTACACTTCTCTAAGTAGAACCTGACTGGAATCTCACACCCCCACCCCCATTCCTACCAAATACTCAACCCAAATATTACAATATAATTGAAATTAGATTAAAAAATTAAATGACATTTTGTGAGCTGTTTAAAAGGGTCAGCAATGTGTTTGAGCACTGCAAGATTAACCTTTGCTCATTTGGGAAAATGCAGACTTCAATAGGGATTCTATGGCTGGGGTTGCACTTGCTAAAAGTTTAAAACAGTAATTTTTTCCTAAGAAAGGTCATCTTGAGCTAAAATGTCAAATAAATTATTTAGATTACTGAATTAGAAAAGTGAGGATCTGACAGGCTGAATTTTTTATGCACATTAGCCACAGCCAGGGTCTCTCAATGCTCTTTTTATTAGGTAAAGTGCACCCCCTTGCCTCTTATTAAAAATCTTTCCATTTAGTCCAATACACTTTCCTTGATAGATGACTGCTGCTTTTGAGCATCCAAATACATGAGGCTGGTGAATTCATATGGCCTGTATTCATTTTGCATGCCTCCTAGGCTGGATTCTAGGGAAGAGGCAAATGGGGTGGGGTGGGGGGAACAGAGGAAAAAATCCATATGAGCACACACACCAATAGTAAATGTTTGTATATATGTATGCATACAAATACATAAGCGTGAATACAGATATATGTGTGTGTGTGTGTATATGTATATGTGTGTGTGTGTATACATTTTTTTTCTTTAAGCAAAGTATTCTTGGACTTCAGAAAAACAGAAACTCTCTCAAAAGTATATAATGTGTCTCTAATAGGGAACACATAATATTATCAAATTGTTCCCACTTAGGATACAAGACCAAAAAATTAAATGGTTCTGTGACCATGTGACCTAAAACATTCTCTTAGTAGCAAGGGTAGTCTTTGAAGGAACCTCTAGGTGCCACTGCCACCTCGGGAATATGGCAACTTCTGGTTAGTGCTTATTTTATGGAGCACTCTGAGGCTTTCAGAAAACTTTCTTATTGCAAGTAGATGATGCTGGTACTAGTTCTATTTTATACCGGAGAAAATAGAGTTACACTGCTGGTATAGTGATAGGGCTTGGTTACTATCACAGACTTGCAGATTTGAGTCCTAACGTTGGCTCTTGGCTCCTTCACCAGGACGTCTGTGTCAAAGCTGTGGTTTCTTAAGCAGAGAAGTTCTTTAGGATGTTTATTTAGTTGAATGTTTTGGTGCCTGTAGGTAGAAATGTAGATGACATTTTCAAGTGTCTTTATATCTTCTATATATAAAATGTAGAGTATTCTTTATTTCCATGAGATTTTAGCTTCTACCTCTTATGTTTCTGGCTGATACATCTGTGTATATATTGCCAATTGCTCTTTTCTGAGAATGTCACTCTCTAGAATAGTTATTTTTCCAAATTTCTTTTCACATTTACCACAGGAAATTCTCTTTACATGGCTAAGGCTCTTAAGGCTTGTAGAATCTAAATATTGTACAAGACTGGAGTAGAGTTCAGTTAAGAACTCAGAATTTAGAGATTCTTTGTTCTAAATCTGTGGTTGGGTTACATTATTTATTTTCTTCCTCTTCCTTCTATAAGTTCCATTCCCCCTTCCCCCTAGCCCTATATCTTCCCTTCATTTCTTCGTTTTCTTTCTGTCTTTGGCTGTCCACTGACCACTCTTTTATATTATAATGTTTGTACCCTATATTTCCGGGACCCTTGGAAGTTGAGCAGAGCTTGATGACTAGTTCTGGGTAATGGATTGTGGGTAGAAATGAAGTGTGTCACTTCTGGGTCGAAGAATTGAAAAGCTTTCAACTTCTAGCAACTTTTTCTATCACTTTGGCAATTGTGGAGGAGACCTTGAATTGCGGTAGTGGGATTACAACCATGCCAATCATTTGGAGATGCCCTGGGGAGGCACCAATACACATACTGGAGTTCCCATGAGGAAAACATTAGCTTTTGTTGGGTTATGCCTGTGAACTTTTGGAGTTATTTATTACCACAGCCTAACCTAGCTCACTCAGACTAACACAAATTAAGGGTGCCTCTGTGTTAAGAATTTTATTTTTAATAAAAATTCATTACATATTTTTGTTCTTTTGTTCTTCACTTGGCCCCTCACCCTAATTGCTTTTCTCTTATATAGGGTCTCTGTGAGTATCTAGATTCATATAAGGTGAACATTCTTTTTCTCTGTCCTCAGTGATTTTTCTCCATAACATTCTTACCTAATGTTTATACTTGACCTCTGCCTATGTATGATAAGAAATCTGGAAAGGCTGAAACACACACAAAAACTTATATATCAGTATTTTTTCCATGTATTAGAAGAGTCTCTGACAATTTTGGAATTTACAAATGTCCAGTTCTAGAGAAAGAGTTCAAAAAGAAGAAAATGAAAAAGGTTTCAAAAAGTCTATTTCTTTTCCATCACTGTAAAAATAAAGACATATTGCTTTACCCATGGCCCATTAGATCACTGACATGTCGAATGTCTGACTGTGGTTTTCAATTGATGTTTAATTTGAAAGCATCTGAGAAGTAGTCTAGGAATTTCTGGGCCCTAAATATAATTTTCTAAGTATCATCTAAATTTTTGGCATTGAAATTACACTAAATTTAAGAACTTAAAAAATTGGCTGATGCAATACAAAAGGTAGCTCAAACTTTCCTAAACTTAAATTATTCGTGGGAGTAATACTCTCCCAGGGATAATGCATTCCAAAGCAATTTTCTTAAGGAGAGACCTCTGGAACTAAGCAGGCTTTTATTTATGGCCCAAGCTTTTGTGTGTTTTAGTGTGTGTATACCTGGATATAATCTTGATTTATACAGCATTCTCTAGTGGTCGAGGTAAAGGGGGGTACGTTATGCCCTCTTTTCATGGTTCTGTGCCTAAATGAAATTTCCAGAATATCCTTAGAAAAAGAGCTTTCAGTGACTTCTGAATTCAGTCTAAACTTCTTTGCCTCTATGTTTTTCTATAGTTTAGTCTCCCTCTATGCAAACTGTCTTCATTAGATACAGTCGCTGATCCAGTTGAACAGCTCATTCTGAGCTTAGAGCTTATGTCCATACTGTTCCTTAACTTGGAATCCTCTTTCTTTCCCCTGCTCTTCTGTCTTTTATTTAGCCATTCTTTAAGAGTCAGCTCCAAGCCCAACTCTTCCATTAAGCCTTCTTCTATTACTACAGGCAAAAATATTTTGAGCAGCTACCCTTGGGAATGAATTATATGTGTTACCCAATAAATCATAAATCTCAAGGAATTGAGATGAAGATAAAAAAAAATTTTACAGAGGGGTCCAGGAAATGAAGCCAAACTTTGAAGAGTGAAAAATGACTACTCAGTCATCAAGTAGGAGATAAAGAAAAATGAGAGAGTTGATAATAGGTAAATCAAAAAAAGAAAACAAACAAACAACAACAACAACAAAATAGAGGACATTGTATGTAGGCAAATGGGGGTAATTTTGTGATTGCAAAGTATCTGCTAAACTGTCCCTTTTAGCTGTTGTTTAGTGCCCCTCTGGGCATCTCTAGAAATTGTTTATCAACTATCTCTCCCTATCAATAAGGGAAGACTAAGGTTTCCTTAGGTTATAATGAAAGGCTATGTTGCTATTAGTTGGGGATACACTTAAGAAGGTTGGAGCTTCCATATATTCTTCAATGGTCCATTGTCACTTACTGCACAAGAAATAGACCTCTCTATTTCTAGGTAAATTAATTATAACTCTTAAGTTGTAAGTATCAGGAACACAACTCAGATAAGCTTAAACTAAAGGGAATTTATTGACTCACCAAACAAAGGATTCTTGTGGCTAATTCCTTAAAAGAAAGAAGGTTCTGTTTGTTAGAATATACTAATAAATTTACAGTAAACTAAGACTACAGGATGGCCTACAACATTTATTTGGTCCCCCCTTTCTCATCACTGCAGTAGACCTCAGATCTATAATGAGCAAAGATATTTCCTTCTAGGCTGGGTATAGCAGGGAGCAATAGGATACAAGGATGGGTGGCTAAAAGATGGTAGAGAAGGGAGATACTAAAGCAGATAGATCTCCTGTCTCAGGAACTCATTTTTAAGATGGTGAGCTCTAGTGGTATCAATGCAATGGACTGCTATTTGAATGACTTCCCCTAGAGTATTAAGCTTGATAGATATAAACTTGAAGTCTATGTAACTTATCAGAAGAAAATGTGAAAGTCCTCCTGTGCAGACTGAGGTTTTTCCATATGTTCTTGATTTGAAATTGGAGTAGCGGATGACAGCAGGGAAGCAATGGTGTCTGTGCATGTGTGCGTGTGAGTGCATGTGTGTGTGTGAAAGCCATGATTTCAATAAAATAGTATATTCTAAGTGGAGTCATGAATGACTGGATTAAGCTAACCCTGACTTGAGACATTTGTAAGAAGGAGAAAGCCTGCAGCTGAAATGCTTTTGCAATGAATGCACAGTTTACACATTTCTTCTGGTTATCAGTCTGGCATTGGTGGTATGCAGGAAAGAGGTGGTTCTTGTCCTAAAAATGCCCATCTAAACTGGGATATAAAGAGGAATTCATAGTTAAAACAGGTCATAGGACCAGTACATTTTACACAGGAATAGGATAATCCAGAGTTTGAATTCTTTTCACTGTAGCCATCAGCAGTTCCTCACAATCCTCACCTG
This sequence comes from Eidolon dupreanum, assembly GCA_028627145.1. Classification (NCBI taxonomy): domain Eukaryota; kingdom Metazoa; phylum Chordata; class Mammalia; order Chiroptera; family Pteropodidae; genus Eidolon; species Eidolon dupreanum. The sequence continues at coordinate 57,362,831 of CM053509.1, forward strand.
ATCACAAGGGCTTGTCTCTTTCCAGCTTGTAAAGAAACCCTATCTCCTTTGGTGTCTAACTCTTTTTGGAGAATGGAGGACAGATCTCTCTGCAAAGGGCCTGAAAAGCCTAATGATAACAATATATCTATCTATATTTTTTGGTTTTAGAGAACACTATTATATAAATGGGCTATTGATGTGTATTATACATATATACATATATTTCCCCTGAATATTAGCCCATATGTTATTTATTTGTTTATAGCTGGCTAGAAGAGTTAGCTCAAATCCGGCTGGAGCAAAACTCAAAATCTTACATAAGTCTGCTATAAATTGATTTCAGACACTAGAGAGAACTTGGACTGGTTTAAAGGTACATAGCACCTTCAGCTTCTTAAACAGTTCTACAGTTTCTGGGATCTAGTTGAACCCAGGGTCTTCCTATAAAGAGTGTTATGGAGTGAATTGTGTTACCCCCACCTCCAATTCACATGTTGAAGTCTTAATTCCCAATGTAACTGTATTTGGAGATAGGGCCTATAAGGAAGTAATTAAGGTTAAATGAGGTCATAGGTTGGGGCCCTGATCTAATAAGACTGATATCCTTACAAGAAGAGGAAGTGACATCAGGAGTGCACATATACATGGAAGAAATGCCATGTAAGGACAGAGCAAAGATGGCCATCTGCAAGGTAAGGAGAGAGGCCTCAGGAGAAACCAAATCTGCAACACCTTGATCTTGGACTTCCAGCACCCAGAACTGTGAGAAAATAAATTTCTGTTATTTATGTCTTTCAGTCTATGGTATTTTGTTTTGGCAGTTCTAGCAGACTAATTGTCAAAAGGAGGGCTACATTTGCAACATATGTGATAAATAGATATAAGAAACCTCTGAAACTTGAAACCAGGGAGATATGTAATCAATTCAAAAACATGTCCTGTATGTTGGGCTTTCTGGATATAAAGAACAGATATCCATCTCATAGAAATCCATGAATAGAGGATTTAATGAATGTGGTCCTGGCTTCAAGAAGACTATAGGAATCCCAGTAAGAGGAGCACTAGGTTATTTATTCTATTCCTTAGCCACCAGAAGGGCTGAACCTCACTTTGGTCTGTGTCTTTCCCTCTTATTTCAATGAACTTATTCATTCATTCTAATCTGTGTGTTTTTTCTTTTCTCTGTAAATTCCATTTAACTTCAGCTGGCAAGTGACCAATTAAAGGGCCTGATTGTTTCTCAACTTCTACTCCCAACAATCACCTGCATATTTGTTGTATAATTCAAGCTTTACAGTTCTTGAGAGTTCTGGCTAACCTTTGAGCTATGGGGATCCATACTAAAAAATTCTCTGGCCTGCTCGCCTCTCACCAGAAGTGGCTAGAGTAAAGTCATAGGACCCAATGCCTTGTTACCTAAGGGCTGGAAGTGGGTTGGGTGTGAGAAGATAATCCAAGTCTCGGCTTCTACATTGTTGTCACTTTTATTGGCATCATCCACATCTCCTCAGGGAACAGGATGATAAATCTTTGGGAATACAACTCAAAAATGAAATAATTTGGTTTTACAATAGGATAACATACTGGTGTTGACTTAGGGCTATCTCTACCAAAAGCTTCTGGAGGTCAGGTCCTGTGGATAAATATATGGGTACAAAACCCAGATCCAGGAACTCCATTTCAACCCTCATCCTATTCTAAAAGAGGCTGTAATAGTTGTTCTTTATTAGGTGCTGGAGCATCATTTAGACATAGCTGAGCTAAAAGGCTGGGTGTAACAAATGGGTTCAAGTGTTGTTTGGCCTTTCTATTCATTGCCCTCCTATGAAAGTGTATGTTATATTCTCTGGAAATACAGCCTCATTAAGGCCTGACCCCTTGGAGCTGCTGCAACAGGTCGAGTATTTGAAGGAGTAGATACCCATCTAGCACTTTGCTATATTTAGGCCAAATTCAGAAGATCAAAAATGCTTCTTGTTCTGACTAAATTGAGAAATGAGCTGGTCATAAAATTCTCTAAACAAGAAACCAAGGCAGCACATCGAGATTTTCGAAAGATGATTTAGGTGTAGTTATTGGGTGTGAGGCCGGATCGTGCCTTGTTGGCAAAGGTGAGTTGTATGTACATGTATCAGTCAGCCACACCAAAATGTGCCCCAGGTGTCTTGACTGGGGTCTGTTTTTGCTCAGAGGAAGTCATCTTGAAGAGGGCTTTAATCCAGAGTGCTAGAATATTCAGCACACTCACTTACTTCTACATTCCACTGTTCTGTGTGCCTTGTGGATCAGAGGTGAATGGAATAAAATCTGGTCCCCAACTGTAGGGTTAAGTCATAATCAGAAAGGGGGAGGAAAGTGTAGGATTTGAACATATGTGAGGCTCTTTACTGAATTACCTGTCCGAGGGATTATCCACCAGAGGAGAGAATAGAATCAGAATTCAAAAATGGAGATAGAGAGTAGCAGCAGATAATGTAAATAAACTGGAAGATCTGAGTAGCAGAGGGCCTAGAGAACAAGCAACAGCTGGTGATGGGCAAGCTAAGACCAGAGCCCAACAAAAGGGAGCTAAATATGTGAAAGTTGAAGTATTTGCTGAAACACCTTTCACATCTCCAGCTCTGTCTGCCAGGTTGGGGGCAGGTCATTAAAGGAATGTAGCTGAGAGAGACAGTAGCCAATTCACTGACTCTGAAATCCTATTAAACTTACAGTCGGCTACATAATTGAGCACTTATTTCGTATATTTGCTCTTAAAGCATTAGTTTTATATCGTCATAGCATATGCTGCAATCCACTAGGAACATTAGTGAAATGCTTACACAAGGAATGCTTCTTGATTGATTGATGGATAGAGTTCCTTATTTAGAGAGATTTTCATGTAATTTATGTTTGCAAATATTTTTCCAAGTGAGTATTTAACCTGTTCTCCATATATATTCAAATTCTGTATTTTATGCATATTTTCTTGCCTGCTTCGTAATCCAAATGAATTCACTTTTACCTGCTGCTCACAGTGGGACAGTAGGTGATATTTTTAGCACTGAATTACCCATTGGTACATCTGTCTGGACTTGGAAGATGGAGAGCAATATATGAAGACTGCCACTGGAGGGAAGTTATTTAATCTGGAGTTGTTGCCACTGTACAACTTGGTCACTGGAAAAAATAGGAAAGAGGGCAGGCGGATGATGAATTTCTTCATCATTTTTAGTTTTGAAAACTGACTCAGAAATTTCACTTTAGCCACTAGCAAAATACAGCCAGTACTCAAGCCATTTATCAGTGGACAAAGAAGAGACCCCAGTGATTCAAAATCTGACTAATTATGGAAGAACCTGAGGAACTGTAGGGGAAGTTTATCCATAACTATAAAAGGGCTTGTTTGCTGCCATCCTTATCCTCCTTCGGCAGTGAGAACATACCAACATTAGTGCCAGGACAACCCTGATTCAGTCCTTTGAAAGATCCAAAGGTACTCTCCTTATTTGTTGGTTAAAACCCATCATAGGTTAAGCCTAATTTTGTATATATAGGCTTCAGAAAAAAAGAACTGCTTGATTGCAGCTGATCTTTATGATTTCTGGCAACTTGTTTCTTTAAGTTCTAATTAATTACTAGACCAGAGCTGCCTATTCTCAAACCTTTGATGGCTAGCTGAAGAAGTAAAATGGCTATTTCCGTACTCCAGAAATTGGCTTCCAATGATTTTAAATGCAGAGCAGGAGTTAATTTTGGGGCAAGATGTTTTCTTGATTCTGCAAGGGTTCGTTTTGGAGAACTCTCTTGTAGGCACAAACCTCTAATAGTGATTTGACACTGACCGTTTTTGACATCAGTTAAAAAAATCTGTAAGCCAATAATAGTTCAGACTGAGATGTTGACTGCTCTTCAGCAATTTCAGGGAGAATCTCAGGGCACTTGGCAAAATTTTTTTTTTTAATTGGAAGAACTTGAGATTTCTTCTGATAGGAGTGTGAGGGTTCTGGGGCTCAGAGGAAGGAAAATATGGGAGAATACTCTGTATTAGAGAGCTGGCCCCTAAGACACAGTGGCAGGCAAGGGGTCCAGGGAAGAGGATGATCAGTATGGTTTGTCTGTGACAGAACTGTGGATCAGCTCAAATGGAAATCACATAAGTTGAGGAAAAAATTCTTAGGACAATAGACTAGCCTGCAACCTATTGTATTGTTGCATAAATCTTCTTTGCTTATTAGAAGGTAACTATAACCTTTCTCTTTGCATTTCCTGTATATCATTTCTAATCTTCCCAAGGTAGATGGATACCCAGGCCTTATTGAACAAAGGTCACTTAATCAACAAACTAAAAGAAAAATATTTTAAATGTAACATTTTTATATCACCACCATTAAACCTTCTATCCATCAGCAAGAACCCACCATCTCGTTTCTTTTTTGAAAATTTAAATATTTGAATTTTATTATTTTATTATTTTATTATTTTTTTTTTTGGTGACATTGGTTAACGAAATCCAATAAGTTTCAGCTGTACACTTTAACAATAAGGCATATATATTTACACTGTATGTTCACATCCCATAGTTAGATTTCTTTCTGTCACCACATATTTGACCCCCTTTACCCGGTTACCTCCCCTCTCCCCCATCCCCTACCCTTTGGTAACCACTAGTCTATAGTCCATGTCTATGAGTCTCTGTTTATTTGTCCTGTTCATTTGTTTCTTTTAGGTTTATATCCCACATATAAGTAATATCATGTGGTTTTCAACTTTTTTTGTCTGGCTTATTATGCTTAGCATGATTATTTCAAGGTCCATCCATGTTGTCACAAAGAGCAGTATTTCATCTCTTCTTATGGCTGAGTAATATTCCATTGTGTATATGTACCACAGCTTCTTTATCCAATCATCTATCCTAGGACCATCTCATTTCTAATTCTTAACTCAGCCCTCCTTAAAAACTCAACTTAAAAATCACAATTTTTAAGGAGTGTTTCTTGACTTACTTTACACCATGATGATTCTTTTAAGTCCATTTCCAACATTAATAATAACAACAGCCTAACCACTACTGCACAACCATGCTTACGGCAATTACTAGGGATCAGGCAATGTTCGAGAGCTTTACATGTATTGACTTATTTAATCTTTCGGCAATCAAATGAAATAAGTAATATAGTTTTCACATTTTATAGATGAAAAATCTGAGGTCCAGCTTCAAAGCTAAGAAGTGGCAGAGATTCAAATTCAAGCTGTTTAGTACTAAAATCTGATTTTATGTCTTTATTTTTGGTTTCAATCTGTGATCTTTTCACCATATATGCACTGTTGATTTAAATATTATTTTCTCGGTATTCAAATGTTTCACAAATAAGCTGGATATTGCCATTATAATCTTGAGATCAGGAACATGTCTAAAACTCATTTAAGTTTTTGTAATCAATATAATTTCCAGCATAAGGTGGTAGTTCAATGTGTAATTTATCTAACTAGATCATACTTAGTAGTAGACTTCACGCAAGAATTTTTACTAAAATTTTAGTATCATTCTATTCTCTGTGATATTAAAACTTGAATCTTGAAGATAAAGTGAATGAGAAATATGTCACAAAATAGGAATATCTATTAATTCATGCAACAAATATATTTTGAGTACGTAATATGTTTCAGGTCTTGAGGAAAACATTCATATATCAAGCTTCCATGAATCTTACAGTCTAGATAGAGAGATCCTGCTAATAATCCACATATGATAAACTGATAATTGCCACGAAAATATTTTTTGGCACTATCAGAGAGTAGAATAAGAGAATTGGTGTGAGCTGAGACAGTCAGGAGAGGCTTCCTGAAGGAGGTGATGTTTGAGTTGAGATCTGAAGGACCAATAGGCATTAGAGTAGCCCACAGAGCTTTGGGGAAAACTGACTCCTGTCTACCTTACACTCATTTTACACTCCCCTCTCTCTTGTTATTTTCATTCTTCTCACACTAGTCTTATTTGAGATCATCATATGAAACATTCTCTGTCTATTCTCAGGTTATTTTATGTTTTGTTCTCTCTGTCTACAATTGCTTTTCCTGTCTTTAATTTCTATTTATCTCACTTCAACTGATATTCTTTGGGCATTGGTGTACTTTGGATATTGTATCAGCCGAGTTCTCCAGAGAAATAGAAACAAAGGAGATATCTATTACTTATATCTATTTATTGATATAGATACACACACAGATTTATTTTAAGGAATTGGCTCACATGGTTGTGGAAGCTTGGCAAGTCTGAAACCTGTAGGGCAGTCCAGCAGGCTGGAAACCTAGCAGGAGTTGCTGCTGCAGTTCTTGAGACAGAATTTTTTTCTCCAGGAAACCTTAGCTTTGCTTTTAAGGCCTTCCAACTGACTGGATGAGGCAAAACCACATTAACCTGTTGAGAGTTATCATCGCCTTTCCTTAAAGTCTACTGCTTATCATGTTGGCCATATCTACAGAATGTCCTCATAACAACCTCTAGATTAACCTCTGATTAAATAACTGGGTCCTGTATCCTACCCAAGTTGACACATAAAACTAATCGTCACAGGCATTAATATTCATGTTCAAATAGTTTATAGTAGTGATAATTGTCTGGCCTTCACTTATATTCCTGACCTACTTTCATTTTTATAGGCAGATCTTTCTACCCACTCTCCTCTTGAAGGTCCTATTCCTATATTTTGGACTTCCTATTTGTATATTTTAAAAACTTCGATTGACCAATATTTTCTGTTTCATATTTAAGATCTTTCATGCTGTTAGGAATATTACCCAAAATTCACTAGTACATTAGGTCTGTTTCTTTACAAAATATTCTGTAATAACTCCTAGCCTTGACATTTTCCCAAGTTCAAACCGATAGCTTAGTTGGAGCGATTATTTATTCATTCATTTAATCCTTCATTTATCAACAATGATTTTTAGTACTGACTATATATAAATGCTCTATCCTGTATGTCCTGATGCATATATAAAGTTGAATAAGACATCTTTATATTCTTTTTATTCCCTGCATTACTATTTAGCTGACCACAGAGAAACACATTTACCACTGTTCAGTTCATTTTCAAGCCTTTTAAATCTTCCTGCAGTTTATCCTCATTGACTGGGTTTTCTACATCCTGAAAGATATCAGTATTGTCTGTGAGCATGGGGATTTCATTAGGTACTTCCTCGTCTAGAGCATTTATAAACATGCCTCGACTTTAATCCTCAGGAATTTTTAGTGCTTAAATTTATCCATCTAAGGAGAACTTAGTTACCTCTCCCCTTTATAATTCAAGTTATATTTCTACTTATAACTAAATGTTCCTTTAAGTCCATTCAGACATCTCAAAGTTTTTACTGAAATGTAACATATGTATAGAAAAATTATTAAGTGAGAAATTTTCACAAAGTGAGCACATCCACATAAATAGTTATGAGCATTCCTCAAAATCTTTCTCATTCCCTCTTTCTTTGCTACACACTCCTGAAGGTAAACAGAAACTTGATTTTGTAATTTGTTTTACCTGTTTTTAACTGTAGATAGATGGAATTATACAGTATGTGCCATTGTCAATCTGGTTTCTTAATATTTCTGAGAGATACAATGTTGCTATGCCAGTTTTGTTTGGAGTAGCAATAGTAGGTTCCCTCTCAATGCTATATAATTGCAGTGCATACATATATACAATTTATTTGTCTGGTATTTGATGGACATTTGGGTTTCTAGTTTTGGCTATTTAGGGTTACTATGGACATTTGGAAATGTCTTTTGATGTATGTATATATGCATTTGTGTTCAGTATATATCTATGAGTGAAATTGTTAAGTCAGTGAAATTGTTAAGTGTGTGTTTATATTTAGTTTTAACAGATATTGACAAACAATTTTCCAAAGGGATACCACCAATTTATGAGCATTCCTGTTGTTTCATATTCTAATTACACTTGGTACAGCCAGCTTTAAATTTTAGCCTTATGTTATTGTGTTTTGTTTGCATCTCCTTTCCTAATGACTAAAGATGTTGAACATTTTTTATGGATTTACTGGCCATTTTGATTTCTTTGTGAAGTTCCTGGTAAATCTTTTTTTTCCTCTTGGCTTTTGTTTTCTTATCAATTTGTTGAAGTTATTTATATATTTTAGATGCAAGTTCTTTGTCAGGTATATATTCAAATACTTTTCCTACTCTATGACTTCCCTCTTCGGAATGGTATCTTTCGATAAAGAGAAATTCTTATTTTTAATATAGTTAAATTTATCAGTTTTTTTTTCTTTATGATTAGATTAGTATTTTGTGTACTGGTAAAAAGTATTCGCAGTCCCCAAAATATCCTGTTTTCTTCTAGAAGATTTATTGTTTTTACTTTCATATTTAAATCTACCATCCATATAGAATTGATTTTTATATATAGTGTAAGGTAGGGAATCAATATTTCTTTTTCTATATCAACATTCAGTTGACCCAACAGCACTTATTCAAGAGACCATGCTTTCTTCATTGTTTTCAATGTAATCTTTGTCAAAAATCAAATGACCACATATGAATAAATTTGTTTCTGGACTCTGTTATGTTTTATTGGTCTATTTATTTTTCTTCAGCCAATGTCACAATTCTTAATTACCATAATTTTACAGTAATTTTGATATATCTTAATATAAGTCTTCTAGGTTTTTTTCTTCAAAATTGTTTCACTCTTCTTGGGTTCTTTGTACATCTGTATACATTTTAGAATCAGCTTATCAAGTAACACACACACACACACACACACACACACCATGCACAGAAACCTATTAGGAGTTGTTTGAGATAACAGTGACTACAGATTAATCTTAGGAGAATTGATACTTTTTCAATATTGAATTTTTCAATTCATCAGTATGATATATCTTAACAGTTATTTAAATTTACTATAAAGTTTCTCATAATTCACTCATTTTATTGCTGCTCTAAGAAATATAGTCAATTTTTGTATGTTAACATTGATTCAAGGCTCTTGCTAAATTTAGTTGGTAATTTTAATAGTTTATATATTGGTTCTTCTGGAATTTTTTAAAAATTTTAAATGATTATAATTTATTTCTTCCTCTCCATTTCTTATATCTTGTTTTATTTCTTGCCATATTGACTGCTGAAGTTTTTAGTAAAATTTAGAATAGAATTTGTGATGACAGACATCTTCATCTTATTTCCAGTATCAGGAGAAAAGATATCAATAGTTTTCCGTTATTTACTGTTTGGTTTTTATAGTTACTCTTTACAATATTAAAAATTTCCCTTTTATGTCCAATATCATATGTTGTTAGGGAATTTCAAATTAAAACAATAGTTGGATACCACTGCACACTTATTAAACAATGAAAATCTGAAACATTGAAACATCAAATGCTGGAGTGGTAAGAATTCTAATTCACTTTTGGTGAGAATGCTAAATGGTACAATCACTTTGGAAGAGAGTTTGACAGTTTCTTAAAAAACTAAACATATTCTTATCATACAATCCAACATTCATACTTTTTGGTATTTACCCAAAGGAATTAAAAATTTATATGTATACAAAAACCTGCAAAAAATGTTTATAGCAGATTTATTATTAATTATCAAAACTTAGAAACAACCAGGATATCCTTCAGTAGGTGAATGAATAAACTGTGATACATCTAGACAATGGAATATTGTTCAGTGGTAAAAAGAAAGGAGCCATCAAGCAATGAAAATACATAGAAGAACCTTAAGTATGTACTAAATGAAATAAACAAATTTGAAAAGGCTTCATACTGTATAATTCTAACTATGTGACATTTTAGAGAAGACAAAATGATGGAGACAGTAAAAACATCAGGGTTTTCCGGGCTTAATGAGGAGGAAGGAATGAATAGGCAGGCTACAGAGAATTTTTAGGACATTGAAACTATTCTCTATGATATTATAGTGGTAGACACATGTCACTATACTTTTGTCAAAATCCATAGAATATGCAACACCAAGAGTGAACCGTAATATAAGCTATGGGTTTGGGTGATAATTGTGGGCCATTGTAGGTTCATCAGCTGTAACAAATGTAGCACCATGGTGCTGGATGTTGATAATGGAGAAAGCTGTGTACGTATGGGATAGGAGGTATAGGGGAACACTGTAATTTCTGCTGAATTTTGCTGTTAACATAAAACTACTCTAAATAATAAAATCTATTAAAAATATATATGTAAATATAAAGTTAGAGATCATCTGATTTGAGTGACAATTTTAATGGTAAATTTAATTTAATGTTTAATTTTATTTTTTAAAATAATATTTTAATTTTTAAATTACAGTTGGCATACAATATTATATAAGTTTCAGGAAAACAGCATGGTGTTTATATATATATATATATATATATATATATATATATATATATATATATATAACCTATGAAGTGATCACCCTGATAAATCTAGTACCCAATGACACCATACTTAATGGTAAATTTTAAAATAAACTTTTCAGTAGTTAAAAAAAGAAAAATTACTTTGTTTTTTTTTGTTATTAGATTCTGTGTGACCTTTTTTTAATCATGAATGAGTGACAAGTTTTATCTAATGTTTTGTTGCAAGAATAATAAAAATTTTCTTCATTATTCTTTATTGATGTTGGTTAACTACACTGATTTTTAAAAATAAAAAAATAAACTTATGTTCCTGGAATAAACTGCACTTGGTCATGAAATTTAAAAAAATCTTACTAGATTCAATTTTCTAATATTTCGTTTTGTTTAGATTTTTAAAATTTATATTTATTACTGAAAGTGGTTTGTAATTTTCTTCTCTTGTAATGTCCTCCTCAGAGTTTTCTATCAACTTATTCTGGGCTGATAACATGAGTTAGGAAGTGCCACTTCCTTTGTTCATCTATGGAAGTATTTGTGTTAATTTGATATTACTTTAACTTTAAATACTTAATAGAATACACCAGTGAGGGCTGGGATTTTCTTTGTTGGTATGTCTTTAAACATTTAATTTTTTTAGATATAGAAAATTTTATTTTTTTTATATTAATTCTGTATCATTTTGGTGCGTTTTCCTAAAAGTTTGTTCATTTTATCCAAATTATCAAATTTAATGCTACAAATAGTTCACAATATTATTTATATTCTTTTTAATATCCTAGTTGTAGCATCCTCTTTTGATTATGACTATGACAAATAGTGCATTGTCTCTTTTTTTTCTTTTTTTAAAATTTTTTTAAAATTAAGTTTATTGGGGTAACATTGGTTAATACAATTATATAATTTTCAGGTGTACATTACCATTTGACATCTGTATATTCTATTGTTTACTTACCACCCAAAGTCCAGTTTCCTTCAGCTCCCATACATTTGATCCCCTTTACCCACTTTACCCTTCCCCTAAATCCTATATTTGACCCCCTTTACCCTATCTCCTCTCTCCTCCCCCACCCCACTAGTAACCACCAGTCTATGGTCCTCTGGTAACCGCTAGTCTATAGTCCATGTCCACGAGTCTCTGTTTGTTTGTTCAGCTCATTAGTTGCTTTTAGGTTTATATCCCACATGTAAGTGATATCATATGATTTTCAACTTTTTCTGTCTCGCTTATTTTGCTTAGCATTTTTATCTCGAGGTCCATCCATGTTGTTGCAAATGGCAGCACTTTATCTTTCCTTATGGCTGAGTAATATTCCATTGTGTATATGTACAACATTGTATATATTAGCTAATCACATATCATAGGACACTTTGGTTACTTTCATGTCCTGGCTACTGTGAATAATGCTACTATGAATATCAGTGTGCAAATATCTTTTTGGATGTGGGTTTTCAAGTCTTTGGGGTAAATACCCAATAGAGGGATTGCTGGACCTTATGCTAGATCAATTCTTAGTTTTTGAGGAACCTCCGTACTGTTTTCCATAGTGGCTGTACCAATTTGCAGTCCCACCAGCAATGTATGAGGGTTCCTATTTCTTCACATCCTCTCCAACATTTGTTATTGCTTGTCCTATTGATTATAGCCATTCTAATAGGTGTGAGATGGTATCTCATTTTGGTTTTGATTTGCATTTTCCTAATAGCTAGCGATGTTGAGCATCTTTTCATAAATTTGTTGGCCATTTGTATGTCCTCTAGGGAGAAGTGTCTGTTTAGGTCCTCTGCCTATTTTTTGACTGGATCAATTTTTTTGTTGTTGTTGTTGCTTCGTATATTCTGGATATTAGGCCCTTATTGGAGATGTTAACTCAAAATGGATTAAGGACCAAAATATAAGACCTGAAACAATAAAACACATAGAAGAAAGCATTGTCTCTATTCTTGATTAGTGTTTTAGCAAGTTTAACAATTTCTATTACCTCAAAGAATCAGAAGTTGGTTTTGTTGATTTTTCTGTATTTTACATTTATTTCCAACTTCATTAATTTCTGTTTTTATCTCTCAGTTTAACTTGCTGCTCTGTTTTAAAGTTGTATGATTAACTTATGGATATCAGCCTTTCTTCTTTTTATTTTAATTATTTATTTATTTAAAAATTTTCTTTAGGCTTTCTTCTTTTTAAAAAATATACGTATTAAGGCTTTAAATTTTCTTCTAAGTATAACTTTATCCTCATTTCTAGTTCATTCAGTTCACATCATTTTCTAATTTCATTGTGATTTCTTCTTTGAGTATGAGTGATATAGAAGTATATTGCTTAATTTATAAATAATTGGAGATTTTGTGGTTATTTTTTGCTTTTCATTTCTAGCTTTATACCATTTATTTTTCTCTTTCTTAGGTTCCAATTACACATTTGCTAGATTTCCCCCTTAGTAACCTACTTTTCTGTGTCTTTTTCAGTGTTTCCTATATTTTTCATACTTTTTGTTCTCAATGCTACTGACATCTTCTAATTCATTAATTCACTTTTTACTGGGTACAATCTAATTTTAAATCCATCTGTTGAATTTTTATTTTCAGTTACTATATTTTCCAGTTCTAGAATTTCCATTAGTTTATATTTATAGATTCCAGTTCTTTGGTAAAAATCACTATTTTTGTTATCTATATTCATGACTAAATCATAGGTGTTTAAAAATCTTTGTTTATATTAGTTAGATCACCTATAGGTCTATTTTTATTGTTTGCCTTTTTTACTCTGTTCATCCTATTTCTTAGTAGGCTTGGTTACTTTTGATGAAATGATGAACATTTTGAATGAAAGTCTTTAGAGACTTTCAGTATTTTCTTTCTCTATAATACATTTATCCTATGTCCTGGCAGACAGGAAAAAATGTGAGCTAATCATCTCAATTCAATCAAGAACAGATATAATTCACGGATAATTTTCAGTCTTTCTCAGGCTTAGTTTGCCCTGAGTTCACAGTGACTCCCAGGAAATAGTAACTGAAAACCCAGGGTCATTACTGGGATCGTTTTTCATTGTGGGGTCTTGATTTCCGATTTTTGTCTCTTGTACCATGTGGGATTTCCTAAAAATCCATTCTGTTTTTCAGTTGTTTTCTCTTTGGTTTCTTAGTTTCTTGTCTTGCCCATTTGATCAGCAAATAAACTGGAGGTGGGGTTAGGGGGAGGAGGACAAACTAGTGCAGAGTGCGTGCTGGGTTTATTCTTTGGGCCTTCTTTATCTGGGATTTATTTAGCCCCTCATAACTCCAATTGTTGTCTCCCCAGCCACCTGACTGACAAAAGCTCTTGCTGGTTTCTTTGATGTCAAGCAGTAGATCATCTATCTCAGTAGTCTCCAACCTTTTTGGCACAAGGGACTTGTGCTCCTATAAGAATCTAATACCTGATAATCTGAGGTGGAGCTGAGGCGATGACGCTAGTGCTGGGGAGCAGCTGCAAATACAGATGAAGCTTCCCTCTTCACTCACCTCCTGCTGTGCAGCCCGCTTCCTAACAGGCCACCTACCAGTACCAGTCTGTGGCCTAGGGGCTGGGGACCCTAATGAATCTGACTTATCCCCTCTCTCAGCCAAGAGCTGGCAAGCTCCCTAAGGAGAAAGGAAGCATGTAGAATACAAGTTTTCCTCAGTGAAATTTTCTTCTCTCTAGGATGATGGTTCCTTAAGTCCTGGTTCCTCCATCAGATGGATGTGAAGGTCTTTTATTTTATAAATATAATAGAATTATGGCCTTTTATTTTGTGACGGTAACCTTTGCTATAAAGTGTTGAAAAATATTTAGAGAGCTCACATATTCTGTGATTGTTCAATTCTAATGAAGTTGTCCATAAATGCATATTCAAAAAACACAGATATTGCAATTTGGCCACTGTAGCAATAATTCACATGCTTTCTGGATATTTCCTAATTTTCAGTCATAAATGGAAGGTAGATAAAGAGCATATTTTGCCCAACCATTAAACAGAAAAAGAAGACAACAAAGTTAACTTAGGGATAATTTCACATTCCTATAGTAATTTGCTATGGAAAAAAATCTTGTTCATTTTTTATGTATACTTCTTACAATACTTATTTGAGAAAGAAGTTAGATGAATTCCAGAATTAGAGTACAAGATTGCTGTATGTCCAAGCTAACGGGGAATTTTCTGCCTTGGCATATAGGTATTATAATTGCTAAATAATTTTAAAAAACTTTTTGCAATTCAGTGTCTCCTTTAGAGATATTCTTAGGCATAGACACAGAGCCTGACAACAGACAGTAACAGGCAATATTTTCTGGTTGTGTCACTCTAGGGAAGTTTCTACCCTCCATGACCCTCAGTTGTCATCATGTGTAAAATGCGGATGATAAACCCTGCTGTTCTTATCTCATGGGAATTTTGTGAAAATTGAAAGGGATAGTGTACATAAAAGAATTCTGGGGACAAGAAGCTACTATATAGATGGGTGACACAGCATATTCTTTTTACTCAGATGTTTAAAGTTTCAAGTCATTTCTGAGCTCTGGATCCTTGTTTAAAACTTATTTATCTGTCTATTTCATACAGAAGTGTATTAGACTGTCACTTCTCTAAATGCACAGGGTATACTAAAATCTCTTCTGCCCTAGAATTTCACAATTAAATCCAAGCTAAACAAAGCTCCATTCTGCCTCCTCCTTGCTCTTTATGCCCTCTGATTACAATGAACAGTCCCCATCTGTAATTCTTTTAACACACCTTAGCCTTATTTTATATCCTTATGTGTCTCTGCCAGTCAAGTAGTTTATTTTCCTTCTCCTGTTTGGATTAAATGGGTTAAGCTGCATGGGTTTCTTTGGAACCCAGTAAAGACACTATTCTCAGCCCCAGCTAATAATGCTCAATTACATTTGCATGGTAAAGACTTTCTCTTCTGCTCTCCCCACGGAAGGAACTCAAACACAGCACGGGAGCACCCCTTGTCATTCCTATCACCTGTTCTGTTTTCTTTTTCTTCTTGTCTAAGCATGACTTTGCTTATACAGGGCTAGCTTTTTGCGCCTGCTCCCCAGATGATTTTGGCCTGTTTTCAACTCCCATTCTTTCTGTGGCATTGGGAGTAGTTAGTCATTTGTGCATCAGTGAGAAGAGGGATTTAGTGAATAGGAAGACCACAGACTTTCCTCTTTGGTCCTTCCTTCCTTGACAAAGTAAATCCTACTGAAAAACAGCATTAATAGAGCATGACGGTTTGAAGAATAGAGCCCTAACTGTTGACATTTCTGTTGTCAAGCTAGGTATTATGCTGCGATAAAGAAAAGACACATTTTTAAAAAAGACAGTCTCCATGGCATTAGGTTTATTAGTGCAATATCATTGTCATTGTCCTCGACTCCCCAATTCACTTAAGGGCCTATCAATATTTCCATTAAAAAATCCCATTTGCTGTCATTTAAAAGTAGCCTGGCTATGTCAGATCATTTAAACTGAAATTATAGATCAATTATTTTTAGGTTTATTATTGAACGTCAAGGGTGGTTAAATTCACTGAATTGGTAGGGGTTGAATAGTCTCTATTCCAGGGGAAAATGGTCAGTGTAAAAATAGGATATTGTGCAGGTCCTAGAGAGAAGATGAGACATTTAACTCACTTTAACATGAATCACTATTAGTTATCCATGTGTATCAATGAAAGAATAGATTTACTTCATGATTGGGATCAGAAATTACCTAAAATAACTTCAGTTCTTCATTTGGCAGATATGAGACCTAATTGCTGGCTAGATATAATCAAAGGGGGTCAGCACCCTCTGGCCTCAAGAAAGACAGGGAACCTTTTAAGAATACATAGGGCCATATTGTGTTAGGTATTAAGTACAGTAACCCAAGAATTTAGGACTATACTAGTTTAGGGATAAGAAAACTAAGATTTTACAGAGGTTAAAAAACATCCCAAGTTAAGCAGCTGAGTTGTGAAGTATACTGCTCTTGGACTCCAAAACTCTAATTTTCTTGTGTACCACTGACACTCAGAAGGTGATTTTTTTTTTTTTTCAGTGTAATCTACTCGCCACCTGGACATAGTTTTTCTATCCTATTTAACAATGGGGAAAAGCTGTTCATGTTAAAGTGCTTTATGTTTCTGCTTTAAATTGCCATCAATGTGTGGATTATGCCTTATCTTTTTAAAGAGTCCATGAGTTAGGCTGGCAAAAATTGAAGTTGGCCTAGGTTTATTAAAATCTCATTTACTCATTCATTTGGCTGAAAAACTTTATTTATTCCCATCAACAATGTATGCAAGCGTCCTCCTCACATCCAACCCAATATAGGTGTTATTGCTTTTGTATATTGTTGTCAGTCTGATCTCGCACAGTGATGTCTCTTGTTAAAACATTTTTCTTATCACTATCTTTTTAGAATATCTTATAGGTCACATAAACTACAGTTCTGTGAATTATTTATTTACATCCTTTATCTTATTTTTTCCCCTGATGGGGTTACTTGTCTTTTATTTTGGTTATATTTTTAATTTAGCAATTGTTGAAAAATAGGTTGGGCTATTTGGGTATATGTTAATTAAGCACAGATATGCGAGGTGTCACTGTCACACCTACATTAGAGTCATAAATCTGGAGAAAAATTGGAATAGAAACCCTTGTAGATCTTTCCTAATATTGTCAAAAAGTAGGATTCTGAGCATGAGACAAGTCTTTTCTCTCCCTTCCTAAAAACTACAAGAGGGCATTGCTATAGTGTCTCCACTATGGGTTTTGAAAAGTTGCTTGTGGTGTGTGTGTGTGTGTGTGTGTGTGTGTGTGTATGTATATATATATATATATATATATATATATATATATATATATGAATCATAGCCTAAGTATCAGCTATGATACTTAAAAATGGAAGAATATCTATTCAAGTCAATAATATTTTTCACAGTACTTTTCACTTTGTAGCGATATCATTTGAAGCCAATGGAATGGAATTCAAATTAGTATTTTTTCCATTGAAAAGCATATGTTTCTTCACTGAAAACTATTTCCTTGCTAAATCATATGTTTTAACTTTGAGTTATTGAAATATTTTGTTTTCTTATCTTGTAAAGCAAATTCTTTTAGTTTTCCAGCACAAATAAAATTTACTCTTGCTTTTGAAAAATCCAATCTTCAAGCTGAAAGCAAATAGAAACTACTTCTGAAGATAGATGGTTTTATCCATATGTGTATTATATAAAGTTTGCTATCATTTTACTTTTATATAAAAAGTATTTTATGCTTTTAACACTGGACACTGATACTGAATATTCACAGGATAACTATTCTTTTTCCTTTTTTTTCCTTCTTGTTTCAAGTTTAAATATTTGGGTAACTTGATTTTCTTCATGTAGATTTTGTAGTTTCTCAGAAAATAAAGATTAGTTTTAAACTTTCCCCTTTTCTGTAGGATCATTTGAGCTATTACTCTATAGTATCTATTCTTACTTTCTTCAAAGTGTTTTTGGACCCCTTGTATAAAAGCAATCTCCCAAAACTAAAAAAAAAAAAAAAAAAACAATTAACAAATATATTTTTTATGCTGAATGTTTGCTATTTTCCAGGTACTATCCCACTTAATCCTCACAAGGGATATAGGTATCTTTTTACCACTAATTTTACAGGGTACTCAGGACTTAGGGAGGTTAAGCAACTTGCTAGTGCTCTCAATTTTTTTTTTAAATTAAAGTACAATATACTCTTAGGGCAAGTTTCATTATAAATAATTGTTAATTTAAACCTTCATCAAATTATATCCTTGATAATTTTGCTAACTATTGGGGCTAATCATTATTGATTTTACCTTGTATTGAGGCTGCAAAAAGTCTCATCATACAGGCAGAAGAAACATTAGCTTTGTTATTTCTTCATTGTTCACTTGTGCCTGTATTCTTTTTTTCTTCAGTCCTTGATTTCTTTGAAGGATGCATTTAACTGCTCTCATGTTTTGAAGGATAATTTAGTTAGTGTCTTGGTCAATTTAGGCAGCTATAGCAAAATACCATAGACTAAGTAGCTTATAAATAACAAGAGTTTATTTCTTATAGTTAGGGAGACTGGGAAATCCAAGATCAAGGTGCTAGAAGATTCAGGGTATGGTGAAGTCCTGCTTCCTGGTTCATAATGGCTTTTTTCTCTCTGTGTCTTCATATGGCAGAAAGAGTGAGAGAGCTCTCTGGGGTCTCTTTTATAAAGGCACTAATCTCATTCACGAGGGGTCCAATCTCATGATTTAATCACCTCCCAAAGGCTCCACCTCCAAACACTATCACATTAATGATTAGGTTTCAACTTGTGAATTTTGGGGGAACACAGACATTCAGTTTATATAGTTAGTAATATTCATAAATCTACAAATTCAGGCATAATAATCCACCTGAAAATCATCATAAATTCTGAAAGACCTGTGAGTGAGGACCCCATTGCTAGACCTTCTGCAAGGGAGCATTTCCTCTTCTCTCTATATGTTCTTTTAGGACTCAGTGTTATATGTGATTTACTGGTCCTACAGAGAACGAAGGAGAAAATGGTAAAGAACAGTTTATTAAATATTATTTTTCTTTAATTTTATGAAATATATACAGAAAAATACATAAAATAGAAATGCAAAATTAATGAATAACTAAAAACCAAAGCTATGCTACAAATACTGTGGTCAAAACATAGAATAATGCCAGTTTTCAAGAATCCCTTCTAAACCATAATCACTTCTCACCCTAAGAGGTAATCATTATTCTGATTTTCATAATTGATTCCTTGCTTTTCTCTTTCTTTTTATCACTTATGTGTGCATCTTAATCAATGAGGTTTAGTTAGGCTCTTTTTGAACCTTATATAAGGGGAATCATACATTATGAATTCTTGCTTGAACAAAAAGTACATTGTATCTTACTTTCCATTAACGTTATATGTGTAGCTGAACTTTAGTCATAATTAGTGAAATATGGTATTTCATTGCATGTATATTCCACAATTTATTCATTTGTACCGGATTGTGATGTGCTGATACAGGTAAGCTGTCAAGTACATTTTCCAGAATTCCCTTCCCTGTGGGGTTCTGAGTTAAAGTTGGTCAAAAGGAGAAAATATATGATACTTGTTCTACTTCTATTATCCTCCAGCTCCCCCTTATAGGTCTTTATTTCCTTAGCTAGTATCACAATTGTATGAAGGTGAATTCCTGTAATAAATTTCTTTTTCTAGTCTGAGTTCCCTGACTGATATATCATTCAACAATTGATGCCCATTTGGGTCATTTTCAGTTTGGGACTATTCGGAACAATGTTGCTTCTTATAGTTGTATCCTGAACAATTTTCTAGGCAAGGGTAGATCCAGGATTTTTGGAGTCTAAAATTCATATAATTTGGGGGACTTACTTAAAAACCCACACACATCCAAATTCGGTACAAAGCCATGCAGGGTATCCATGCCAGTGACAGGCCTTGAAGATTAAATTTGGTGAACTTAATGGTAAATCTGCTATATCTTTAGAGAATCTAATCAGGAGTTGAAATACTTCTAAGATAGGCAAATAATCACTTTTAGTAGATAATGCCAAATAGTATTTCAAAGTGGTTGCACCAGTTTTCACTACTACTGACAGCAAATGAGTTTCCGTTTTCCCACATTCTTGCTAATACTTAGTATTGTCAGAATTTTAAATTTTTGCTAATTTAATGAGTGTGTTTTATATCTCATGGGGTAGCTCACTGATTATAAATGAGATTGAGTAACTTTTTGTATTGCCTTAGCTTGGGTTGTTCCTCAGAAAGTAGAGTCTGAGGTGAAGGTTTATGTGCTAGTGCCTTAATAGAAGTGTAATACAAGAGACAGTCAGAGCAGCCAGGACAATGAGACAGAGAAGAAGATATGGCTAATGCAAGAATGCATTTTAATCTAGCCACTTCTCTTATCAAGTGCGAATGGTACTGTCTTCTGAGAGACTATATAAAGGACTATTTGTCAAGACAGTCTGCAGGTAACAGAGTAGATGGGAGAAAAGAAAAGAAGGGAGAATTCATTCTTCGGCTTTTGTCTTCCACTAGTCAAAGATTCATCCCATTAGACGTTGATTCCCATACATTTCTAGGCTCTGCACGTATGTATGTTAAATGGTCCTATCGATTGAGAAGTCTCTGGGGAAAGAGGTGAGAGGTGTTTGGCATGGGTTTGAAGCTAGATGCTGTTGGGTCATAACTGCATGAAGTTGGTCAGAATTCCCTCCAAGTTGCTTTTAGAAAGCCTCACAGATCCCAATGCAACAAAGGTGGTCAGAACACACGAGAAACAATACTGTTGGCATCTCCTGAAATGTCATCTAAAGTAATTGAGCAGGTGGATTACTAGAATTTTAAAGGATAAAGACGCATTTAATTTACAAACCTCCCATTTCACCATCTCGAAATGGTCCATTTTTAATGGTAATGGCATTTCCCTGGTTTTCCTTCTGTTCTTTGCCTGCTTGTAAGGCTTTGTTTATTTGAAACCTCATTAAATATATTCTCAATTCAAAATTCTGTACTTCCTTGCTAAATTGAAGTCTGAACCCTCTGTGTTTGCATAAAGAAAGATTTAGAAAAGTGATCATTTTTCTTGATGCTGAGATATCCCGGTGATTTGCCTTGATGGTTCTTACTATGGAAGAAGGGAGAGAGGAAGGAACATGTTGGAAAATGCAGAGTGAAGTAAGGCACTCAGCAGGAGTATGAGTATGTATATAAGAGCTTTTAAATTGAATTGCAGGATTCCAAGCATACACCTCGCTCTATCCCAAAGTCCGGCTAACCACATAATCCTCTTTGAAAGTCTCCTTGACATATAAATTGAATGACATATTTGAATTCCACATAATTCTTTTTCTATAACCTAATTAAAATCAATTCTCTGGCATTTTGCTGCTGTTAGAAAAGATGATGCTGTTAGATGTTTCAGTCGTTAGCAATATGTTCGCTGGATTAAAAACAAATTTCTGAATAACATTGTAATGATTAGTGAATCTATGATAATCTAAGCAATTATTAAGGAACAATGCCTACCCTGACTTGGTATCTTGATTATTTGTTGATGACATCTGAAAATGGAGATGTCAGGAGGCAATATTGTATTGTTTAACTGTGTTAATTTATTTTATTTATGTAAATTTCATGCTTCTCAGTATTTCACAAACTTGAATACTGGTTAATTGTCTAACCGGTGAAGACAGAAAATTGGGTACAAAAGTAAATGACAATATAAACACACTAAAGATTTTCTTTAGAACCTCAGCTCTTAAGGTTAGAAAGCCTCTTATAATTTTAATTAGACTTATTTTGATTTCTAAAACGAGAACAATTGTTAAACGTACTTAAAAGGTTGGCTAGGTTTGTGAGTTATGATCATTCATAATGAAAGAAACTTTAGGTTGCTAAATATGAATTGTGCTATCAAAAAAGAAAAAAACCATTTGTGGTGCTTTTCAACTCTAGAATACTGAAAATGTCTTGATACTCAAGCCTCTTTTATCTTTACATATGAAGATGTGTTCTTTAGACTTTATTTTAGGTATTCTGTTTTATGTACTTTCAGTTCACCTGATTGCTTCAGAGACTTTGCTGAAGGATAGGAAAATGAACATGCAAAATTAGGTTATAAGAGAACATACTTTAAAACCATGGATGGAAATAGAAGTAACTTGGCTTAGGTCTTCATGTACCATCTATATGCCACAAATCTGTACAGGGTGAAGTTTAGCAAAGACTCATATTGTGAAGTTAATAATTTGATAGATTCTGAAACATGAGTCTTAGTCACAAAATAAGCCAACACTCACCATCTGCTAGTTTACAAAGGTTTAAGACATACGTGCAGAAATTGTTGCCTCCATTGTTTTTTTTTTTTTTAAAAATAGAACTCGTAAATAAAACTTTAGTGGAAGGCAACATGTCTGTAAGTGTTGTGCCATGGACTAGCTTCACTGAGAGCCCGCTTCTGGGCAGGGGGAGTCTAGAGTTGGGGATGGGGGAATGGGAATGTTGAATATGGCCCTGGATTCCTAAGTTGTGGCAGGACAGCTCAAATTATAATGAGGAGCCAGCAATCTAAATGCCACTACCTGTGACCATAGGGGAGGCATACACCAGCTCAATCCTAGATGGCTGATGCAGACAGGAGATAAAGTAATTGGTGTAGTGAAACAGGAAGAGGCTTCTGGTAGAGAAGAAGATGAGATGGGATGCTGAAGGTTGGCCCAGGGCCAAGCTTTATGTGTAGCTGGTGTTCTTAGAGACACAGTTTAGGGAGGTCTAGGCAGGATGTCAAGGTTTTAGCTAAGTGAGCTGGTTTGGCCCTATAATCCCAATCACGCACTCAGAATACTGTGTTGAAACCTATTCATGAATGCTGGATAAGCATTTTTGGGAAGGAGACAGCAGCAGCTCGACAGACTTACCCCAAATATAAATCACAACTGCTTTGGGTCAGTGGGACTGATTCCAGATACAACTTGCCAGTGGGACTGGTGCTGCTGGAGGTCCCCAGTCCTCACAGCTGAGCAGGACAGGGGCTGGGAGATGATTGCCTTTGGCTGAAAGATAGATTTCAGATTTCCTCTTAAAAGTGTCAGATCTTATAGCTTCACTTATTTTGATGTGGCCTGATATTCGAAAAGTCCTGATTTTTTTTAAACTTAATGTTTTTATAGCTTTATATATATAATAAATTTGGTTCATTATTCATTGTGTGCCTTTTTACTAATCTTATGGTAGGGCTCACAAATACTTATAAGTGAACTTTACAGATATAAATTACTGGTCTCTATAAAACTTTTTTAGAAGTACATTTGAGATTAAAATATAGCATCTTCTACATCTTTTTTTCATCTTTGAAGTATCTCTTTTTCATTAAATAGATGCATACTGCCTTTGGGGGTCTATACTGCACTTTAGTGGGGAGAAGAAAGTAGTGTTGTGTAATTAATTCCCAATGAAGGTTTTAATGAGATATATTGGTGACAGACAGGAGAGTGTGCTCACCTCAGCCTCAGTCTGGCAGGTATTTGTGGACTTGCCACAGTGAAGTTCTTTATCTGGTCTTCTCTGTTTGTTCTGTACGAGATGCTCTCCATCCTTGGCAAACTCCTCATCTTTTGAGGCTAAGATCCAAGTTTACCTCCTTGATGAAGTCTTCTCTGATTCCTCCAGCCAAACAGTGTTGTATACACCTGTAGATGCTCACACAGCCTTATCACATTGTGCTGTTATCTCTCTATGCATCCATCTCCATCACTGGACTAGGTGGTGGTGATAGTGGCTTGTTGATTTTCTTATTCCTAGGGCTAAGTACAGGATTTGGGCAAATTAATGAAGGTGGATTGAAGCAAGGGATGGAAAGAGCATTTCCAGCCACTTTTCAGCTGAAAACAATCCACTGCATCATAGACTGCCTCATTCCTGACCAGAACAGAGGCTGTTCTCATTATTCAAATTAGTCAGTTGAAAAATCAGAATTTACTGACTCTCCATATAGCTGAAAATGCCATTACCATGGAATCTATAATGATGCCTGTTTGTGAACAGGCGATTTAATCCTGGAATTGGCTCCACCAAGCTGATATGCCAAATGGACTCACGAAAGAAAAAAAATAGATTGCATTTGGAAACTATTTTTTTTTTATAAAAACTTCTGGGAATTTGATGGAATGGACTTGGATGAAAGGAAAAGAAAGTCATATTAGCAGCAGGCTTCCTTTTATGGACTGTACAAGAATAAAAAGCCCTCAATAAACCTGTAGCAGTGTAACACTGCAGATAAGATGAACCTGAAAAAACAGGATGCCAGCACCAATTTACAGTGGCCTTCCTTTTGTTTTCTGAGGATGCCTCAGAAAGGAGAATGGGTGAAAAGACTGAACATTTACCAAGAGCCAGGCTTTACGTGTGTTATTTTTAAGCTTACAAATATCTCATAAATTAAGCATTATAATTCCCATTTATAGTGCTTTGAAGCTCACAGAGGCAAATAGGCCCAATGTGCCAGAATTCAAATTCAGGTGTCTCTGATACCGAAAATCCACTGTACTGTGTTACTTCTGAGGTAAGACTTAAAAATAACAACAATCACCTCTTCCAATCTGCCTCCTCCCCTCCCTCTACAAAATTATACTGATTGTGGATGGACTCAAACATCTTCAGATGAGAAGTAATAAGACCACAGTTACTTGTTATGATATATTTTGACTGGAATATGCAAATATCTGAATATAAGTGGAAGTTGTGTGTGATTATTAAGATATATAAAGATGGAGTTATACTACTCCATGGATATGAATGCAGTGTATAACCATCTCTATATGTGATAAGTGGACTCAATATATTAAAAGTCTTCATTTCTATTCTTGTCCATCTGTCGGAGCCTGCCGACAGTCGAATCAGGGCCTCCTGTAACGAAGGACGGGAAAAGAAAAGAAGAAGAAGGGAAACACACAGATGGGGTCGAGAGGGACGAGCTCGGAGACTCGACCCTGAGTTTATTTTTTCACATGCTTATATACTCAGGAACAAGGATGTTTGTTAGCTACAAATGTATACACCAAGTCAGCACAT